>CAUDMG010002899.1:0-277961 GCA_958450375.1 Homarus gammarus | reverse complement strand
CGGGTGTGTCATACGGAGGCGAATTTTTTTTTTTTAGTGAAAAATCGGCCCATGGTATTAATGATGTAGTTCTATGTGCAGAATCATGTGATATCTTCAGATTTGAAAAGTTTTCATTTTTTGCTAGGTAAATTTTAACTTGAAATCCTTTGAAAATTCAGTATTCCCACCCATTTACCAACACCACTAAATAGCTTAATTAAAGTAAAGTAAATGTATCAGGTTAATTTATTAGGATGAAAATGATCCAGAATAGTGAAACGAATGATCTTGACACATTTATTAAATTTAATATTCCTTTAGAAAACAAAATCATCAAATACAAAAACCGGTTTTACTACTACGACCCGGTGTTGCTGCACACCATAGAGAACATGTCTTTCTTGCTTCTGTTTCTACTCATCACCTCCCTGCTGACCATCTGAGCTCGGATGTAGCCTTCCCTCCTCTCCTGGCTGTACACGTGACTGCTGGCCTCGCTCACTTGCTGTACACAATGCTCTATACTGTGGGTGTACGAGGGCCAGGCAGGGACATGCATGGGGTTGTCCAGGAAAGCTCTGACTTGAACATTGGTGAGGCTGCAGGTAAGACGGGGCTCACTGCCAGCCTGGATGTTATCCAGATCTATGAGATCAGTGAGGGTCTTGGCACCTAGATTGACTTCAGGAGTCTTCCTGACCCTGAAGGAATCGTCACCAACTAATTCGTCATGCCCAGATCCTCTCATAAGTCTCATATCCAAGATCTTTTTGACTGCCACTCTTCTCTCCTCCTCATCCTTACTGCAGAGCATTGTCTGCAGAACTGCCTCGGGATGAGCATACCAGGAAGATCTCCTCACAGTCTGCTCCACAATCTGAACAACCTTCCTTGGCTGACTCCTCAGGAGCTCAAGCTGGAAGAGAACATGCCTCGGACCTTCGGAGAACGATGACTTGACCTTGGTGTTGAACCAATTTGGAAAGTAGACACTCACGATGAATTGGACAATAAGTCTCAGGTTGTGAAGCTGGTTCCCTTTCAGTTTATGATGAGCGACCCAAATTCTGCAGAACCTGAGAGCCGTTGTGACCCACCTAGAATGTGAGACTGGCCCTATCTGCAGGTAAGCAAGTCTATCAGGCATGACCCCAGTTTTGATGGCACTGCAAATCATGTAACCATAGTACTGGTGAGTACTCAGGTCGTCAATGACAGTATGTGCAAGCCAACTGTGATTTTTTGAAAGCTCGGATTTATTTCTAACTCAGTGGCAGAGTCCAGCATCTTGCCAAGAGGACCAGACCATCTGTTGTTTGAAAGAGTCTTGCCATCCAGCTCCTGGATCAGATGTCTGAGTGGCAACTCGTTGGTGTGGAGGTCACAAGCAATCCAGACCAGCTTCCTCCCAATCTTCCACTCTATCCACTGTATGACCCCCCCTTGCCACCCTGTGTTCGTGTTGGTGCTGTCCCCTCCAATGGCCTGCAGGGTCTGGTCTACGTTCCTCTCTCTGAGCCAGTTCACAATGTTATCTGCCACTATCTCAACTTGTTTCCTGATGTCATCTTTCTCTGGAGTGAAATGCCACAAATACTTCCCTCCTGGTTCACTGCAGCAGGAGTAGTGTTCCTCCTTCACCATGGCAGGGAACAACTTGTCAGAATCTCCAACTTTCATGAACACTTTAGTGTCATCCCTTCTCCCATCACAGAACAAACAATTGATTCCGTTTTCTCTTATCCCCTTATCAAACTCCTCTTCTAGGTTACTGACAAGTTTCTCCTGAGCTCTCCTTACTTTGTTATGATCTATCACCAGGTGAACATCATCAGGTGTTATCAAACCACCGTCAATCCAGGCAGCTGTTGCTATCTCTGCAGTTTCTCTGAGACCAGTGTGGTGTCGCATGCTGGTCAGAGCTATGCTCGGGATATCTTTCCTATTTCGAATCTTATGCCTGGAAGTTTGGGATCATTATTTTCTGGGTTAGGGACAAAGTCACCATTCTCCTGGTCAGCACTCGGATCAGCCATGGGGAAGTCATTAAACTCTGAATCAGCTTGACTCCAATCATCGGCCTTTTTTACCTCACCCTGGGCCTTCTCAAGTCTCTTTTCCTCGGCAACTCTTCTCCTCTTCTGTCTCTCTGTGGCAGCCTCCTGTCTCTTGGACTAGAAATCATGAGAGCCCCTATACTGCCAGTCTTCTCTCTCTGTGCTTTGACAAATGCCAGTTCGATCACAGGATTCTTCAGTTCACGCTTGCAAATACAGGAGATGTGTGCCTCGGATTTACAGTCACGATCGCATCCAAACTCAGGACAGAGAACAATTGGGCACTTGCAAGTAATTATGTCAAATAACTGGTCCAGTTGCTTGGCAAAGCTGTCCTTAACTGCAAGTTTTCCTCTCCCAAGAGAGATATCTCTTGCCTTTTCCCAACTGGCTAGCAGTCTCTCACTAATCTTCTTCTGACTTGTTATGACTGGAGGCTTGAACTGAGCGTTAGCCAGAGTGTACTGTGCCAAGACAGCTTTGGTCATATCACTAGCAATGTCTTTGTTTGTGTAAGTTCTTTGGTTCTTTTCACAGATTTGCCTGATTAAAACACCGTATCTCAAAGCATCTCTCAATGTAAGCAACTCCGACTTCAGGAGCTCTCTCCCAGACCCAAGATAGTGACTGAGATGGCTGGATTTTTGGTTCCTCGTCCTGACACAAGCAGCCATCGCAAATATTATCAACTTATAAATGCATCAGAATCTGAAACAGAAAAAAATATTGTTAGTTGGGTTGTTAAAGAATGAAGTCAGAAAGCAATGTTCACTATTTAATTGTAATGCACTAATGCAGCTGTATGTTAGATTTTCGATAAATTTCACGCTAAAATTTACCTAGCAAAATGTTGCAAAATATTGAAACTGAAATTATTTTCTGTTTATGTACACTAAAATCTACCAAAAAAGTGATGGGCCATTCGTTTTAGCTGATCTTCCCTCCTATGACACACCCTATTAAGTACTGTAGTGATAAATATACAATAGTATTTATTAAGTAGTGATAAATACACTACAATAGTATTTATTAAGTACTGTAGTGATAAATACACTACAATAGTATTTATTAAGTACTTGTAGTGATAAATAAACTACAATTGTATTTATTAAGTACAGTAGTGATAAATACATTACAATAGGATTTATTAAGTACTTGTAGTGATAAATACACTACAATAGTATTTATTAGTTAATTGTAGTGATAAATACACTAAAATAGTATTTATTAAGTACTGTAGTGATAAATACACTACAATAGTATTTATTACTTTTACTTTTACTTTTATCCTTTTCGCCACTCATCTGCTTGTTAGCCGCTTGGGCGATGGGTCACGTCTCTGAATATTTTTCCTTTTCATTTATCTTCTTCACCAAAAGACCGGCTTGCTAGCCTTCCGGGCGATCGGTCACGTCTCTGTCATGCACTGATGGCAAATACTGGGCATGCACCGGCTCCTGAATGTACCTGAACCCGCTCCAGTGTTGGTCAAGTCTTGTCTTGAAAGAGCTCACACTTGGTGCCGTCACAACACTTTCTGGTAGATTGTTCCAAGAGTTTACAACCCTCACTCCGAAAAAGTTTGCCCTCACGGTATTCTGGACTTGCTGCTTCTTCAATCTTGAGCTGTGACCCCTTGTGGGACGAGCGTCCACCAGCTCCAAGTAAAGACACTCAACTGAGTAGTGCCCCCTGAGATGCTTATACACCTCAACTAGGTCCCCCCTTGCCCGTCTGTAGTATAAGCTAGGCAAGTTCAGTCGCTCCAATCTCTCAGGGTAGCTGAGGTGCCGAAGTGCAGGCACCAGTCTGGTGGCCCTCCTTTGAACATTTTCAACCAACTGATAGTCCCTAGCATATCTCGGGGACCAGGTGGGGTGACAGTACTCCAGATGGGAAGTACTTCACTCCTGAAGATCGTTACGAGGGACGGACCGTCTAGATATCTGAACGACCTTCTTATAAGACCCAATAATTTATTTGCCTGATTTACCTTCTTCTCGCAATGGCCCGAGAACTTCAGCTCATTATCAACATGCACACCTAGGTGCTTCTCACACACAGTCTCAACTAGTGCAGTTTCTTCATACCGTTGGGACATATGATACGCCTCCTTACCGTTGGTACGCCCCAGGTGCATCCTCTTACACTTCATGACATTGAATCTCAGCAGCCATTTCTTCGACCATTCCTGGAGTCCACAGAGGTCCTTCTGCAGTTCTTCACAGTCCACTTGGTTCTTAATTTCCCAAAATAACTTGGCGTCATCGGCAAACATTTGTATGGAGGAGTGTACAACGTCAGGCATGTCATTTATGAAACAAACAAACAACAGCGGGCCTGTAGTGGATTCCTCCCCTACAAACGCTGTTTGTCGCTGGGTAGCCGACCCCGCGAATTCCCCAGTGTATGCCTCGTGGGTTAGGTCAACCAGCGCCGCTTTACATGACGGAGGTCAACTATTAAGCCACGCCTACCTCCGCTATATAAGACCTGACCTCGAGGTGACCTACCTCAATGCTAAACACACAACCTTAGGAAACAATATGAGAAACCCAGGAGGAAAAATCCTACATGCTCTCATCGAACACGGGACAATAACACACCTTGGGCCCGACTTCGCAACTTACGTATGAGCCGGTAACACTGGGAAACCAGACATTGTTTTAACCAATAGGCATCACCATCTAAACGTACATCTAAAAGCTGGAACCACAACAACCAGTGATCATTTACCCATAATAGCAACTTTATCCACATCCCCGATACAAATTCCATCAATCCCAGGAGTTTCACTTAATAGAGCAAATTGGGAAAAATTTAAACTGGATATTAGCAAAAACGAACCAACACTCCTACACAACAAAGACACAACTGAGATTGACAAAACACTGGATACATGGTACAATGAAGTAACAACAGCAATGCAAAACAACATCCCAAAAACAACATACCGTACATTACCACATGCACAATTAACATATGAAGAGAAAATGATCCAAACTAGATTCACCAATCTTTATGAATACACAAAAACACACGGGTGGAGCAATGACAACAGAATATTATACAGGAATCTAAAAGAAGAACTGAAAGACATAAGCAAGAACAAACACAATGAAAAATGGAACAAACTGATCTAGGATACACAAGCAGATTACAGAAATCCAAAAGCATTCTGGAAAAAAAATAAAAAACCTAATGGGAACTAATTCGGAAGAAACTAGCTACATAAAGGACAAAAACGGTAGAAAGGCAACAGAACCACACGATAAAGAACCAATATTTAGAGAATTCTGGAAAGACATATTCAGAATCAACGACGAAGATAATAGAAGCTTCTGCCAAGAAACAGAACAGGCAACTAGAACATGTTTGAGCCAGAACACAGAGAAATGGAAACACACCGTGAAAATTAACCTCAATTCATTAAACATCAACAACCCAATAATTGCTCCTCTAACTCAAAATGATATTGTAAAAACAATAGCAAGCTTCAAGAATAAAGCACCTGGCATAAGCCAAATTAATAAAATCGTACTACAAAACATTCCTCAGTCTATGATCGAACAGCTCAAAAATATATACAATGCCTCACTTGCAACTGGCTTTTTCCCTACCAAATTTAAATTAGCCAAAATCAGACTCATCCCGAAAGCAGGAAAGAACCATACTCAAGCAGAAAACTACAGACCTATCTCATTACTGGAAACACCCGGTAAAATATTGGAAAAAATAATCAACCACAGACTCAGAAATTTTCTAGACCAAGAAAACAAATATAACCCGAGACAGCACGGCTTTCGAAAAAGCCGAGGAACCAACACAGCAATAGCACTAATATACGAATCAATTGCAAATGCTGCAAGTAACAGAGACCAATGCAATATAATTCTGAGAGATGTTTCAAAAGCATTTGATAAAGTCTGGCATGAAGGACTGAAGTTAAAAATAATCAAATTGGACATGCCTACCAATATCACAGCACTACTATGCAACTTCTTAGATGACAGAAAAGCCAAATTAATCATCGACAACCATCTAGGACAAACCTTCAACCTTCATAGCGGAGTTCCCCAAGGCAGTAATATATCGCCGACGTTATACACTGTATACACGGCAGATATGCCGCAACCACGGCAATCAGAATACATAGCATACGCAGATGATGTAACACAGATAGTCAGGTACCCGGGAAAATCCAAACAAATGATGGCCATTAGAGCATGCAAAGAAATAGAGATAATAAACGACTATGAACGAAAATGGAAGATAAAAACCAATGTCCAAAAACTCCAAATAATTCACATGGCAAAAACGAACCCATGCCCTATTATTATCAACAACCAACAAATACCATATGCTGCCAAGGGAAAAACATTAGGACTCAAGATATCCAGAAGCGGAATAATCCCTCACATCAACGAAAGAATAGCTATGGCAAGATCACAACTTACAAAGCTCAGAAGATTCCGCCAATTGGACACCAACACGCAATTGCACCTATACAAAGCACTGATCAGACCACACTTAGAATACCCTCCGATACCTCTGAACACAATCGCAAGAACTAATCAACTTAAATTTCAAGCAGTGCAAAATATAGCCCCCAGAAGAGCGGCAAAACACCAACCACCATACACACAAACAGTACAAGACATACACACAGAACACGGCATAGACCCACTCAACATCAGAATACACACCCAAGCAAATGCAATATGGGAAAAAATCGAGCAAGAACAGGATCCCATACTAAACAGACTAATCGAGGAAAACAACAACACATCACACAGATGGTGGCCTATTAGCAGGAAAAATGATAATGAAGAACCAGAGCCTCTATATACACAATAACAATAAAATTACAATAAAAAATAACAATAAATAAGAACCAAAAGATGGGCACAACTCTCCAGTCACACAAGGACCTGGAGGGACCCCACAAATAAACAGACCTAAATAGTTCAAAAAAAAAAAAAAAAAAAAAAAAGATGGGGATCATCCCTCCAGTGCCACAAGGACCTGGAAGGAACCCCCCCCCCCTCTAATATAATATGCCCCAAGGACAACTTCGAATAACTTAGCTTAGCTTGGCTGAGACCGGCCTTCCCTAACCCCATGAACCACTAAGGCAGCACTGTTACGGAAGACAAAAAAACCCGTCTCCGCAAGGTGGATAGCCCACCTGCTGTTAACCTTCTCCTTTACTTCCCACTTCTGAACTTTACCTTGTACTATACCCTTCTTCCACTCTCAGAGCTACTGCTCTCTTCTCTGTGTATAACCAACCACCAACCGACATACCTCTTTCTATCTACAGCCACCAGCAAGCAACACCTCCTCCTCCACTCCTGCCTGGTGGCCCTCGCTCCCGCCGGCGACTATGCCGCCCTTCAAGCTGCCTGTCCTCCTCTGAGCACCCTCACCAACCAGCTCTTTCTCTACTCAACGTTTGTAACCATGCTGCCTTCCCAGCACCAATCTGCATTGTACATCCAATACAACATGTATACAGAGAGCACATTATGAGTTTCCTTTCTCCATCCCATCCTAAGTGTGAACCAATAACCCATACCCCACAGGCCCAATACCCTGCCCTGTGGTACCCCACTTGTGACAGGTACAGATGACGATTTCGTGCCATTAATCACCACACACTTCTTGCGGTCATGTAGAAAGTCTTCTATCCACGCTAGGACATTTCCCCGAATACACTACAATAGTATTTATTAAGTACTAGTAGTGATAGATACACTACAATAGTATTTATTAAGTACTGTAGTGATAAATACACTACAATAGTATTTATTAAGTAGTGATAAATACACTACAATAATATTTATTAAGTAGTGATAAATACACAACAATAGTATTTATTAAGTACTGTATTAGACCAACGAAACTTGGGTTTGGCGGTGACGACGAAGATGATCATTTTGGAAGCAAGAAGGTTTGCAGCAATCACGGAGGTGGATGACTTCAAAGGAACTGCTTGTTGGTGTTTTCGCTTCATGAAACGAAATGGCTTAAGTTTGCGAACAAAAACAAATTTCGCTCATAAATTGCCTGCAGAATACGAAAAGAAAATACAGTATTAGATTTCCATAAATTTATTATTAATGTTAGAAAACAGAGTCAAATTGGGAATATAGATGAAGTACTTTTGACTTTTGATGTGCCATCTAATAAAAGTGTAAATGTAAAAGGGATGAAATCGGTGAGTGTTAGAACCACTGGACACGAAAAGACTCACAACACTGTAGTTTAAGCTTGCCGTGCCGACAGGACCAAACTACCACCTCTGTTAATTTTCAAGAGAAAAATATTACCGAAGGAAAAACTGCCAAATGGAATTCATGTCATTGTACATCCCAAGGGATGGCTGGATGAAGGTGTCAAGGTATGGTTGGATAAAGTGTGGTCCAAGCATCCTGGTGACCTACTACGAAAGAATTCACTGCTAGTATGGGATAAGTTTAGTGCTCACAGGACTGAAAACAACAAAAGGTTAGCAAAGGGGCTCAACACAGCTGACAGTAATTCCTGGTGGCCTGACTTCCCAGTTACAGCCACTAGATGTCAGCATTAATAAGCCCTTTAAGAATAACATGAGGGACCAATGGAATAAATGGATGACAGAAGGGAATCATGATATGACGCCGACTGGAAGAATGAAACATCCATCAATATCGATTTTTTTTTTTTTTTTTGCGGGAATTAGCCCACTGGGGCACAGGTCAAACGACCCGCAACGGGGCCTGGAAGGCGAAAAAAAAAAAGAACAGAAAGAAATTGAAAATAGAGAAGAAAAGAGTTATACCTTGTATTGAGTTAATCTACACCACGAAGATGCCGGAAAACCAGCCTTTTAAAGTGGGACTGATTGTTTAAGTATGGAAACACAGAAGAAGGCAGAGCATTCCACAGTTTGGCTGTGTTAGGAAAGAAGGATGTACTATAAAGGGTTATTCTAGTGTGACCGACATCCACAGAGAAGCGGTGGGCACCGCGGACAAGATGTGTGTTACCAGCCCACGACCTTGCCGGCGGTACACAGGATGATAAATCAACCGAACATTGCCCGTTAAAGTACCTGTAAAAGCGAGAGAGTGAAGCAATACTGCGGCGAAGAGAAAGGGAAGAGAGATTGTCTACTAAAGGAGGAGAATTAATAAGACGAAATGCCTTTGATTCCACCCTATCTAATTGTTGGACAGAAGAAGAGCCACCCCAGAAATGAGAGCGCTACTCCAAGTTAGGACGAATGAATCCTTTATATACTTGAAGCAACTGCTCAGGAGTGAAGTAGCTACGGCATCTGAACAGAATTCCCAACTTTCGGAAGGCAGCTTTAGCTATATTAACGATGCGTGATTTCCAGGACATATTGGAGGAAATGATGAGGCCTAACATATTTATTTCAGAATTTGGCAGGCCGATAGCGTCCTGAAATGTAATTGGTGGGAGATCATCTAATTTAGAAAGTGTAATTGGTAAATATTGAGTTTTATTACTATTGAACTTAACCTAGTTTTTACCTCCCCATTCAGAGATGCTGCACAGATCCGCATTGATAGAAGTAATGATATCAGCTCTAGAAACAGATTGAACTAGCTGGTTAATTCATAGTTAACCAGGCTGGTACAATTATATTATATTGGGTTAGAGTAGCGAAACCCAATTGGCTGTTTCTTCTTGTATTGAAGAACTATTGTTTATATAATGCCTGAGTGTAAATCAACGGTAACTTCCACTATTTATGAGTGTGAGGGGAGAGAGAACAGCGGCTATGTAAATAGACCGTTTAATCATGTCCGTTCGATGTAAGATTATGAGTGTGACTGCTATGAGTAGTGACCCATCGAGGGAGAACGGAATAGGCACGTCGTCCTCCCTCGAGGGAAGACGGAGCCATCCACGAAGGCTCTCAAATAACGTCTTCCTCTAGTCAAGGATATCAAACTGCCTGCTTTAGGTGGCCAGAGAGCCGGCTACTTAATGCCTTAACTTCCCGTGGACACACCCTATCACGTGCACTGAACATGTCACCTCATAGCTAGTGGAAAGTTACAGGGGATGAATCAGTATATAAGTCAAATGTAATTAACCCATTTATATAATTCTTCTGTTTATGAAACAAGGGCCATTACAAGATCTAGTTTGAGAGTTAGGAGGAAGGGGAAAATGTGAAGAAGAGTGAAGAGTAGAATCATCAGCGTAAGAATGGATAGAATTAGTTGTAGTGTGAAGTAAATCATTGATAAAAAGAAGGAAGAGAGTAGGTGAAAGAACAGAACCCTGTGGGACACCACTACTGATAAAGAAAGAGCGAGAGTGTACTGCGCACCTCATCGTCATTCCTAAATACCCGTTTTAATTCATATTACGCTACATAATATTCAAATCCACCGCGCTTGTAGAATCTCAGGAGCGTTTTACCCTCAGGATCACTCTCAGTAAGCCCCGCCTTCGAACACAGTTGTCACTACGTTTATTGCACTCTCTACTGGCCAACGCAACCTTGAATTAGTCTGTTTAAATCAACCCAAGTAATTCGCCAGACCTTTGTCAACTGAGGGTCATCTTTGAATGAGTAACAGTTAGTTTGTTTGTGATTAGTGTCATTGCGTGAGTAGCGATCACTGGCAACTCAGGGGTATATAAGCTCGAGATAGCAAGGAATCAGCGTCCCCTGACGCTGATTCCCGTTTGTCTTCAGGTATGTTCTGTTTCCTAGCCATTCAGTTAATTCAGTCAATTGTAGTGATTATCAGTGTTCACCAGTGTTCATGATTTAACAGTTGAATTGTCATTCACCCAGTGTAGAAGTAATATAACGTAAATACGTCTGTCGTCTAGACAAGAGAGTTGGTTGGTGTTGTCATGTTTCTCGGTCCCCTGACGCTGATTCCCGTTTGTCTCCAGATCGAGGGTGGGCTTAATTGAAACCCACCGGTCGCTATACCCTGGGACAGGCCTTGGAATTATGGTCCACAGTGTGGTTGTATGTGTTTTTTTTTACCAGTGTGTTTTATAAGAAATAAATCAATGAAGACATGTTATGGTTTCACCCTTCTTTACCCTTATCGATCTGATCAATGGAAAACCTAACCCAATGCCTAGTCCACTCTGCCCGCTACCTAACGAGCTACATGCTGTCCAGAGGGGGTCTGGTGGCAGCGACCCTTAGGAATTAAGATTAGAGTTAAGTTATCCCCTTAGATTTAGTGACCCCAGTCTGGCAGTATAAATTGGTGGCTATAGCGGTGGGATGGTTTTTAGTCATTGATCAAATCCGAGGGAATTGAAGCTGTGATTTAAGTTGCAGAAAAAGAACAATAATAGAGAAGGTAAGGTAAGGGTGGTGTAGGTGTTGGAAAAAAAAAAACCCGCCCCCCTTACACAGGTGGCACGGAAGTGATGTAATTTACATGGTATCAAGATCAGGAGGAATAAATGTGATACTGTGGGTAATTTTTGTGTTTAAATGTGAGCTGTAATAACCATTTCTCCGTGCATCTACCTAACCATGTCACT
Source organism: Homarus gammarus (assembly GCA_958450375.1). Classification (NCBI taxonomy): domain Eukaryota; kingdom Metazoa; phylum Arthropoda; class Malacostraca; order Decapoda; family Nephropidae; genus Homarus; species Homarus gammarus. The sequence continues at coordinate 266,382 of CAUDMG010002899.1, read as the reverse complement.
GTGGCTAATGAATATTTCAGAGTGCTAATAATCTTGTAATGGAAATTTTTTCCAGTGTACAGTATAGTGTAATTCTGTGCAAAATTTTTTTTTTTGAGGTTACGGAGATGTTGAAAACAGTTCGTGGCAAATACGCAGCAAATACCTTACACGAAGTTAGGTTAGAACAATTGCCTCGAGAAAAATTAGAAATGTGTTTTAAAGTAAAGTGTACAGTAAAATGTATTGAAAAGTGTCTGAAAATGTCTGAAAACAGAAGTTAGCTACCTAATTTTTTTTTGCAGTCTTTTGTGAAATCTCAGAAAAGTGTTGGTTGTATGTCAAGGTAAATTTTTTTTGGGTGCCTTTCTGCACTGGTACCATAGCAATTGTGATCACCTGAGTTAATACTTTGTTATTTACAGACAATGAGGGACATTGATCATGTGCCGTGTTACGAGTGTTGTGGACAGTGTCGATTTCTGAGTGTACCGGTAGGCCATAATTATATTAAGGTTATGTAACAGTGTTATTTGTAATTGACATAATATGGGTGTAGTTGTTTTAACTTTAATTGGAAGTGTTTTAGTTATAAGTTGAGGTCAGAATTGGGCAAGTGAAGTTATTTGTATAACCTGTGTTATGTTAGGTACCTGAGTGTTTTGTATTTTTTGTATTGTTTCTATTAGTATGATTTTTAGTGCAAAGGGAATTAGTTCTAGCAGTGCAGACTGACTGGCATGGTCAGTAAGTGTGTTTTATGTTTAGATGAGAGCTAATACATGTATAATTTCAGCAATTGCGTTGAGGGGTTGAGGACTATGTGGTGATATGGACATCTGTGAAAGAATGCAATCTTTGAAAAGTTATTGTAGAAAATACATGTAAGGACTCCCAAGTGTGAGTACAACAGAGTACATTGTGAAGTAATAAGTGTTAAAATCATGGCAATTGAAAAGTCATTCAATACTTGTTGAGTACCGAAGGGACAGTCTCGTAAAGTATTACCATATTACCACTGATTTTTTTTTTGTGAGCGTAACTCAGTTATGTGTGTCAGAATTTTTTTGGGGGTTGTTGACTTCGTCAGTCGTACTGAAGTCACCCCAACATTATAAATCCCAGTTCTTCTGAACTGAAGTCCGGAAATCCAGTTGCTGCCTATGTTGTTGAAAGAAAAAATCTCAGTTTATGTGTGTCAAAAGTTTGTGGGTTGTTGACTTCGTCAGTCGTACTGAAGTCACCCCAACATTATAAATCCCAGTTCTTATGAACTGAAGTCCGGAGATCCAGTTGCTGCCTATGTTGTCGAAAGAAAAAAATCTCAGTTTATGTGTGTCGGAAGTTTTGTTTGGGTTGTTGACTCGCTCCGGGTGACGGAGTCACCCCGACTTTCAAATACCAGTTCTTCTGAACTGTGAGATAGGAAATACGTATCTGGTGTTATGAACCCCAAGGTGTATGTCTAGAACCATGGTTTTGTGTTGAAAAGGTGAATTATTATTGAAATGAAGTAGTAATCTGAGGAAGCGTCTGATGAAACTAATTTCCCATTCATAGACAAGAATTTAAATTCCTGAGTATATGTAATTTCATGCAGAGTACTCTGTTGTATCTGTAATGTCAGAGCCACTGTTTATGTGTTAGTGCCAAAATATGTTGAGGTATTATGCTGATGAACTGTTAGGGGAATGTTCCCCATACTATATTGTACGGAAATAAGAATTGATAAGTTGTTGCAGGTATAGGTTGCGGAGACTCGAGTATGAAACGTTTAAGTCTCCTTAAGTTTTGTTTTATGTATTAAGGTACTGTAATCACGAACTGTTAAGATATGTCGAATGTATGTGCACTACCGCGTTAGTGCTTTTGCCTATTATTCCGCATAATATGAATCTTTGGAAGGGGAAGGCTATGTACTGTGCACCTCATTGTCATCCCTAAAAATCCCATTTAACTCATATTACGCTACATAATATTCAAATCCACCGCGCTTGTAGAATCTCAGGAGCGTGTTTATCCTCGCGATCCCTCCCAGTAAGCCCCGCCTTTGTGAAGACAGTTATCAATACGTTGTTTATTCCACTTTCTCCTGGGAAGCTCAATCTTGAATTAGTTTGTGTAAATCAACCCAAGTAATTCGCCAGACCTTTGTCAACTGAGGGTCATCTTTGAATGAGTAACAGTTAGTTTGTTTGTGATTATTGTCATTGCATGAGTAGCAATCGCTGGCAACTCAGGGGTATATAAGCTCGAGATGGCGAGGCATCAGCGTTCCCTGACGCTGATTCCCGTTTGTCTCCAGGTATGTTGTTTCCTAGCCATTCAGTTAATTTAGTCAATTGTAGTGATTATCAGTGTTCACCAGTGTTCATGATTTAACAGTTGAATTGTCATTCACCCAGTGTAGAAGTAATATAACGTAAATACGTCTGTCGTCTAGACAAGAGAGTTGGTTGGTGTTCTCATGTTTCTCAGTTCCCTGACGCTGATTCCCGTTTGTCTCCAGATCGAGGGTGGGCTTAATTGAAACCCACCGGTCACTCGGAGCCGGTGGATACCCAGCAGTGGTCAATATAGGAGTGATGGCGCTGATTCGTCATGATTAATCGGCTCTACTCTACCTCGTGGGCCGAGGACCCCAGACCCATCTCGGGTCGGAGTGTAACCGACCACAACAACAGTTGTTAGAGGCGCCAGTGCTATACCCTGGGACAGGCCTTGGAATTATGGTCCACAGTGTGGTTGTATGTGTTTTTTTTACCAGTGTGTTTTATAAGAAATAAATCAATGAAGACATGTTATGGTTTCACCCTTCTTTACCCCTTATCGATCTGATCAATGGAAAACCTAACCCAATGCCTAGTCCACTCTGCCCGCTACCTAACGAGCTACATGCTGTCCAGAGGGGGTCTGGTGGCAGCGACCCTTAGGAATTAAGATTAGAGTTAAGTTATCCCCTTAGATTTAGTGACCCCAGTCTGGCAGTATAAGAGATCGATCCCTCGACAACAACTGCCATGAATGGGTTCTCAAGGAAGCTAGAGATGAGAAAAGAAAGTGGGGGAAAGAAACCAAAAGAGTGAAGTTTAGATAGCAAAGATTTGTGCTATACCCTGTCAAATGCTTTGGAGATGTCGAGGGCCACGACGAAAGTTTCCCCATAATCCCTAAGAGAGGCTGACCAAAGATGGGTGCAATAGGAGAGCAGATCACCAGTAGATCTCGCCTGGTGAAAGCCATACTGGTGACCCAACAAAAGAGAAAGGCGTTCAAGGTGACGGAGAAAATGGGAGTTCAAGATAGTTTCGAAAATCTTAGAGAGGGATGAAGTTTGGGCAATGGGGCGATAGTTTGAGGGATTAGATTGTTTGGGTTTTGAGGCAGAGGCGAAAGAGGCAAGCAAGCACAGGGGCCAGAGCTTCAGCACACTCTCTCAGAACACGAGGGGGTATTCCGTCTGGTCCATACACCTTACTCACATCGAACCTGGATAACACACCGGCAACCCTGCGACCGGAGATTATAGGAAAATGCATAGGTTCAGTAGGAGGTGCAGGGGTAAGAGGGATAGAATGGGAATCGTCTAAGGTGGAATTAGAGGATAATAAGGTGCCAAAGAGGTTGACTTTGTCAGGGGGAGAATTGGCTATAGAGTTATCGGGTCGGAAGAGAGGAGGAAAAGAAGGAGTGCAGAAGTTGTTACAGATGTTTTTAGTTAAGGACCAAAAGGATTTACTAGAGGAAGAATTAGTCAGGAGAGCGGTCTTTCTTTTTATAAAATTCCGCTTGGCCCTACGAAGAATAGCCTTACAACGATTCCTAGAAGTAATGAAAGAGGTGTGGGTAATAGGAGAAGGAGATAGTTTCACAGCTCGGTATGTCCTATCTCTCACCCTGCAAGCAAGAGAGCAGGAACGATCAAACCATGATTGTAATGTTAAAGTTTTGGTAGAAGATGGGATAAATGCACTCATACCGCCCTGTATAATCCCAGCAATGCTGTCAGCACATACCGAGGCGTCCCGAGTGGGAAAGCAACATTCATCCCAAGGGTGCTGAAGTCATGGTGTGTATATTAAAACTAAAGTTATCGTTAAGTCTTTCAAAAAATGTGGTATGAGTAATGCTGTGGATGGCATTGAAGACAACTTGTTGTACGAGACTGACAGTAGTGATGATGATATTTCCTCCCGTGATGATTCACAGCTTGGTGATGAATCCAACACTGGCGACTTCTCAGGATTTGAAGATGAATAAAATGCTTTTGACTGTTTTACAGGACATGATATTTAGAGGTTTACAGTTTTTTTTTTATTGTTTGCCTACCAAAATTTTTAATTGAACTGATTTTTACCGAGTTGTTTTTTTTTACTTTTATTTTGTTGTATTTTTAAATAAAATTTTTGTTTTATTTTGACATTGATATACATGTTTACATTTGCTTACCTTCTACTGTTGGAAAATATTTCCCGTTGTTGTCATACCGACAAAAACAAGAGAAAGAATGTAAACACTACAGCCAGCTATAAACAGAGGGGACCAGGTGTATAAAATGAGTGCTGTATTAAAGATTTCCCCTTAATCAGATTTTTTTTTTAAATTGATGAAAATGACGACAGATAAGCAGTTCTAAGTGATGATATTCAAAGAGGTGTGTGTACTTGTGCCAAAAGGGCTGTATATCAAGCAACATTTTCACTGGTGTAGGGTAAGTAAGTATAAAAAGTTTTTTTCCTAGAATTACATTTCCAAAATCAGGATGCGTCTTCCACGATGAAGCATCTTCCAAGCCGAAAAATACCGTAATGGACAAAACTTCGATTAACGACAGCCTTTGGAGAAACACGCTTTGTTGCCCACATCAGCTGATCGGCTAGTCGGCCAATACAGTACAGTAATCGATTCTATGTTTACATTTGTTTCCAGTGCGGTAAATATCAAGAAGGTTGTGTTCTTGAATATTTTTGCATTTTTTATATTAAAATTATCAGTCATTCTAAAATTTAGCCATCCAAGCTCTGTCTATAAAGTTTTTCAACTAATATTTTTGGCTCGATATATATAACTTTATTAATTAATTTTTACTCATTTACATGCACACACTGTCCTAAGGGCAAAGCTGTACTGTACATGTACTCAAAATAAAGTACTACAGTGAGTTCTGCTATTACCAATGTTTTGATAACGCGAATTTGCTCTAACGGGATTTATGAATAGAGGAACGATATTTGTATAACTCGAACGCTTGTTTGCTGTAACGCGATTTTTGCCTACTATTTCTCCAATTTTGTGGTATTAACTGTGAATATGGTAAAGAAGAATATTTCCAAGAAGCGTTCTGGTGATCAAATTCCCGATGATGATTGTGAAAGAAAGGATATAACACTTGAAGAGAAGCTCGATGTTATCATCCTCAAAACCACCCTTCTCCCCCATCAAGTTATATTCATATTTTTTCAAGGTAAAGTGTTACATTTTCTGTATGATTTCATTATTAGATATGACTGTAACATTTATTTAGACTGTGCTATCCTTTGTGTTAGGCTAATTACTAATTTTTTTTCGATTTCGAGTAGTAATCTGCACCTAACCCTATTTTCTCCATAAGCCCTGTTATTTCTATTAAGCGATTTTCTATAACACGATATTTTACAGGAACACAACAATCGCGTTATAGCAGAACTGACTGAAAATAATTACTAAGATTTTGGTCTAGTGCAAACTATAGCATGATTATATTCAAAATAATCACTATCTTATAAGAATTCCCGCAATGTAAATTATATTCTCCCCAGTCACTTCTGTGACATTCTATAAGCAAAAAACATAAACTCAAGCTAAAGGACATAAATAAACAAATAAATACTTCACTAGACCTACGGTGCCAACTGTCACACACACACACACACACACACCATCTTCCCAGCCAGGGTTTGGTGGTTTTAGGTTTAAAGTTTTTATCTTATATAATATCACAGACTAAAGTTAGGCGAATATAATTTTCATTGCTGGAATCCTTGTAAGACAGCGAATAATTTGAATATAAATGTCATATTTTGCACAAGAGATTAAAATTAATCACCTGTATCACATTACAGTACTTGTAGTGATTTAAGAGTCAGTTGGTTGAAAATGTTCAAAGGAGGGCAACCAGACTGGTGCCTGCGCTTCGGCACCTCAGCTACCCTGAGAGATTGGAGCGCCTGAACTTGCTTAACTTATACTACAGTTGGGCAAGGGGGGACCTAGTTGAAGTGTATAAGCATCTCAGGGGGCACAACTCAGTTGAGTGTCCTTACTTGGAGCTGGCGGACGCTCGCCCCACAAGGGGTCACAGCTGAAGATTGGAGAAGCCGCAAGTCCAGAAAACTGTGAGGGCAAACCTTTTCGGAGTGAGGGTTGTAAACTCTTGGAATAATCTACCAGAGAGTGTTGTGACAGCACCGAGTGTGAGCTCTTTCAAGACAAGACTTGACCAACACTGGAGCGGGTTCAGGTACATTCAGGAGCCGGTGCATGCCCAGTATTTGCCAACAGTGCGTGACAGAGACGTGACCGATCGCCCGGGCGGCTAGCGAGCCGATCTTTTGGTGAAAAAGATAAATGTAAAGAGACGTGACCGATCGCCCAAGCGGCTAACAAGCCGATCAGTGGCGAAGAGGATAAAAGTAAAAAGTAAGAGTTATAGTGCACATGTACGTATATATATATACAGTGATTTAAGAGGGATTTAGGGGATTTTAGGAGTGTTTCAGACTTAATGTGTTTTTTGGCTTTACTATACTTTGTATGTAGGCCCTACTTTCCTGTGAATTAGAACCAATTACCCAACATCCCATTGAAATAATAGATTCAGCAAACAACCAATTTTGTTCGTTAACCGAGGGACCATTGTATTAAAAAAAATCATGTATGAAGTTGTTCGCGGTCATATTTCCCGCCTCTGCTGATGGCTGTGTAATATTTCAATGTGATTCTGATCTTTTATAATGTTAGTTTTTGCATAATGTAATATTACTAACATGTAAATTGTCTTAGTATGTCGTACTGTGGGTAAAAATAAGTATACCATGTATTAAATGCGTCCTCCAAAAGCGTCAATTTGCTACCAGAGTTTAACAGTTAATTCGTGTATGTATAAGATTTCTGATAAACTTCCTACGTGTTCATGTTTGAAATAATGAATGTACAGTGGTCCCTCGATGTTAGTAAATGCCGGTACAGTGAATCAGCGTGACCACTGGGCCGTGAGTGGAGAGCATGGCATAGTTAAATGCATGACCTACCTGAGCTGTTTGGTGGCCACAGGTACAGTGATTCCTAAAAGAGTATTCGCGGCTGGGCTTTTCGCTGGGGTTTCGGAAACGTAATTCCCGCGAAAAACACGGGATAACTGTACAGTAGTACCCCAATGTACCCTGTCAATTGAGCCCACGAGGTACCGCGGAAACCGCGTAAAGTGAACAACAGAACATATGGGATTAATTCCAATGGACTGGCCCGACCCCCAAATTCCACTTTTTCCGACATACTACCTATGTTGTAGTAAAAATAACATCTTAATTTTATGATGGTATGCACACACGATTAATATTTAAGAGAAATACAGTCGCCAGGTAAATTTCCATTCAAATAATGGACTCAACTCCACCACCCCTCTTCCCAGCTCACTAGCTCCTACCTTTCTGAGAAATGTTTGGGTGAAAACACTAGATTTTAACTTATAGTAATAAATAATACCTCAGACTAAAGTTAGGATAATATAATTGACATTTCTGGATTCCTTGCAGGTCAGGGAATATTTTGAATGCAAACTTCATATATTTTGCACAAAAGATAAAATAGTTGCTTTGTGTAAACCAAATAATTACAATAGATCTAAAATTTGTATGTCTAATGCAAAATCCATGATGTTTATATTCAAAATGATCATCATATTGTAAGAATTCCAGCAATGTAAATTATATTCTGGCCGGGTAATTTGTATGAATTTTATGAGCTATATAGAAAATTATACTTCACCCGCGTATATGAGTAGATGCACCGCGGAAAGTGAAAGTCTGGTTCTGGCGAGGTACCGTGTAAATGAGAAATCGCGGAAAGTGAAACCGCTTAAAGCGGGGCAATACTGTACTTAATAAATACTATTGTAGTGTATTTATCACTACAGTACTTAATAAATACTATTGTAGTGTATTTATCACTACTTAATAAATACTATTGTAGTGTATTTATCACTACAGTACTTAATAAATACTATTGTACTGTATTTATCACTACTTAATAAATACTATTGTAGTGTATTCATCACTACAGTACTTAATAAATTCTATTGTAGTGTATTTTTCACTACAAGTACTTAATAAATACAATTGTAGTTTATTTATCACTACAAGTACTTAGTAAATACTATTGTAGTGTATTTTTCACTACAAGTACTTAATAAAAACTATTGTATTTGTAGCATATATATCACCACTTAATAAATACAATTGTAGTTTATTTATCACTACAAGTACTTAATAAATACTATTGTAGTATATTTATCACTACAAGTACTTAATAAATACTATTGCAGCATATTTATCACTATTTAATAAATACTATTGTAGTGTATTTAGCACTACTTAATAAATACTATTGTAGTGTATTTATCACTACAGTATGTAATAAATACTATTGTAGTGTATTTATCACTACTTAATAAATACTTTTGTTGTGTATTTATCTCTACAGTACTTAATAAATACTATTGTAGTGTATTTATCACTACAGTACTTAATAAATACTTTTGTTGTGTATTTATCACTACAGTACTTAATAAATACTATTGTAGTGTATTTATCACTACTTAAGAAATACTATTGTATTATCACTACTTAATAAATGCTATTGTGGTATATTTATCAGTATAGTACGTAATAAATACAATTGTAGTTTATTTATCACTACAAGTACTTAATAAATACTATTGTAGTGTATTTATCACTACTTAATAAATACTATTGTAGTGTATTTATCACTACTAATAAATACTATTGTAGTGTATTTATCACTACTAAGTAAATACTATTGTATTATCATTACTTAATAAATGCTATTGTGGTATATTTATCACTACAGTACGTAATAAATACTATTGTAGTGTATTTATCACTACTTAATAAATACTATTGTAGTGTATTTATCTCTACTTAATAAATACTACTGTAGTGTGTTTATCACTATTTAAGAAATACTATTGTAGCGTATTTATCACTACAGTACATAATAAATACTTTTGTAGTGTATTTATCACTACTGTACTTAATAAATACTATTGTATTGTATTTATCACTCCTTAATAAATACTATCTAGACGGTCCGTCCCTCATAACGATCTTCAAGAGTGAAGTGCTTCCCCATCTGGAGTACTTTCACCCCATCTGGTCCCCGAGATATGCTAGGGACTGTCAGTTGGTTGAAAATGTTCAGAGGAGGGCCACCAGACTGGTGCCTGCACTTCGGCACCTCAGCTACCCTGAGAGATTGGAGCGCCTGAACTTGCCTAGCTTATACTACAGACGGGCAAGGGAGGACATAGTTGAGGTGCATAAGCATCTTAGGGGGCACAACTCAGTTGAGTGTCCTTACTTGGTTGCCGGACGCTCGCCCCACAAGGGGTCTCAGCTCAAAATTGAGGAAGCCGCAAGTCCAGAAAACTGTGAGGGCAAACTTTTTCGGAGTGAGGGTTGTAAACTCTTGGAACAATCTACCAGAAAGTGTTGTGACGGCACCGAGTCTGAGCTCTTTCAAGACAAGACTTGACCAACATTGGAGCGGGTTCAGGTACATTCAGGAGCCGGTGCATGCCCAGAATTTGCCAACAATGCGTGACAGAGACGTGACCGATCGTCCGGGCGCCTAGCGAGCCGATCTTTTGGTGAAGAAGATAAATGAAAAGGAAAAGTATTCAGAGACGTGACCGATCGCCCAAGCTGGTAACGAGCTGATCAGTGGCGAGGAGGATAAAAGTAAATGTAAAAAAGTAAAAAGTATATTTATCACTACAGTACATAATAAATACTATTGTATTGTGTTTATCACTACTTAATAAATACTATTGTAGTATATTTATCACTACAGTGCTTAATATATACTATTGTAGTGTATTTATCACTACTTAATAAATACTATTGTAGTAAATTTATCACTACAGTACTTAATAAATACTATTGTAGTGTATTTATTGCTACGTACTTAATAAATACAATTGCAGTATATTTATCACTACAGTACTTAATAAATACTATTGTAGTATTTATCTTCACTTAATAAATACTATTGTAGTGTATTTATTACTGCTTAATAAATACTATTGTTGTATATTTATCACTACAGTACTTAATAAATACTATTGTAGTGTATTTATTACTGCTTAATAAATACTATTGTTGTATATTTATCACTACAGTACTTAATAAATACTATTGTAGTGTATTTATCACTACTTAATAAGTAATATTGTAGTGTACAGTATTATGTTGTGGGGTAAGAGTTATTTGGGTTCACACTCAGGATGGGATGGAGAAAGGAAACTCACAATGTGCTCTCTGTATACATGTTGTATTGGATGTACAATGCTGGGAAGTGGCTGCCTGGTTACAAGCGTGATGTAGAGAGAGCTGGTTGGTGAGGATGCTCAGAGGAGGACAGCTTGTGGGTCGCCATGCTGGCCGGCTGGAGCGAGGGCTGCCAGGCAGCGGCGAATGAGGTGGTGTAGCTTGCTGCGGCTGTAGCTAGAAAAAGAGAGAGGTCACCACGAGGTCAGGTCTTAAATAGCGGGGGTATGCGTGGCTTAGTAGTTGACCTCCATGATGTATGGCGGCGCTGGTTGACCCAGACCACGAGGCATACATTGGGGAATTCGCGGGGTCGGCTACTCAGCTACAATCAGCGTTTGTAGGGGAGAAATCCACTACAATGTATTTACATAAACCCTGGTTTATTCATTAATCAATTGTCTAAGTGTACAAGTAGCCAAAGTGAGCAATTATATAACACTCAAAGGTAGTAAATAACATTTTTAAAAAGGGATCTTCATATCAGATACTATACAGTGTTATAGTGACCCCTGTTGTAAGCTGGTCTGATGAAAGCTCTCTCACGAACGCATCTTGAGTAAACAACCTTCTGCTACAGCTGATCCTTTTATTTTCAAGTTATATTGCAAATTACATACAGTATTGTATTTTTTCTCTATTACTGAAGATTTTATATTAATTATGATGAACCATAAACCATAAGAGGCCAATCATTTAGAATATATTACTGAATCAATAAATAAATAAACCTGACGCATGTGGCAACACCTGATCAGCCCCATTCTGCTTACATACTCAAATGTTTTAGTTCTCAGTAGGCCTATAGCAAATATGATTAGACCACTGTACAATAGGTGTTTTTCATTTCATAAGATTTTCTTATTAATCTCCCCCATCTCTTAGACTTTTTTGTGTGTGTATTCCTGGTGACCAGAGCATGTCAGAGTCCAAAAAAAAGGCGAATTCCAATATTGGATTCCAATTTACCGAGGTTTTATATGAAAGTCATCAATATACTGTACTATACTAATATGTACAAAGAATGTCATAGTACCAGAAAACAACACAAAAATATTTTGCCTGGCATTTTTGTCTGTACTTTAGGTCTTGACTGCCTAGTCACATAGTCACATCCAGCAAGCATTGTAAGGTTCCATTTACCGAAGCAGCATATTTTGATTGTTGCAACATCTTGGTGAAATCTTTCTCCTTGCTCATCACTCACATTAGATAGGTTTTCAGGAAATAAAGACAAATTTGAGTGAAGGAAATGCAGTTTGAGTTACATTTTGCAGCACAGACATTAGTTGATCTACTGTAGTGGATACTCTCCTCTACCACTGCTGATTGGTCACTTGCAGTCCGCTTACCAGCCAACCAGCGGCGAGTTCCGCAAATCAGCTCTCGCATTCGAACTGCGCGGTGATTGGTCAATTGCCGCCTTCATCTTAGCCAATCAGCAGCATGTCGATTCTTGATCCGGCAGAATGATATAAATACCCCATGTCTCGCCGTGAAGGTCAGACAACACCACGCTCTTAAGAAGAGAAGACCTCCTCTAAAGCTCCTCCACAGGAACTCCTCTACCAAGCATCCAGCGCCAGACTGTTCTGTACATATAATATATACAGTATATAGAAAATGCCATTGTGAGTTTTCTTTCTCACCTCCATCCTTAGTGCGAGATCTTATACATGTACATATGTATGTGAGCCTAACAAAGAGAAATTAGACAACTGGCCACATACACTACACTACAATTGGTGACCCACGGAGTGACGCACTCACAGGAGGATGGATGAGAAATGGATCTCTCTTCCAGTATTCAACCACAACATCGAGGACTGGACAATTCATGTGGAGGCAGCTCTCACCGGCTCAACAGCGAAAGACGAGCAAAAGTACGTCGCCCTGGTCTGTTCCTTGCCCACAGAAGTCGCCACGCAAGTCTCAGAAGTCATCACCAACCCTCCAGCTGACAACAAATTTGCAGCTCTATGAGATGCTCTGAAGAAGCGATACCAGCAGCCCGGTGCCAGTCTTCTGCAAGACCTATCAAGTCTACCCCTCGGAAACTCAATGCCTGCACGTCTCTGGGACGAGATGCATAGACTGAACTCCCGCCACACGGACAGGCTTCCTGACACTGTCCTGTGCCAGCTTCACGCCCAGAAGCTCCCCGCAGAAGTTCGCCTCACCCTGTCCACACTGGACTACTCTACAACCCCGGCAACTTACGCAGCCAAGGCAGACAGAGTATTCCATGAATACACTGCTGTGCGCCATGCTGCCGCGGACAACTCAGCGGCCACACTGTCATTTACCTCCGATCTTGTCAACCGGATCAACGCTTCTCAGACGAGCAACACCTCACAAGACATGAGGGATCTGCTACAGTCTCTACACTGCAGGAGAGACACCCTCAAGCAACTCTGCTTCTCCATGCCTGCTGCTGCTCCTGCCCCACACACTGTGTCCTACCAATCCCGACGTCTTCGTCCTGCATCGGACACCGTCATCAGCACGGTGCACCTACCCTCTACTGGTACCATCAACGCTTCGGTGCTAACGCTAGACGTTGTGAGACTCCCTGTACCTACTCGGGAAACGACATCGACAGGGATAGGCAGACACCACCACCTCCGTCACTTCGGGCGTCTTACTGCTGCATATCACCAACCGCATCTCCGGCAGGAAATTCCTCGTTGACACGGGCATCGGATAGCATCATCCCTCGCTCACCGTGGGACACATCGAAGCAGTCCTCATATGACCTGTTCGCCGCCAACGGTACCCACATCGCCTCCTACAGCGCACACATCGCCACCTTAGACCTTGGACTTCCCAAGACTCTGCGCTGGTCCTTCGTGGTGGCAGACGTCTCTCAATCCATCCTTGGCTTCGACTTCCTCACCTTCCACAAGCTCGTCGTCGACCCAAGCAACCTCTGCCTCATGCATGAACCTACAGCACACATGATCCAGGGTACACGTGCCACAGTCGCCCACACTATCACCTGCCTCTCGCCGTCCAACGAGTTCTCCTCCATGCTCAAGCAACTTTTCTCACCCCGAGTCTCTTCAGCACCACCTACATCGGGAATCTTCCACCATATCGAGACTACAGGACCTCCAGTCTTCTCACACCCTCGCCGCCTTCACCCTGAGCTCCTGAACGCAGCATCATTCGACCTTCAAAGAGTCCCTGGACAACTCCTCTTCACATAGATCCAAAGCCATCATCCAACGACTGGAGGGTATGTGGTGACTACAGAGCCCTGAACCGCGTCACCAAACCTGACAGGTACCCCATCCCGCATGTCCAGGACTTCCATTACAAACTCCACGGCAAGACCATCTTCTCGAAGGTCGACTTGGAGCGTGCCTTCCAACAGATTCCAGTGGCACCAGCAGATATCCAGAAGACTGCTCTCACTACTCCGTTTTGGACTACGCAATGCAGCTCAGACCTTGCAGAGGTACATGGACCACATGCTTTGCGACCTCAACTTTGTCACTGTCTACATAGACGACATTCTCGTCGCATCTCCAATGCCTGCCGAGCATCATCACCACCTACAGCTCCTTCTCCAACGCCTGCAGAACAACAACATGAAAGTTCATCCCGCCAAGTGCGTCTTTGGAGCCTTCTCCATCGACTTCTTCGGTCACAGAGTCTCATCGAGCGGCATCCAACCCCTACCACAGAAGGTAACTGCCATCAAGGAGTTCCCCAAACCTGAAACAGCAAATAAACTCTGACAATTCCTGGGTTTAGTCAACTACTACCACCGCTTCATTACCCAGGCTGCTAACATCCTCGCTCCTCTCCATGATCTTCTCAAGGGACTCCCCAAGACGTCTCACAAGCCTCTCATATGAACTCAAAGAGGCTTTTACATCATTCACCACTATCAAGCAGCACATCACACGCCTTACCTTGCTGGCTCACCCTGCCCCCAACACCCGGACCACTCTCACAACAGACACTTCTTTTACTGCCGTGGGAACCATCTTACAACAGGATATCAAGGGAACTCTCATGCCCATTGCCTTCTTCTCACAGCGGCTTCAACCACCTCAACTCAAGTACAGCGCCTTCGATCGAGAGCTCCTGGCCATATATTTTGCTGTCACGCATTTCCAGCATGTCCTCGAAACCCGTCAGTTCACCATCTTCACTGATCACAAGCCCCTCGTCCAAACCTTCGCTTCAGCCTCCCAGACACATACACTTCGTGTTCTTCACCACTTGGCATACATCTCGGAGTTAACCGGCAACATGCAACACATCAAGGGCAGCCACAACGAGATCGCCGACACCCTCTCTCCTTGTATACCCAGCATTCTTCCCTCATCTCCACCCATGGATTACAGACAGCTCGCCGTAGCTCAAGAGAACAACGAAGACCTTGCAGCATACAAGACATCTCCCTCAGGTCTCGCCCTTCAAGAACTCCCCATTCCTGGCACGAACATCAAGTTGTGGTGCGACATGTCCTGTGGGCAGCCTAGACCATTTGTGCCTCACATCCACCGCCGTGCCATCTTCGACCACATCCATGGTCTCAGCCACCCAGTTGTAAGGGCCTCCCAGCACCTTCTCACGCAACATGTCGTCTGGCCCGGCATCAAGGCCAATACTAGGAAATGGGCTGCCCAGTGCCTGGTCTTCCAGTCCTCTGAGATACATCGACACACACGGGCTCTCTTAGAAACTTTTCCTGTACCCAAAGGACGCTTCCAGGTAGTGCACCTCGACATCGTGGGACCTCTTCCATCATCCTGCGGCAACACCTACATCTTCACCTGCATTGACCGTTTCACCAGGTGGACAGAAGCCATTCCCATACCTAATGCTACAGCAGAGTCAAGCGTCCACTCCTTCCTGTATTGTTGGGTCTCCCGTTTCGGTCCTCCCACGACTGTCATCACTGACCGAGGAGCCCAGTTTGAGTCACAAATCTGGCATAGTCTCCTACAGTTCCTCGGCACTTCCAGACACCGCACTACTTCTTACCACCCTCAATCCAACGGCATGGTAGAGCGGTTTCATCGGCAGCTGAAGGACGCCATCAAGGCACAGCACGACCCCTACAGCTGGACGGATGCTCTACCCTTAATGCTCCTTGGCATCCGCGCATCTCACAAAGAGGACATGGACTGCAGCCCAGCAGATCTCACCCTGGGCGAGCCTCTTCGCCTACCCAGGGACTTCTCACTTACTCCTGACCTTGACCACTTCACTCCTGCTGCCCGTCACGACCTACTGCAAACACTTCTACAAGCAGTTTCTGCATTCAAGGCTACTGCCCCATGCCATCCTCCCCATCGCCCTGAACACGTCCCTCCTGACTACTCAATGCCGAGTATATCTTCGTCAGGCGCGATGCTCACCGTAACCCACTTCTAGGTTTTTGCACGGTCAGCGAAGTTAATGATGATCATCCGCAATGGCAGACACAACACCGTCAGCATAGATCGAGGGAAGCCGGCCACCTTACCCGATGGGCCCCCAGCCCAGCATTACCCCCAACAAACTACGCCTGCACCAGTCTGCCCGCAGTTGCCACTTGTAGCACCACCTTGTCCACAATATTTCTGGGTACCCTCTTTTCATCCTCAGATACCTACTGCTCCTGACGTGGACCCTGCTCCTGATGAAGGTCCTGCATTCGGCCCTATGGACCCAGACACCCCACCTGGCGCCCCTGAGGACTTTGCACCTGCCGTGAGAGAAGCACCACATTCCTCGCCCGTTCAACCTTCTCTTATCTATAACCCTCCTTTCCCCACAGATTTCGTGTCACTGGACGGAGTTGTCGCCTGTAGCGGTCGAGTGGTCCACACCCCCGGCCGTTATGTCTCACATGTGGGATACAACCCTGCCGACAACAAGTTTCCTGCAGAGCTCGGAGGGGAGGGGGAGTATTGTAGTGGATACTCTCCCCTAAAACTGCTGGTTGATCACTTGACGCCCGCTTACCAGCCAACCAGCGGCGATATCCGAATGTGATGGGCCTCACTCTCGGACTGCACGGCGATTGGCCCGTTACCACCTTCATCTCAGCCAATCAGCAGCACCGTTCACTTCACACTCTCAAACTTACTTAATCCTGCAGAAGCATATAAATATTCCCCAGCCTCGCCGTGAAGGTCGGGGCGCTTGTGGTAGAAGCGGTACCGCTCTTGCTTTGCAAGCAAGATGTCTTGGGTTCGATTCCCGGGCAGGCGGAAGTTGTTTGGACACTCTTCCTAGCCCCCTTGGTCCCTGTTCACCTAGCAGTAAATCGAAAGGTTGCGAATTCGTATTCAGGGAAAGTTGTTGGAGCTTCTAAACTTGGAACTAACACAATTCGTAGGAGTGGTGACCCGAGGATCACACAATCAACACAGACAACACCAAATACGTGCGCTATGCGCTAACCAAATAATGATAATAATAATAGTAATAATAATTAACGGTTTATTGAAAAAATTCTGCAGCCCGAAGGCTGAAAATATACATTGGACATAAATGACTTATTACATACATTGGTGGTTTAACAAAAGCTTTCATTAGAGAAAGGTAAAGGAACATACAGTGAACATACAGATTAATGCAGGTGTTGAACAGCAAACTCATAGTGTAGTAACTCCCTCCCAGATGGTGTTAGGAGGAACTCACGTGGTGTAGTAGTTTCCTCAGATGGTGTTATGAGGGACCTGGCGTGGTGTAGTAATTCCCTCGCAGATGGTGTTATGAGGGGCCTCACGTGGTGTAGTAATTCCCTCACAGATGGTGTTATGAGGGACCTCACGTGGTGTAGTAATTACCTCACAGATGGTGTTATGAGGGACCTCACGTGGTGTAGTAACTCCCTCACAGATGGTGTTATGAGGAGCCTCACGTGGTGTAGTAACTCCCTCACAGATGGTGTTATGAGGGGCATCACGTGGTGTAGTAATTCCCTCACAGATGGTGTTATGAGGGGCATGACGTGGTGTAGTAATTTCCTCACAGATGGTGTTATGAGGGACCTCACGTGGTGTAGCAAATAAACGCAGTCATGTAAAGCCACGGCGCTATCTCTCCCTCTACAATTCCCTTCCTAACCTCCTGCTCCTTCCTCTGTCATCTTCCCCGCTCTGCCTTTCGCTACCAACAACTTTTGGAGCTTCTAAACCTGGAACTTGGAACCGTGAAGGTCATTCTACTCAACGCTCTCAAACCAACAAGACCTCTCAACAAGCTCCTCACCACACAGCACCTCCCTAGCTCTGCACTGTACATACTATATACATACAGAAAACGCCATTGTGAGTTTCCCTTCTTGCCTCCATCCTTAGTGCAAGATCTCCTACGTGTACGTATGTATGTGAGCCTAACAAAGAGAAAATAGACAAACATGAAGAGAAATTTGACAACTGGCTACATACCATACGCTACAAAGTTATCACCTGGGTAAATATACAGGGTGAATTTACTGGTTTTGTCGTGGTCTGTCTTGATGTATGACTTAGAAGATATTACTTACATGGTCAGTCATCATTACTATATACCTCACTGAATTGTGTGCATTTAAGTGGTTACTATGAACTTTACTAATGCTTTTGTCTTGGTTAAAATAACTCATTAGCAACATTGGCATGTGCCCACTCACCCAACGAGAACTAACATGTTGTATTGTGTGAGTGGCTGACTAGTGTGACCGCGGAATCATGTCTACTGCTGGCAAGAGAAAAGACCCTACATAGATTTCCTTTGCAAGAATTTCAAAGGGAAAGGCTTATCAAGCTAAATACAAGAGCTGCAAAGAATACAAGGGGTTCTTGAGAGAATAAAGAAGCACTTGGAGGTCTGATTAAAAGGGTGTGTGAGTGTGTGTGATGGAGGGTATGTGTGTGTGTGTGTTGGAGGGTGTGTGTGTGGGGGTGTGTGTGTGTGTGGTGTAAGGTAGGGTGTGTGTGTGTGTGTGTTGGAGGGTGTGTGTGTGTGTATTGGAGGGTGTGTGAGTGTGTGTGTTGGAGGGTGTGTGTGTGTGTGTGTGTGTTGGAGGGTATGTGTGTGTGTTGGAGGGTGTGTGTGTGTGTGTGTGTGTGTGTGTGTGTTGGAGGGTGTGTGTGTGTGTGTGTGTTGGAGGGTGTGTGTGTGTATGTGTTGGAGGGTGTCTGTGTGTGTGTATTGGAGGGTGTGTGTGTGTGTTGGAGGGTGTGTGTGTGTGTGTGTGTGCGTGTTGGAGGGTGTGTGTGTGTGTGTGTTGGAGGGTGTGTGTATGTGTTGGAGGGTGTGTGTGTGTATGTGTGTGTGTATGTGCGTGTGTGTTGGAGGGTGTGTGTGTGTGTGTGTGTTGGAGG
This sequence comes from Homarus gammarus, assembly GCA_958450375.1. Classification (NCBI taxonomy): domain Eukaryota; kingdom Metazoa; phylum Arthropoda; class Malacostraca; order Decapoda; family Nephropidae; genus Homarus; species Homarus gammarus. Next base: position 247,481 of record CAUDMG010002899.1, on the reverse strand, counting down.
GTGTGTGTGTGTGTGTGTTGGAGGGTGTGTGTGTGTGTGTGTGTTGGAGGGTGTGTGAGTGATGCTAGGGTGTGCGTGTGTTGGAGGGTGTGTGTGTATGTGTGTGTGTGTGTGTGTGTGTTGGAGGGTGTGTGAGTGATGCTAGGGTGTGCGTGTGTTGGTGGGTGTGTGTGTGTTGGAGGGGGTGTGTGTGTGTGATGAAGGGGGTGTGTTGGTGGGTGTGTGTGTGTTGGAGGGGGTGTGTGTGTGTGATGAAGGGGGTGTGTTGGTGGGTGTGTGTGTGTGTGTTGGTGGATGTGTGCGTGTCTTGGAGGGTGTGTGAGTGTTGGAGGGTGTGTGAGTGATGCTGGGGAGTGTGTGTGTTGGAGGGTGTGTGAGTGATGCTGGGGAGTGTGTGTGTGTGTGCGTGTGTGTGTGTGTCGGAGGATGTGAGTGTGTGTGTGTTGGAGGGTGTGTGAGTGATGCTAGGGTGTGTGTGTATTGGAGGGTGTGTGTGTGTGTGTGTGTGTAATAATAATATTAATAATAATAATAATAATAATAAAAATAATAATAATAATAATAATAGGTTTATTAATAGAGTTGCAGCCGGTGGCTGAAAATATACAGACTTACATTTAATTTAGACATAATGATATAATATGCATTGAATACATTTACAGGGCTGTGCAGTACATAAATCAGGAATTGTTTATTATTTTAACAATAGATGGGATGGTGCAGTTCTTATATCTATCGGTGTGGGCTCTTATGGGCTGAATTTTGTTGTAGTGGAGGACTGCCCGAGTTGGGTGGGGGGCTGCAGGTGGCAGGAGGTGGCGATGGCGAGGGTGGTACAGTAGTCCACGGCCAAACCTTTCCAGTGCTTGGTGGTGGAGATTACTGAGGGATGGCATTTCCAGGGTGGAGAGAACGTTGGTGTAGCCGGAGTATTCTGCGCCGAGCATGATTCTGCAGGCCCTTTTCTGTACCTTCTCTAGCTGACATTGTTGGGTGAAGTTGAGAGAAGATGATCAGGCTGGTGACGCATACGTTAGTTTGGGGAGAATAAAGGCGTTGTAGATGGTCTTCAGCTCTGGCGTGGGTGTCCCAAGTGACCTAAGTCTTTGTAGCATGTAGAGACGGTACGAGGCTGCCTTGACTGTGTTATTTACATGGGCCTTGCAGTCAAGTTTGTTGTCTATAGTTACACCCAGGAGTTTGGCAGACTGCACCAGCTGGAGAGGATGGGCACCCACTGTGACTGCTGGGGCTTGCACTGGAGTGGTGGCGGTATTGATGTGCATGACTACGATTTTGGTGTGGTTGATGGTGACCTTGTTCTCCGTAGTCCATGCCTGTAGCCTGTCCAGGGTGCCTTGGAGCGGTGAGTAGTCTGGTGCGGTGTTGTCCACTGAAACTCCCACAGTGCCTGTCATCCACGTACTTCCACCTGTGAGGAGTGTCCGATAGAGCGTCGTTGATCAGGATGAGGAAGCACAGTGGTCCCATCTTGGTCCCCTGGGGAACACCGCAGGTGAGGTGTTGGAATGTAGAGACCAAGCCCTGATGCCTCACTGCTTGGCGACGTCCACTGAAGAAATCAGTGAGCCATGAGACCAGGTTGGTGGGCAGCCCTAGTGCAATAGCCTTGTTGATAACAGTGCAGTGATCAACAAGCTCAAAGGCCTTCCTGAAGTCCACAAGGGCAACGGCCAGTGATGTCTTACGTTTCTGCAAGTTTTTGTGCAGAAAATCCAGAAAGCTCACCAAGCAGTGTGATGTAGAGGAGGTCCTCATATTGCCAAATTGCTGTGGTTCAATTGACTGATAGATACTGGCAAATGCCCACTCAAAAACAAAGTCCTCACAAAGTAGACTGGGTATGGGGGTAATAGCAACTGGCCTGAGGTCGTTAGGGGACTGTGGGGTGGTGACCTTGGGGAGGGGGGTGACAAATACGGTTTTCCATTCATTAGGGCATTTGCTTTGTCTGAGGGATGCATTAATAATAGAACAGAGGGGGGTGGGAAGTTCGACTGCAAACTCCTTGTGTATTTTGATTGGGAGGTCAATTGGGGTCGTGGAGAGTTTGGTTTTAAATTTCAGGAGTTTGTTGGAGATTTCATATGGTTGGACACTAGGAGGGGGAAGGTAAGTACGCCGAGAGGAGAGTGAGTCGAAGACTGGGTAAGGTATGACATATGGTAGCAAAAGGTTATTAACTATCTCAGCTGCCTCCTCACTAGGTATATGTGAGATGAAAGGAATTGTGGGAGACTGACGGTTGAGGCCACGGAGATCTTTTACCTTGGAGTACCACTGACCGATGCCGACTTCCTTGAGGCCGTGCACTTTCCTGGGATAATAAGTCTTTTTGGCAGACTTGATTTCCCTGATGACCTGGTTACGTAGACTTTTGTACAAGCGGTTGTTGGTGTAGTATGCCTTGTTGCGCTGCTCAATAAATCTTTTTATGTGGGGTGTAATCCACAGGACATCATCGGGGTGGATCCTCAGTGTTTTGGCTGGAAAGAAGTGGTGGTAGGCTTTGGTGATAGTGTCCAGGTAATTATCCCACTTGTTCTGCACATCGTCTACCGTGATCACTTCAGTGTGTGTGTGTTGTAGGGTGTGTGTGTATGTGTAGGAGGGTGTGTGTGTGTGGTGAAGGGTGTGTGTGTGTGTGTGTGTTGGAGGGTGTGTGTGTGTGTGTGTGTGTGTGTTGGAGGGTGTGTGTGTGTGTGTGTGTGTTGGAGGGTGTGTGTGTGTGTGTGTGTGTGTGTGTGTGTTGGAGGGTGTGTGTGTGTGTGTATGTGTGTGTCTGTTGGAGGGTGTGTGTGTGTTGGAGGGTGTGTGAGTGTGTGTGTGTGTGTGTGTTGGAGGGTGTGTGAGTGTGTGTGTGTGTGTGTGTGCGTGTGGGTGTGTGTGTGTATGTGTGTGAGTGATGCTGGGGTGTGTGTGTGTTGTAGGGTGTGTGTGTGCCTGTGTGTTGGTGGGTGTGTGAGTGATGCTGAGGTGTGTGTGTGTTGGAGGGTGTGTGTGTGTGTGTGTGTGTGTGAGTGATGCTGGGGTGTGTGTGTGTTGGAGGGTGTGTGTGTGTGTTGGTGGGTGTGTGTGTGTGTGTGTGTGTGTGTGTGTGTGTGTTGGAGGGTGTGTGTGTTGGAGTGTGTGTGTGTGTGTGTGTGTGTTGGAGGGTGTGTGAGTGTGTGTGTGTGTGTGTGTGTGTGATGCTGGAGTGAGTGTGTGTTGGAGGGTGTGTGTGTGTGTGTGTGTGTGATGCTGGAGTGAGTGTGTGTTGGTGTGTGTATTGGTGGGTGTGTGTGTGTGTGTGTGTGTGTGTGTGTGTGTGTTGGAGGGTGTGTGAGTGGTGCTAGGGTGTGTGTATGTGTTTGTGTGTGAAGGAGGGTGTGTGTGAGTGTGTGTGTGTTGGAGGGTGTGTGTGTGTGTGTGTGTGTGTGTGTGTGTTGGATGGTGTGTGTGTGTGTTGGAGGGTGTGTGTGTGTGTGTGTGTGTGTGTGTTGGAGGGTGTATGTGTGTGTGTGTGTGTGTGTTGGAGGGTGTATGTGTGTGTGTGTGTGTGTGTGTGTGTTGGAGGGTGTGTGTGTGTGTGTGTGTTGGAGGGTGTGTGTGTGTATGTGTGATGGAGGGTGTGTGTGTGTTGGAGGGTGTGTGTGTGTGTGTGTGTGTGTTGGAGAGTGTATGTGTTTGTGTTGGATGGTGTGTGTGTGTGTGTGTGTGTGTGTGTTGGAGGGTGTGTGTATGTGTGTGTGTGTGTGTGTGTGTGTGTGTCGGAGGATGTGTGTGTGTGTGTGTGTTGGAGGGTGTATGTGTGTGTGTGTGTGTGTGTGTGTGTGTGTGTTGGAGGGTGTGTGTGTGTGTTGGAGGGTGTGTGTGTGTGTTGGAGGGTGTGTGTGAGTGTGTGTGTTGGAGGGTGTGTGTGTGTGTGTGTGTGTGTGTTGGATGGTGTGTGTGTGTGTTGGAGGGTGTGTGTATGTGTGTGTGTGTGTGTGTGTGTGTGTGTGTCGGAGGATGTGTGTGTGTGTGTGTTCGAGGGGGTATGTGTGTGTGTGTGTGTTGGAGGGTGTATGTGTGTGTGTGTGTGTGTGTGTGTTGGAGGGTGTGTGTGTGTATGTGTGATGGAGGGTGTGTGTGTGTGTGTGTGTGTGTGTGTGTGTTGGAGAGTGTATGTGTTTGTGTTGGATGGTGTGTGTGTGTGTGTGTGTGTGTTGGAGGGTGTGTGTGTGTGTGTGTGTGTGTGTTGGAGGGTGTGTGTGTGTGTTGGAGGGTGTGTGAGTGGTGTTGGAGTTTGTGTGTGTGTGTGTGTTGGAGGGTGTGTGTGTTGGATGGTGTTTGTGTTGGATGGTGTGTGTGTGTGTGTGTGTGTGTGTGTGTTGGAGGGTGTGTGTGTGTGTGTTGGAGGGCGTGTGAGTGGTGTTGGAGTTTGTGTGTGTGTGTGTTGGAGGGTGTGTGTGTGTGTGTTGGAGGGTGTGTGTGTCTGTGTCATGTTGGTGTGATGACGGAAGCAGATAATCTTTTTAGGGGTAGAGTCGCTGGTTAGTCCCCCCCCCCCCTTTCTCACTCAAGCGTGGCTAAATGTGACAGGGAGATGAATATGATACCATAACGATCCTTAATAAATTATCTACCAAACGTTTCCAATGAGATTAAAAAATTAGTATTAGACTTAGTACATTTATACATTAAAGAACACACACACACACAAGGGAATTGGTGGGTCATATGACCTGAAGATGTCTTGAATGACATTTTTTACCTGAGTTATATATATATAGTACTATACTGTATTGTATATAGAGGGTACAGGTATTAATAAGGACAGATTATTAGAGTAACGTATCTGTACTAATTAATGAAAAACAAATTTACAGTAGACACAGTGAGGGACCCTTTTGTGGGGGGAGGGTTACAATCACCCCCCCCCCCCCTCAACTGGACCCTTCTCCCAGGAGGGGAGGTTAACACTTGCTCAAGGAATATAAACAAAGGAGTTTAGTTTTCCCTTATAAAATGTCACTGTCATGATCGTGATAACGGCTAACCTGAAAACCTTAAGGATTCATATTACGCTCAAACATCCACAAAACCTTCTGAGTCCCCTAGTGGAAACGTCCCCCGTTTTCTCTGTTTTCCCGTCTTTGTCTTAAGGGAACTTTGAATATAATCCACGGATTTAGTAGCAGACGCTGTATGCTGGGACCTGTTGCCATCCAACCCTTTGTAATCAATTTAATTTTGCTTCTGATAGCTGAGTCAGAGCATTGTTAGTGAAGATAATAATAGGGAATGAAACTGAGTTCATAGTCTCAGTTTCAACGTCAGAGTGTACAGTAAATTAATTCATCGTAATAGAAGTAGGTGGACTCCCTGGCCTGTTTTGAGTGAGAGCCCCGCGGGCATTTCTACCGTTAGTGAGTGCCCGTCCCTTCATCCATAGAGGTCCCTAACGCAGCCTAGGCCGTGTCTGTAGCGTGGATGTTGTATCCACTATGTCTGGGGAGATGTCCGAGGTCCAGTAGGATTTGTTACCTTCGTGAGACCCGGCCGTCAGACACTTCAGACTACCTATAGCCCCCATAGCTGGCTCATCTGGCCCTAACGCTCGGCCGGCGAGGTGACCCCGGATCACCAAGCCACACATCACTACCAGCCCCCATCATTGGTGGATGAGTGTCTAACTCAGTAGGGCTATTTGTGTGGTGGAACTAATCCACTGGGATCTCCAGAGTTCGTCGGAAAGTACTCCATGGTGGCTGGAGCCCATGGCTGTTGCTCGAGTATCACCCCTGACGACTGAGTGTTGTAGTGGCAGTTGCCCTGGTCTTTATGGTGCTAAGTGGCTATAATAGTTGTGTTATTGAGTATGTCCACCCAATAGGGTTGGAAATGTTATTATGTCCACCCAGTAATGGTGTGAGTATGTTGAGCCTGAGGGCCTAGTACTAGATTTCGTCTGTTGGTACAAATAAATTCTTTCTCCTAATTTCATATTTATGTTCAAATAAACTTTGTATTTGTATAATCGTGTCTATTATTTACCTACAGTATTTACCGATATTTCTTCCCTATTGCTTGCTACTATCATTACACCTACCCACGAGCCTCCTATCGTCACGCTACCAATGGTACTAAGTATAAGAGTAAAAGGAATTGTTACTGGCCCCCAGAGGCCCTCATAAATGGTGGCAGTAGAGGCCCTCATATCACCAATTTTACTTAAGAAAATATAATTTTCATTACTGAAATTCTTGTAAGATAGCAATTAATTTAAGGATAAACATCCCTTATTTTCCACCAGACTTAATAATTTTAGTAATTAACTTTAGTACATTTGAATACACACACACAGAACACACAACCACACTCCACACACGCAGACACACCACACACGCAGACACACCACACACGCAGACACAACCACACACATGCTTATGATCCATTTTGAAAATTTTGAGTAGTAAATTGTAACCTAACACCCGGGGTAATCCACACAAGTCTATTGTAAATGTCACTTATTGTTTCTTTGATTTTTCATTTTTAATTGGACCCAAAAATAAGTCTTTAAAACTGCCTGGCCATCAAAGATGAACAATATTCTCATCAGTTCCCTTAATGTCATTTTGAGAATTTTCATTTCATGCCACTATAACCACACTAAAATTTAATGCTTATATCTTTAGACTTCCACCAATTATCTTATATTTGTTGTTTAATAATGTGACCGACAGTCAAAATGAGAAAACAATGATATGCACTGAAATACAAGTTCCTCAAATTAATAATTCAACAAGTCCACAATGTTCTCAGGATTTGTTATCACTCGTTTATCTTTATTCTTCAATTTACGGTAAACTAAACCATTTTAGTTCAACACCGAAGAGGTAAAAGTAATCTGGCTGTACATAAAGGTATAAGATCTACAGTGGAATTGTTTATCAAGTTGCTGCCCACTGCTTTTATTATATACATTGTGAGGATAAACAGTTGGGTTTTCAGTATATATTTATTAATATAAACATACACAAGCTTGCATTACACACAAAATGTTAATGAGGTTTCACAATTCTTCCTCAAGAAACTCAAATTCCTCCTTAAGGCTCTCTAATTTTATAGAAGATAGAGGAACCATCTCAGATTGAAATGGATCTTCTGATATACTTAAGACTGAAGGTTGACCATCAACAGGTTCTTCTTTAACTCCATGACCTGACCAGTCTATGAAATGTGTTGACCTACTCACTACAAGGTCATTATCTGCTAGTTTACACACAGCCTTTGTCTTACACTGGTAAGAGAGGCTATACTCATCTTCACTATGAGAGGAAGTGGGCAGTTCCCGACAATTATTGTGGCTCAGCTCTGGACTGTTCAGGTTATTGCCCGCTCGTTTTTCTGTTGTGTGGCTCCCGAGAGCACCAAGGTGGTGGTTCCTCTGGGTGAGTCTCCTACCACTCCCTGACTTCTCCTCACCACATTTTTTCAGCCTTTGTTTATTATCATATTTTTTGTGGCATTTATTATCTTTTGCATGAACTTTACTGTAAGAAGTCAGATGAGTTCTACTATGCCTTGTGAGACTCACTCTACTGGGAAAACATTTTTGACAATCACAACACTGAAATTTTTCTTTTGTATGAACTCTTATGTGCCTTACCATATGGCACTTCTTTGTGAAAGATTTATTGCATTTTGTACAATGATATGGTGTGTCTCCTGTGTGAACCCTCATATGTTCAACTAAACTAGATTTATAAGAAAATGAACTAGTACATTCTGAACACTGGAACTTCTCTTCTGTGTGAACTCTCATATGTTGTACTAAACTAGATTTCTGAGTATATGAACTAGTACATTCTGAACACTGGAACATATCTCCTGTGTGAACCCTCATATGTTGTACTAAACTAAATTTATAAGTAAATGAACTAGTACATTCTGAACACTGGAACTTCTCTCCTGCGTGAACCCTCATATGTTGTACTAAATTAGATTTTTTATTAAATGAACGAGTACAATCTGAACACTGGAACTTCTCTCCTGTGTGAACTCTCATATGTTGTACTAAACTAGTTTTTTTAGCAAATGAACTAGTACATTCTGAACACTGGAACGTCGCTCCTGAGTGAACTCTCATATGTTGTACTAAACTACATTTTTTAGTAAATGAACTAGTACATTCTGAACACTGGAACATCTCTCCTGTGTGAACCCTCATATGTTGTACTAAACTAAATTTATAAGTAAATGAACTAGTACATTCTGAACACTGGAACTTCTCTCCTGCGTGAACCCTCATATGTTGTACTAAACTAGATTTAAAAGTAAATGAACTAGTGCATTCTGAACACTGGAACTTCCCTTCTGTGTGAACTCTCATATGTTGTACTAAACTAGATTTCTGAGTATATGAACTAGTACATTCTGAACACTGGAACATATCTCCTGTGTGAACCCTCATATGTTGTACTAAGCTAAATTTTTTAGTAAATGAACGAGTACATTCTGAACACTGGAACATCTCTCCTGTGTGAACCCTCATATGTTGTACTAAACTAGATTTAAAAGTAAATGAACTAGTGCATTCTGAACACTGGAACGTCTCTCCTGAGTGAACTCTCATATGTCGTACTAAATTATATTTTTTAGTATATGAACTAGTACATTCTGAACACTGTAACATCTCTCCTGTGTGAACCCTCATATGTTGTATTAAACTAGATTTCTGAGTATATGATCGAGAACATTCTGAACACTGGAACGTCTCTCCTGAGTGAACTCTCATATGTTGCACCAAACTAGATTTATAAGTAAATGAACTAGTACATTCTGAACACTGGAACTTCTCTCCTGTGTGAACTCTCATATGTTGTACTAAACTAGATTTTTTAGTAAATGAACTAGTACATTCTGAACACTGGAACGTCTCTCCTGAGTGAACTCTCATATGTTGTACTAAACTAGATTTTTTAGTAAGTGAACTTGTACATTCTGAACACTGGAACTTCTCTCCTGTGTTAAAAAGTGTCTCTGATGGGTGATCTCCCACATGCTTTACAAGACAGTCTCTTTTAAAATCTTCATGGCACTGTGAACCTTGAGGGGGATCTTCAGTGTCACCTTCCATATTCATTGTTTCTTTCCCCAAATATCTTGGGCTTGTGGTCTCTCAGATGGTGGTCATCTTCGTGTACTTGGCCTTACTGATGAACCCCTTAATTAAGATTACAAAATGCACTCCCTGATGAAAAAGCTTTCCCATGATAATTAACACACTACCCAGTGTTGAATATCCTGCTCCAGCACTCACATGAATATGAAAACCAACTGGCTAACACATGAGTGTGGAGTGTGGCTATAAAACCAACCAACTAACACATGAGTGTGGAGTGTGGCTATAAAACCAACCAACTAACACATGAGTGTGGAGTGTGGCTGTAAAACCAACCAACTAACACATGAGTGTGGAGTGTGGCTATAAAACCAACCAACTAACACATGAGTGTGGAGTGTGGCTATAAAACCAACCAACTAACACATGAGTGTGGAGTGTGGCTATAAAACCAACCAACTAACACATGAGTGTGGAGTGTGGCTGTAAAACCAACCAACTAACATATGAGTGTGGAGTGTGGCTATAAAACCAACCAACTAACAGATGAGTGTGGAGTGTGGCTATAAAACCAACCAACTAACACATGAGTGTGGAGTGTGGCTATAAAACCAACCAACTAACACATGAGTGTGGAGTGTGGCCAAAAAGCAACCAACTAACAGACAAGATTGTGGAATATGGCCGTGAAACAATGTTAATTGTAACAGTGAAATTTTCTTTTTACATCAAATCATTAAACAAATGATTAAAATAAAAATGTTCATCTGAGTTAACTTAAAATGAAGTAAGGCTGACAGATAAACAGACTGTGAGGAAAGTACTACTTGGTGCCTCGTCCTTTACAGTTGTATCTCCAAACATCACTTAATGTTCATTCACCTTTAGTTGACTGCCATAAAATCTTTATTAACAATATTTGGGATGAGCAAAATAGCACAACACTGTTCACTTTCTTGGATGTTGATGGTGATACTTGGTACTGGACACATGAAGGAGACTGTAGAAAAGGTGATTGAATACTTTCACTCTTGTGCTGACACCACTGGACCTGAGGTTGTCAGCAGAGTTCAGAAGGTGTGAACTTCACCAGCTAAGAGAAATGCTCTCTACAAAACCTGAAAGTGGTAAAAATTATTAATAAAATATATAAGACTTGACTCACACAATGAATCATCTATATCTTGATCACTTGGATCTCTACTCATAAACTATCTGTTGAGTCTTGTAATAACAGATTCACCTTCTCTGTTTTCTACAAGGAAGAATAATTAGGATGTTAGCAAGACAGTGGAGTGAGAATTTCTCAGGGAGTGAGGGCAGAGTCTTTGATACAGCTATAATAGAAACAGTCTGCTCCACTACTGCTAAATTCATACAGTACTTCAATGGCAGAATCTTTTTAGTCAGAGGAAAGTGTGGAGCACATAAAGGTAGTGACCTACTTGCTGCTTCAGTACATTCAAGATTATTTGGGTAAATGTTAAGGAAACAAGGCATAACCCCAATTATAGTATAGCATAGTACATTATAGTATATTATAGTTTAGTACAGTACAGTAGTACCCCGATTTACGCGGTCAATTGAACCCACAGGGTACCACGGAAAGTGAAAACCGCGTAAAGTGAACAACAGAACATAGGGGATTAATTCCAATAGAGACTGGCCCGACCCCCAAACTCCACTTTTTGACGACACACAACTATGTTGTAGTAAAAATATTATCTTAGCTTTATGATGGTATGCACACACAATTAATAATTAAGAGAAATATCAATAATATTACGTTTTTTAACACTTACATTAGTAGAAAAGATGGCTGGGCACACAGGGATGGGGGGTTGGTTACGAGGCAGAGGGCAGATTATTGGCCCTCACTTGTATCAATTGTATCACTATCCACCACAGAGGCTTGCAGGACCTCCTTGTCAAACCCCTCAAAGTCCATATAAGTCCACATCCTCACTATAATTATCACTATCACTGACTTGGGCCGGCTGTGGTGGGTGGCGGGTGAAGGACTCGGTAATGTTTTGATGACTGGGCTACCTTGTGGGCATCCTGCCTGCGCCGCTTCCCGCGTATATGAGTAGATGCACCGCGTAAAGTGAAAGTTCGGTTCTGGCGAGGCACCAAGTATATGAGAAATCGCGGAAAGTGAAACCGCGTAAAGCGGGGTAATACTGTATAGTATAGTATAGTATAGTATAGTATAGTGTAGTGTAGTACAGTACAGTACAGTACAGTACAGTACAGTACAGTATAGTACAGTATATAGTATAGTATAGTACAGTGCAGAACTGACCAGTATACAGTAATACCCCGATTTACGAGGTCAAATGAACCCGCAGAGGTCCGCGTAAAACGAGAAATGCATAAAAGGAATAACAGAACATATGGGATCAATTGAAATAGAGACTGGGCCGACTCCCAAACTCCAGTTTTTCCGACACAATACCTATGTTGTAGTAAAAACAACATCTTCATTTTATGATGGTATGCATACACAATTAATATTTAAGAGATATACAGTTGCCGATTAATGTCTATTCAAATAATGGATTCAACTCCCCCCCCCCTCCCCCTCTTCCCAAGTTCGCTGGCTCCTCCCTCTCTGAGAAATGTTTGGGTAAAAACACTAGATTTTAAGGTATAGTAATAAATAATACTTGAAACTAAAGTTAGGATAATATAATTGACATTGCTGGATTCCTTGCAAGACCAGGAATATTTTGAATATACACATGACATATTTTGCACAAAAGATAACATATTTGCTCTGAGTAAACAAAATTCTTACGTTAGATCTAAAATTTGTATGTCTAATGCAAAATCTATGATGTTTATATTCAAAATGATCATCATATTGTAAGAATTCCAGCAATGTAAATTATATTCTGGCCGGGTAATTTGTATGAATTTTATGAGCTAAATAAAAAAAATTATACTTCACCCGCGTATATGAGTAGATGCACCGCGTAAAGTGGGAATTCCGGTTCTGGCAAGGTACTGTGTAAATGTAGAAACTCGTAAAAGAGAACCGCATAAAGCGGGGTATTACTGTACAGTAGTGCAGAAGTGTACAGTACAGTACAGTACAGTATAGTATAGTACAGTGTAGTATAGTACAGGTGATCGCGGGCCTTTCGTGCCCAGTTCGTCGTCCGGCTGACAGCGTACAGCGAATGAGGGTGCGCCGAGTCCGTAGACTTGCATCGTTTTCCAGCGTAAATAAAATGGTTAATTAATGCCTTCCTAAAGAAACCATCGACACTGGGACCAGGTTTGTTCCACTCTACGATTTTTTTGTGATTTTTCCACCAAGTTTGATGAAAAACGATTGTGCCGTTTCGGCTGCCCAGAAGAGACAGACGGACAGACAGGCAGACACACGGCTATTCCTATAGTACTGTATATTAGATAGTACAATACAATACAGTGTAGTACAGTACAATATAGTATAGCACAGTACAGAACATTGATCCCTCGGTTAACAAAATTTCGGTTAACGAATTACCTTCCATAAGATTTGTCACTTCAGTTAATAAAAAAATTTCGGTTACCAATAACAAATTCCTTACGAATTTTTCCCAACATGCTCACCCCCACTTCAGATTCCCATCATCGTCATCATCAACCAGGAGCCTTCTACATGCACACCTCAAAGTAAAGTGTACTTTACTGCATTTATTTTTAGTTTGTATGTAATTTTCGGTGAGCCGGAACCAATTACCCAAGATCCCATTGAAACAATGGTTTCGGTTAACGAAATTTTCGGTTAACAAACGACCTTCTGGAACGAATTGTGTTCGTTAACTGAGGGACCACTGTACAGGTAGTTCTGCTATAACGCGATAATTGTGTTCTTGTAAAATATCGTGTTATAGAAAATCGCGTAATAGAAATAACAGGGCTTATGGAGAAAATAGGGTTAGGTGCAGATTACTCGAAATCGAAAAAATTTAGTAGTTAGCCTAACACAAAGGATAGCACAGTCTAAATAAAAGTTACATTCATGTCTAATAATGAAATCATACCGTAAATGTAACACTTTACTTGATGGGGGAGAAGGGTGATTTTGAGGTTGATAAAATCGAGCTTCTCTTCAAGTGTTATATCTTTTCTTTTACGATCATCACCGGGAATTCTATCACCAGAACGCTTCTTGTTGATACAGGTTGTACCTCTCTAGTCCGGCAACCTCGGGACCTGACTGGTGCCGGACCATGGAAATTCACTCTTTTCCTGGATAGATAGTGACTTGTGCTTATGCTTGGAAGCACTAGCACCACTTTCTCTGCATCATGGTCTCTTTGAAGACATATTGAAGGGTTAAATGTCGTATAGTAGCTTCTCAAATTTCGCGAGTTTTTAATTCTTAACGTATTTTATTGGAACACACAAAAAAATAAATAAATAAAAATTTTGACGGCGGAAACTTGAATTTCGACGGGTTTGAACGGCCCGCCAACGTGCAGACGACGTGCATAATCGTGTAAACAGCGTCATTTCTCTTATGTACAAAAGATTCATTATTGTTTATTACTGAATGTCTTTTTTAATGAAGTAATGTTTATGTGTGCAAAATGAGCAATACAATTCATTAATCATACAGTACTCCCTCTTTATCGACGGATTTTTTATCGACGGTTTCGATTATCGACGGATTATTTATACGGATTTTTATTTTGGCTTTATTTGAACTCTGCGGGCCTTGTTTGTACTTTCGCCGCTAGGCGGCACTAGTGGCGTGACTAGCGTCTACCCGCGGCCCGCCTTCCCTGAACACAGACATCAGCCAAGCCGCGTGGGCAACAATCTTTGATTTTCAACTTTTGCTGGTGGTTCATCACATCAACTTATATCACCATGCCTCCCAAACGACCTGCAAATGAAGTTGGAGGTGAAGGGTTCTCTGACTTAACAGCGGCAGAGGTGCAAGAAGAGTTATTGGGAAATGTTGGGGATCCATTTACAAGTGATGAACTAGAACAATTAGTGGAGCTGCAGGATGAAACAGAAGATGAAGTGAGTGATGATGAAAATAAGAACTTAACTTTAGATAATCTTGGTGAAGTAATAAGAATGAGTAAGGCCCTCTCTGCTCGTCTCTATGACATTGATCCCTCCCTTGATAGGTCCCTTAAAGCAAAGAGAGCTATTGAAAATGTTATGTTGCCATATATAGAACTGCAGAGGGAAATGAGAAGCAAGAAAGCACAGACCACCATCACCAACTTCTTCAGTCGCCGAGTGCCTGCCATCGCCGAACCTGCCGGCATCCTGCAACAGGAGGCAGAAGCTGCCGACACCTCACAACAACAAGACGCAGTACCTGCCCACACCCCTCAAGAAGATGCAGACCTTGACTCATCATACTCATCTAACTGGTCAGGCTTTTAATAAGCCTCAATCATCACACTTGTATATACTGTACACTGTATTGTTTACTGTAAGGACCGATGTTCACTTCAATAAATGAAATCGTAAGTTTGCTAGTATTTTTGTCCACTTATTATATTATTATTTATACACTATTATTTAAGGTTATGTGTAAAGGAAAGGCATTAATGCTTAAAGGTACATTTATTCAATATATGCTAATAATAGTTAGAAAAATTACGTAACCATCACGGTATCGACGGTTTCTTTATCGACGGCTGTCTACAGAACGAAACCCCCATCGATAAAGAGGGAGTACTGTACGTAGAATATTAAAACACACGAGGAAATGACACAGCATTGTATTCGTTGATTACAAAACCAGTGACTGACTGGTTCTACATATAAAACTGAAGAAAATAAGACCTTGGTTGTAGCTGTAGTAAAATTAATATGGTTGTTTTAAGTAATGTTATTTAATGTTAATAAATGGAACAATAGAAGTAGCTAACGATAATGATAAAGAAAAAAGAGAGATCGCATATGTAAGTGCGCAGGCGCACACGTGAAAACATATCGTCATTACTTTACATAAGAATATGAAAGCAACACTTATTTACTGTTCATATGTATTTTAATTAATGTTTCTGAATTTGTTTTTATTGAATTAATGTACGTGTGCAAAATTAACAATACAATTTATTAATAATACGTGGAATATTAGAGGAGACGAGACGGCTGCCGGCATTGTTTATGTTAAAGCTTACGAAACCAGTGACTGATTGGTTCTACATATAAAACTGAAGAAAATAAGACCCTGAGTTTAGCTGTAGTAAAATTAATGTAAAAAAATGAATATGGTTGCTTGAAGTACCTGTAATGTTATTTAATGTTAATAAATGGAACAATATAAGTAGCTAACCATTAATGGTAAAAAAAAAGTGAAACTGCTCGTATGTAAGTGCGCACATGTGAAAAGATATCGTCATTACTCTACATAAGAATATGAAAGCAACACTTATTTACTGCTCATATATATTGAAGGGTTAAATGTTGTACTCTGTATAGACAAGCAGAGAGAGAGAGCAGCCGAACTGCCGGATGTAAACAAATCTTAATTTCCCGCGGCATTTTTTTTTAAGGGGATTAGCCCACCCGGGAATAGGTCACTGACCCACATTAGTGCCTGAGGGGCAAAAATTTAATACTCCTGTAATAATAATAATAATAATTCAGATAAGTTAAAAAAAAAAAAAAAAAAAAAAAAGCTGCCTTTCTACCTATTGGACAAACTAAAATCGTTCCGGACCACGGGAGTTTCCGGACCACAGAATGCCGGACTAGAGAGGTACAACCTGTATTCTTCTTTACTATATTCACAGTTAACACAGTGGGGTATGCTATAACGAACGGATCCTACTACGAATATTCCTATAACGAACGGTTTTACCTATAAAATTGAGAATGCTATAACGAACGAAACTCCTACAACGAACATTATTTAAATTTTTTTTTTCTAATTTATTGTTTTTTTATTACAAATATTAATGATATTCTGTATTTCAGGGGTTTAGATGCATATTTATGCACTTTTATACAATTTTTACAATTTTATATTATATTTTTCAGTGTTAAGTGGTTGTATTTGGGGGCCTGGAATGGATTAATCCTATAACGAACGAATGCTATAACGAACAAGGTTGTAGAACCAATTAGATTCGTTATAGCATACCCCACTGTACCACAAAATTGGAGAAATAGTAAGCAAAAATCGCGTTATAGCAAACAAGCGTTGGCGTTATACAAATATCGTTCCTAATTCATAAATCGCGTTAGAGCAAATTCGCGTTATCAAAACACGCGTTATAGCAGAACTCACTGTATAGTAAAGTACAGAACAGTATAGTATAGTACAAGTCTATAATTCGACGTTTTATATTTGGACACAAAAAAAAAAACACTACACAATTAAAAATTTCGACGGGTTTGAGCGGCCCGCATTTCTCTCATGTAAAAAATATTTACTGTTTATTACTTAATTTCTTTTTGATTGAATTATTGTTCATGTGTGCAAAATGAATAATACAATTCATAAATAATACGTAGAATATTAAAATGCACGAGGAGACGAGATGGCATTGTTTTTGTTGTTTACAAAACCAGTGACTGACTGGTTCTACATATAAAACTGAAGAAAATAAGACCCTGATTGTAGCTGTAATAAAATTAATGTAAAAAAATTAAAATGGTTGTTAAAAGTCATGTTATTTAATGATAATCAATGGAACAATGGAAGTAGCTAACCATTAATGGTAATGAAAAAAGTGAGATCACGTATGTAAGTGAGCACACGTGAAACATATCGTCATTACTCTATATAAGAATATGAAAACAACATTTATTTACTGGGTTTATGCCCAAGTAAAGAGGATTCATCACCAGAGATAAATGTCCTTTTGGGCATCGTTTTCCAGAACAGCCCAGTATCATCCATATAGAACACTTGCTGTGGAAGATAATTTTCTGTATGGCTTTTCGAATGGTTTTCAGTTAAAAACTGTTGTATTACAATAATATTCTATCCTAATTCACTTGTGATGCAACAGTTTTTTAACTGAAAACCATTCGAAAAGCGATTACGGTAACATCTTTGGAACGAAAGAAAGCGAAAGTCATTGTTTTCGTCACGATTTTATCCCACTTTCCACTGTAATACGTACGACATTTCGGCAAACATATTAGATTTCTGTGAATGAAGTATATCAAGCACAGTATGAATAGAATATCATTGTAATATAACAGTATTTTAACCGAAAACTATTAAAAAACGAGTAACATCTCATGAACATAGGAAGGTTGGGTAAAGTCTTTTGTTTTCGTCATGTACTTTATCCTATTTTACATTGAAATACATCACGTTTCAGCAAAACTACTATTTATTTCTGAGAATATATTCATTCAGGAGCAGTTTGGGTAAAATATACATGTGTTGTAACATTTTATTTAACTGAAAACTTTTCGAAAAACACGTACCCTCAAGCCCTGTTAAAAGAGAAGACTGGGAGGAGCTGTTTGGTGCTTAAAACGATGACAAGGAAAATGATTTTGATGGATTTTAATGAAAATATTCAGAAATATGGTATCGTAGTATTTATTCAAGTGAATTAGGATAGAATATTATTGTAATACAACAGTAGTGATGATGTGGAGGAGGCGGATGGATAGAGCGGGGAGGAGTGGTGACTGGCGGGAGCGTGGATGAGTAGAGATGCCAGCCAGTACCTTATGGGTGTACAGTATTACAGTCGACCCTCGTTAATTCGGCCTGCCTGGCGGTCCTCGCTCCCACCGGAGAGCATGGCGACCCACAAGCTGGTCCTCCTCTGAGCACCCTCACCAACCAGCTCTCTCTACATCACGCTTGTAACCATGTTGCCTTCCCAGCACCAAGCTGCATTGTACATCCAATACAACATGTATACAGAGAGCACATTGTGAGTTTCCTTTCTCCATCCCATCCTGAGTGTGAACCAAACAACCCATACCCCACAACGGTACTAAAATTGTTATGTCTAGTGCGAATTACAACATGTTTATATTCAAATAAATTAGTATCTTACAAGGATCCCAGCTGTGTTAAATATATATTCCTAGGTTATATCGCTGGCATTTTAAAATGAGAGAAGCTTAGTAGGACTGTTAAATAAACACACAGAGACCTTCGCCTCAAACTAATCACCTCAACCGCCCCCCCTCTACCCCTCGCTGGGTGGCGGAGCAGTCAGCCCCCCCCCCCCCCCAGCCAGGCTTTTAGGCTTACAGTTTTTATCTTATATAATATCTCAGACTAAAGTTAGGAGATTATAATTTGCATTGCTGGAATCCTTGCAAGACAGCCAATATTTTGAATATAAACGTCATATATTTTGCTCGAGATAAAATTGTTGTACATTAGTGTACAGTATAGTACATTTTATAAAAAAGTTTTTCAACTGTATTTTTGGGTAGATTTACATAGATTTCTCAGTGCAAAGCTGGAGTGCACCTGTACAAATTTGATTACGGTACTAAAATTGTTTTGCCGAGTGCAAATTATAGCATGTTTATATTCAAATTAATGAGTATGTTACAAGAATCCCAGCTATGTTAATTATATTCACCCAGGTCATTTCACTGGCTTTTTATAAGAGAGAAGCTTAGTCACCTAAGAACTGATAAATATACATGCGTTAGACCTGGGCCTGTGCCAACTGTCAAACGTACTACCTCCCCTCCCCCCACGCCCTCTCTCTCTCCCCCATCTGCTGGCAATGCTGGAATCCTTGTAAAACAGTGATCTAGCATATACCTAGATCATACGCACGCACGCACGCACAAACACACACACACACACACACACACACACACAGTAGGCTCTCGCCAATAATGTTTAATAGGTGCCTGAAAAACGCCGTTATTAGCGAAAACGTTATTTGTGTGACATTAAAATACATGTAAAAAGGGTTTAGTGGTGCTGCCGCCCCAAGAATTTCACCCATTTTTCCCCTTTGAAGCCCTGTGTAACACTTTTTGTTCGCTGAAATAAAAAGAAATGTTATTCAATCATAAAAATAAAGAGTTTGAGTAATATAACACTTAGCTTTGGGGAGTTTTTGAGGTGCTTGGTGCGATGCTTGTTCCGTATCTGAGGGACGCTAACACTTGCACTGTCTTTCATTCTACAAGCTAACCATTTCACAAGAAAATGCACTGTTATCACTAACAACCTGTTTCTATCACTTTTATCATTCATAGCTCGCCTCGCATTTCCATCACTACCGAAATATTTCTTAGCCAGCGCAATACTCTTCTTGGTCTCCTCTAAGTTCCTCTTAATATTTCTCACTGTAGACTCAGGACAGTTCAATTTCCTCACAATATCAATGTTCCGTGCACCACTTTCAATGAGCTCAACAATTTGTTCTTTATCCTTGACTGAGTAGGCACGCTTCTTTTTGCTTTGTCTCTGAGCTTTGGGGTCTTTTTTCTCATTCACTCTAAAAGTTCCCGGGCGTTCAGGTAGCAAATCACTCCCTCCACCGCCTCCCCTAGCCCCCACAGGCAAAAATGCGGAAGCCATTGTTGATCACCGACCCTTGCAACCACTGGTTATAGAGGCGAAAATCTCACACGTGGGCGCAGCGCTGTATTCTACGGAGCGTGAGTGAGAAAGAGAGTAACTCGGGAGTGAGGCGGAGTGGACAACTACTGTACGTCATAACATGGCGGCAAACAAACGCTTTCATTGATGCGCTCGGACACTTCCTGCTAAATCTCCGTTATTCAAGAGAATCCAGACATTATTATCAAAAATGGGTATTTATTGTAACTTACCGCTATTGTCAAAAACGTTATTGTGAAAGTTGTTATTGACAAGCTGTGGGAGCTGTGGCGAGAAGTGCTGGTGCCAAATAGTACCATAAACAGAGAGAGAGTGGTGCAATAAATATGATACCTGTCACTATTAGTACTATAAATTATATATATTAGTTATAAAAGTAAGTGAATTGGGTAAGGAGCAACAATAAGGACAATGAAGGAGACACGAAAAAACATGTGACAGCGGCACCTCTGTGGTAAGGAAATCTGCGTGACGTCATCTCAGAGGCCTGCCTTGGCAACTTGGGCGTGTGCGGGAGCTACAATTAAGGACTGTTTTAATTTAAAGCATATCTTTCCTATTTTGTGCCTAATGTTTCCCACCAGACGCGCCTCTGGCCACGCTACACGGCTGCCCGCCACCCTCACACATCCTCAGTTCTCACACCGACGCTCTAGTGAACGGACATACTGTGTGACACTATCTCCTTCTAACACGTTTATCAACCATCGCCATTATGTCCAAGAGGCCAGCCATTACATCATTAACTCCACAGGCCAAGAAATCAAGGCAAACAATTACACTGGAGCAGAAAAACAAGGTGCTGGAAGCACTGCAGCATGGAAATGGTGTTTCCCGCGTGTCACACCACTAGACAGTGATGTGGATGATGAGCTGGTCGAGTTGGGCTCTGCATCTTCAGAGGATGAATTGTCTACCATATATCTCTCCTTATAAGATGGAATTTGAACATCAAAAAAATCTGCCCAAAGTTAGGGGGTCGTCTTAATCACCAGGTATAAAATTCTTACCTCTTAAATATTGTGGTTTAGTGTGTCAAGAGTGGTGATGGAAACATCGTAAGCCACTCACAAGGTCCTACCACTAATTATTTTATACTGACACTTACGTTTGGCAAGCTGGATTCAAATTAAGATTACCGGTATATTAAAATAATAAAAATGTATTATAAACCTCTCTAACATACCGTAAAAGAACAATACAGTACAAGTCCAAAAATCCGGATGCCAGAAATCCGGACCACCTGAGAATCCGGACTTTTCAAAAAGTCAAATGGTTTTTTTTTTTTTTGGCGGGCTTTTGTGTGTATGTGCACATGCGTGAGCGCCACAGCTGCACAGCGACAACAAGCGACCACGTGGTCACCACTTTAAAACGACCAATCAAACTGTGACAACATATGTAATTTTGAGTCTGACTCTTTCCATTTACAGAGTACTGTACAAGCCCATAATAATGGCTGCTAAAGTACATAAACTTCGTTGTGTGAAGAGAAAGAAGAACACGTTGAAAGTGAGTGACAAACTTGAAATAATTAAGAAACTAGAACGTGGTGTGAGCAATACTGTTCTAATGGAAACATACGACATTGCAAAGTCTACAATTTATGATATAAAAAAGGCAAAGAATAAAATTCTAGAATTCACAGCTTTTTCTTTAAAACTGCTCGTTTTGATAAATGAAGCATGCTATATTTGCTAATGAATAAACTATCAAAATGTATCTGTTAATCTCTTCTTTATTCCTCCTTAAATTTGAATTTTAAAATTACTGCCTGAGAATCCGGAAAATCTGAAAATCCGGACTGACCCAATCCCCAAGCAGTCCGGATTTTTGGACTTCTACTGTATACCCCTGTAATAAACACAGCTATCATCCCACACCCCTCCCCCCGCCCCCCCCCCCCCCCCCCATTTGCCAGTGAGGAGACAAGAAAGGGAAAGTGACCGCGAGATTGGGCTATTTTTAGCGGTGGAGGTGGTCAGTAATGCATATTGGTATATTTACTGATAATAATACTTATCTCCTATAAATAATTAATTTAAAATTTATTTTTTTACAAGGAATATTCAGTAAATGACTGCGTTAATTCTTGAAACTACCGACAGTTACATACAGACGCTTAAGTGACGTCACTAGTGTTTCCACTACACCAGCTGGTAACATTTGATGCCATTACTTGAAGTGAATTGGCCTTATTTTAAGTAACTAATCATAAATAAATACAAAAAAGTAAAAAAAAGATCAAAAGTGAAAAATAATATACTGTATGTATGTTGTGTTGTCAAAGTAAGAGGAACAATTGAAACTGCAATTGTGTGTAAATGAGGCAGAAAGTCAGGTCAGCGCTGAACCTGGGACTTGGTCACAATTTTCGTGATGCCATATGGCAGCAGGGTCTACCATTAGACAACACATTATGCTTCCAATATCTTCCCAGGCGGGAGTATCTACCTGTTTGGTAGCTGCCTATTACCTACACAATTTTTAGTAATATTACGTTGATACATGATAAATTAGAAAAACAATGAAAATAAACATCAAATTTAATTACCAAGACGCTTCCATTGGCAGCTGTAAGAAGAGGGGGAGATGGGTTATTTTTATCCCGTCTTTGTGTCTGAAGTGGCCAGTAAAACCATATATTTACTGATCATAATACTTATCTCCTATAAATAATTAATTTAAAATTTATTTTTTACATAGAATATTCAGTAAATGACTTTTAAATAAATAAACAAATAATTCGGTAAATCTATTTCAAGTAAATGGAAAATAAGCAAACAAATGCTATTTACCAAGACCCTTCCCTCTGGCTCAGGGTGAGATGGAGGGCAGATAAAGAAGGCTATTTATAGCCCGTCTTTGTGTCTGAAGTGACCAGTACCCTAATGCACCATAAATAATTCATTTAATATACAGTTGTACCCCACTTAACGCGGTCAATAGAACCCAGAGGGTCCCGTGTTAAGTGAACAACAAAACATATGGGATTAATTCCAATAGAAACCAGCCCGACCCCCAAACTCCACTTTTTGACAACACACAACTATGTTGTAGTAAAAATAACATCTTAATTTTATGATGGTACATGCACACAATTAGTACTTAAGAGAAATAGAGAAATACAGTCGCCAAGTTAATGTCCATTCAAATATTGGACTCAACTCCCTCCCCCTGTTCCCACACTACACTGCCGGCTCTTCCCTCTCTGAGAAATTTTTGGGGGAAAACCACTAAATTTTAATAAATAATACCTCAAACTAAAGTTAGGATAATACAATTGACATTGCTGGATTCCTTGTAAGATCAGGAATATTTCGAATATAAATGTCATATATTTTGCACAAACGATAACATAGTTACTCAGAAAATTTTTTTATCTAAAATTTGTATGTCTAATGCAAAATATATGATGTTTATATTCAAAATGATCACCAAATTATAAGAATTCCAGCAATGTAAATTATATTCTGGCCGGGTAATTTGTATGAATTTTATGAGCTAAAACAAATATCTTCAGTTGATAAAAAAAAATAATCTTCACGACACTATCTGTCAATCAAAGTACCCCACCTTGCCTCCCCCTTCTTCCAACCGCGCGGTCAGTCCCAACCCTCCCCCCCACCCCACACCAATCATCCCTTCAAGAGAAGAGTGGGTGAAAAATTTAGATTTTAACATTTTGTATTAAATAATACCTCAGATTAAAGTTAGGATAATATAATTGACATTGCTGGATTCCTTGTAAGACCAAGAATATTTTGAATATAAACGTCATATATTTTGCACAAAAGATAACATACTTACTCAGTTTAAACATTTTATCTAAAAATTTTATGTCTAATGCAAAATATATGATGTTTATATTCAAAATGATCATCAAATTATAAGAATTCCAGCAATGTAAATTATATTCTGACCGGGTAATTTGTATGAATTTTATGAGCTAAAACAAATATCTTCAGTTCATAAAAAAAAAAAAAAAAATATTCATCACAGGGTAACAGATGGTCGGTCGGTCCCTCCCTCCTCCCCACCCCCCACCAACCATCCCAAGGAGATGTGTGGGAAAACCAGAATATTTAACTTTTTTGTAATAAATAATACCTCAAACTAAAGTTTGGATAATATAATTGACATTGCTGGATTCCTTGTAAGACCAGGAATATTTTGAATATAAATGTCATATATTTTGCACAAAAGATAACATATTTACCCAGAGAAAAAATGTTATCTAAAATTTGTATGTCTAATGCAAAATATATGATGTTTATATTCAAAATGATCACCAAATTATAAGAATTCCAGCAATGTAAATTATATTCTGGCCGGGTAATTTGTATGAATTTTATGAGCTAAAACAGGCAGTCAGGCAGGGTGGGGGGTGGCGCAAATCTAAAAATAGCGTCTCGAGCCGGACACTCACCGTGTATATGTGGAAAAAATCCGTGTTAAGTGAAAGTTCAGCTCTGGCGAGGCACCGCGTATATGATAAAACGCGTTAAGTGAAACCGCGTTAGGCGGGGTAATATATATATATATATATATATATATATATATATATATATATATATATATATATATATATATATATATATATATATATATATATATATATATATATATATCTTGATAAAATCACACGGGAAAATGGAAATAACGGAGTACCTTAGCTTTCGTCTTTATTCAAGACATCTTCAGAGGCAACTGGATTACATGGACAGAGAGAGGCTTAAATATACAGGGTGACCTAAAAAACATGAGGTCAGGTCAAAATGATGACATCCACTAATCCCCACACCAACACACAGGTAGAGGAGCTTAAGAGAAGGGTGGTGACGTGACTAGTCAAGTCAGGTCAGAAAAAAGGGGGCCCACAAAATAACTATCATACATCTAGATCAAAGGTTTTTAAAGCATTTTTAACCTTGGGCCACTGACAAATAAATTTATGTAACATATTATCGGTTTTGAACTGACCATCACTAAGGTTTATTGATTTTAATTCCTTAATCAAACTAGCTTCAACAAGAAGTCTTTCTGTGACACAAGATGATTTGAAAACTTCTAAGCTTTTTTCCCAAGCAATGGGGTGATTATTATTCCTAACATGAACGAACAAGGCACTGCTTTCAGATGCAGTTCTAATATTATACTTATGTTGTTTGATTCTAAGCTGCAGTGTTTTTCCTGTCTGACCTACATAATTACAATTACATTTGCTACATGGAATACAATAAACACTACCATTTACATTCAAACTTGGGCTATTCCTTATTAACATATTAGTAATGGTTGAGTCATACTTGAAAACAACATTAATATTTAGAAGCTAGAGGGACCGAACTAACGGGACAAATTCATTACGATAGGGCAGAGTCAAAATATTCTTAAGTGTAGGAACTTGTCTGGTTTGAGAGGAATGAAAGGATTTTTTAGCCCTACTAAAACAACGATCAACAAACAGAGAAGGGTACCCAAGTTTATGTGCAATAGAACGAATGTGTTTCAATTCATCGTCAATACATTCAGAGTCACAAATACGCAGACATCTTAGGAACATAGCAGAAAAAACTGACATTTTGGTAGACTCAAGGTGATTCGATAAAAAGTGAATGAAACTATCAACCTGTGTGGGCTTTCTATATACCTTGAATTTATAGTTTTGGCCATTTCTCATGATAAGCATATCAAGAAATGGAAGGGATTCATTTATTTCTCTTTCAATTTTGAACGTGATATTAGGGACAATATTATTAAGTTTGTCTAAAAATTCAAATGGGTCACTGTTTTTAGGCCAAAGACAAAGAACATCATCAACATATCTATACCATGGAGGAATAAAGTGCCTTGTTCGTTCATGTTAGGAATAATAATCACCCCATTGTTTGGGAAAAAAGCTTAAAAGTTTTCAAATCATCTTGTGTCACAGAAAGACTTCTTGTTGAAGCTAGTTTGATTAAGGAATTAAAATCAATAAACCTTAGTGATGGTCAGTTCAAAACCGATAATATGTTACATAAATTTATTTGTCAGTGGCCCAAGGTTAAAAATGCTTTAAAAACCTTTGATCTAGATGTATGATAGTTATTTTGTGGGCCCCCTTTTTTCTGACCTGACTTGACTAGTCACGTCACCACCCTTCTCTTAAGCTCCTCTACGTGTGTGTTGGTGTGGGGATTAGTGGATGTCATCATTTTGACCTGACCTCATGTTTTTTAGGTCACCCTGTATATTTAAGCCTCTCTCTGTCCATGTAATCCAGTTGCCTCTGAAGATGTCTTGAATAAAGACGAAAGCTAAGGTACTCCGTTGTTTCCATTTTCCCGTGTGATTTTATCAAGATTTATCTTATCCACGTTTTCATTGTGGATTTTCATAAAATATGGAACTTACACGTCTCTCTTACGCTGTGTTCTTAATCTGTCAACAACATCCTCATCTTCGCCCCATCTACCGCAACTACAAGAAGAGTTTGCTGAAGGCTCATAGTCTCAAAAACAAGTTGAAGTTTTTGAAAGATTGCAGAGATGATAAAATTGTTCCCAAGTCCTGTCTTCCAAGTAGACTAAGAAATCTGAGTTGGATAAGGTGTTGCTTGATTCCCTTATCAAGAGTTCAAGTGATAGTGTGAAATTAGCCTTCAAGCACAGTGCTCAGTGTAAAATACTTATGCAAAACAGTGTTTGTGTTGATAAGTGGCACACCATTCGTAATTATGTATATCAACTTCTTATTGAAACTGACAAAGCCCATAAAAGAAGGTTAAATGCCAAATTAAATGCTCTGTTTGACGAGAGTTACTGGACCACATTGAGTGATCCAAATTTGTTCATAAACTTATCATCTTATGATCTACAGACAAATGAGAAACTTGTTCTTGGTTTTGGTAGGAAGTTTTCTATCACTCAACGGTGCGTTAATCCGCTTACTATTGCTAAGGGTTTAATCAACCTGGAAAAGAAGAAGTCGTCTGATGTTACAAATGAAGATATTTCCATAGCTAAAGGTTGTATACATAGTGTTTTAAATAAGAAATTTGCTTCAAACATTCCAAAAAGATTTGAAACAGCCTTGATAAACTTGAATAGAAATAAGAATATCCATATTACCAAGGCTGATAAGTCTAATGCTATTGTTATCTTGGATAAAAGTGACTACAATGATAAGATGAATTCATTACTTAGTGATGAAAGCACGTATTGTGAGCTTACGAAAGATCCCCTGGAAAATATTAATAAGTTGTCTAATTCCAAAATGAAGATGTTATTGAAAAAGAACCCCGATCTCACTAAACAGCTCTCTCAAATCAATCCCACTTTACCTTATATGTATGGCTTGATCAAAACCCACAAGCTTAATAATCCATTACGTCCTATCGTGAGTTCTG
This sequence comes from Homarus gammarus, assembly GCA_958450375.1. NCBI lineage: Eukaryota > Metazoa > Arthropoda > Malacostraca > Decapoda > Nephropidae > Homarus > Homarus gammarus. Next base: position 220,436 of record CAUDMG010002899.1, on the reverse strand, counting down.
TGGGGTCTGTTACTTACAAATTATCCAAGTGGCTGGTAAAGATGATATCCCCTCTTACAGGCCCAATATCTAATTCACATATACACAATAGCAGTGATTTAATTGATAAACTCAAGAAACACAACGAACCTTGCGAATTAATAAGTTTTGATGTAAATTCACTGTTCACTAGAGTACCTGTGAAAGACTTACTTTCATTTCTTAAAGATAAATTACAACTGCTAGATTTAACTCTTGAACATGATACTTTCCTGAAATTGATAGAGTTATGCGTAACTGACAATGTGTTTAGAGCAAATGGGAAGTTCTACAAGCAAATATTTGGCATGAGCATGGGTAATTGTCTTTCTGCTCCTCTAGCCTGTATTTATATGGAGTTTTTTGAGTCTAGATTACTACCTAATATAGTGGACTTTATTCCTCCATGGTATAGATATGTAGATGATGTTCTTTGTCTTTGGCCTAAAAACAGTGACCCATTTGAATTTTTAGACAAACTTAATAATATTGTCCCTAGTATCACGTTCAAAATTGAAAGAGAAATAAATGAATCCCTTCCATTTCTTGATATGCTTATCATGAGAAATGGCCAAAACTATAAATTCAAGGTATATAGAAAGCCCACACAGGTTGATAGTTTCATTCACTTTTTATCGAATCACCTTGAGTCGACCAAAATGTCAGCTTTTTCTGCTATGTTCCTAAGATGTCTGCGTATTTGTGACTCTGAATTTATTGACGATGAATTGAAACACATTCGTTCTATTGCACATAAACTTGGGTACCCTTCTCTGTTTGTTGATCGTTGTTTTAATAGGGCTAAAAAATCCTTTCATTCCTCTCAAACCAGACAAGTTCCTACACTTAAGAATATTTTGACTCTGCCCTATCGTAATGAATTTGTCCCGTTAGTTCGGTCCCTCAAGCTTCTAAATATTAATGTTGTTTTCAAGTATGACTCAACCATTACTAATATGTTAATAAGGAATAGCCCAAGTTTGAATGTAAATGTTAGTGTTTATTGTATTCCATGTAGCAAATGTAATTGTAATTATGTAGGTCAGACAGGAAAAACACTGCAGCTTAGAATCAAACAACATAAGTATAATATTAGAGCTGCATCTGAAAGCAGTGCCTTGTTCGTTCATGTTAGGAATAATAATCACCCCATTGCTTGGGAAAAATGCTTAGAAGTTTTCAAATCATCTTGTGTCACAGAAAGACTTCTTGTTGAAGCTAGTTTGATTAAGGAATTAAAATCAATAAACCTTAGTGATGGTCAGTTCAAAACCGATAATATGTTACATAAATTTATTTGTCAGTGGCCCAAGGTTAAAAATGCTTTAAAAACCTTTGATCTAGATGTATGATAGTTATTTTGTGGGCCCCCTTTTTTCTGACCTGACTTGACTAGTCACGTCACCACCCTTCTCTTAAGCTCCTCTACGTGTGTGTTGGTGTGGGGATTAGTGGATGTCATCATTTTGACCTGACCTCATGTTTTTTAGGTCACCCTGTATATTTAAGCCTCTCTCTGTCCATGTAATCCAGTTGCCTCTGAAGATGTCTTGAATAAAGACGAAAGCTAAGGTACTCCGTTGTTTCCATTTTCACGTGTGATTTTATCAAGATTTATCTTATCCACGTTTTCATTGTGGATTTTCATAAAATATATATATATATATATATATACATATATATATATATATATATATATATATATATATATATATATATATACACCCGTGTATAGCACGAGTTCTTAAGACCAAATTTTTTGGCAAAAAGTTGGGGGTCGACCTCTATACGGGTAATAGTTTCGTTAGGTTGAAAAATATTTACCAGTAACTATCAGTAAACAATGGAAACGACGCACCAACTCACCACCCGCTGTGAGTGTCGATACAGTTGCCAGGGCAGATCTCTTGCGTCATCATAGCAACCCCAAAGTAGCCAAATTCATGGTATGGTATGCACAGGAGTATGCAAAACATAAAGTATTCATTTTTATAAGTTAATTTAAGGATACATAAATTTTTTTTAATTAAATTTGAAACATCAATCTTTGTTAATTAAATTTGAAACAAAAGAAAAATACGATACCTTATTTATAAATATTTTCATTAAAATATTACATCACAAGTATATTTTACCTTAACTGTGCCTGAATGAATATATTCTCAGAAATAAATATGGAAATGTAATATTTTTGCTGAAATGACGGATGTATTACAGTGGAAAGTGGGATAAAATTGTGACGAAAACAATGACTTTCACTTTCTTTCGTCGTTCAAAAGATTTTGCAGTAATCGCTTTTCGAATGGTTTTCAGTTAAAAACTGTTGTATTACAATAATATTCTATCCTAATTAACTTGAATAAATACTACGATACCATATTTCTGAATATTTTCATTAAAATCCATCAAAATCATTTTCCTTGTCATCATCTGCAGCGCCAAACAGCTCCTCCCAGTCCTCTCCTTGAACAGCATCGTCATATGGATCAACACCATCATCAGCCATAGGATCATCAGTATCTTCATCCTCATTCACGCTCTCATTAGCCTCATAATCCCACAAGTCGTCTTCTGTTCCATCAAGAGCATTCGAAATCCCACATTTCTTAAAAGATTTCTCCACAATTTCTGGTCTGATTGCATCCCAGGCCTCTACAATCCATTCACATAATGTTGCTAGTGATGGAGCTTGGATGTTGCCTCCCTTTGTGTATGTCTTATCGCCTTCTATCATCCAGTTGTTCCACTTCACTCTTACCGCATCTTTAAATGGTTTGTTTATGGAAACATCCAGTGGTTGGACAAGACTTGTTAATCCACCAGGAATCACAGCTGTATCAGTGTTTTCCTTCCTAATCCCAGCAGTAACACTGTCAACAAGATGTGACCGAAACATATCCCACACAAGAAGACTTTTTTCTTTGCTCAGTCCCCCTGGTCTAAAGTTCAGACTTTTTTAAGCCATATTTGTATGCCGCCTTCATCCATCCATCCTTTCTCGTGCACATGGATGATTAAAAAAATGCTGTCTGACTTGCAACACTGTTGGTAGGGTCAGGTGGTTCTAACGGCACCTGCCAGTACCCGGTAATCAAATTTATAACAGTGTCTAACCTCAATTACTGTAGTTTATCTGATGTAGGCAATATGAAGTAAAAAATACCAGTTAAAGTGAGAAATTGGAAGAGAATAATTAAGAAAGATGTCGTTGGGATATTTTTGGTAGGGCTGAGGGAGAGAATACCAGCTGTTTGGTCTTTTTTGGCGGGAGAGTCACGAAAATAACCGTAGTACTGGTATTTGTTTGGTGTCTTCTGTATTTTTAAAAATGAATACTTGTAAATTAAAAGTACCATAACATTGTATTATATACAAATTTGTCATATTTCTGGAAAATAAGAAGCAAGAAAATAGAATATACCGGTAAACACAATTTCAACGTACGCTAAAATTAAAAGCTGCTAAAGAAGGGCCGAAGCAAACACAAAGCCTCCGCGACCAGGGCTCTGCCGTATCAGCTAGACCGTATAAGTGTTTTTCGAATCGTTTTCAGTTAAAAAACTGTTACATCACAAGTGAATTAGGATAGAATATTATTGTAATACAACAGTTTTTAACTGAAAACCATTCGAAAGGCGATTACGGTAACATCTTTTCAACGAAAGAAAGGGAAAGTCATTGTTTTTGTCACGATTTTATCCCACTTTCCACTATAATACGTACGTCATTTCAGCAAAAATATTACATTTCCATATTTTCAGAAATAAATAGTAGTTTTGCTGGAACGTGATGTATTTCAATGTAAATTAGGATAAACTTCATGAAAACAAAAGACTTTACCAAACCTTCCGATGTTCAAGATACAGGTAGTCGTCGACTTACGACCTATGCGACTTACGTCTGTTCGACTTTACGACCGGCAGTACGACAGTTTTGGCCCCAGCCTCCTGGCGCTGCCGGGAGCTGGAGCCGCGCGCATCCCCGCGCTCAATTACAAACACGCTCGCTGGTACAGCACACTTCCCTCCGTGTCTGTTTGCCTTGTGCCTTTCTTTTGTCTTGGAAATTTTTCTTGAACCACCACCCCCCCCCCCCCAAGATGTTTTGCAACTAAAATGTTTTATATGTTTTGCACCTGTATTTTTTTTTTTTGTATGTTGTGTAAATAATAAACCAATTGTACTGTAGTATGCAGTGATTTACTTAAACCTGACGACTGTAACAATAATGAACAAAGAAAATGTTGATAAAATATGACTTAAAGATGATTATATTATCATTACACATTATAATATACGTAAGGTAATTAAATTGTACTGTAGCATGCAGTGATTTACTTAAACCTGACGACCGTAACAATAATGAACAAAGAAAATGTTGATAAAATATGACTTAAAGATGATTATATTATCATTACACATTATAATATACGTAAGGTAATTATAACATAGGCCGACTTACGACCAGATCAACTTACGACCGGGCGGCCGTAACCAATCTAGGTCGTAAGTCGACGACTACCTGTATGTTACTCGTTTTTTTATTAGTTTTCGGTTAAAATACTGTTATATTAGTGATATTCTATTCATACTGTGCTTGATATAATACATTTACGGAAATGTAATATTTTTTGCTGAAATGACGTACGTATTACAGTGGAAAGTGGGATAAAATTGTGTTGAAAACAATGACTTTTGCTTTCTTTCGTTCAAAATATGTTACCGTAATCGCTTTTCGAATGGTTTTCAGTTAAAAAACTATTGTATTACAATAATATTCCTTCCTAATTGACTTGAATAAATACTTGAATGGAAATATACAATATTTTTGTTGAAACTACCCGCGTTTCAGTGTAAAGTGTCGTAATAATAAATGGTAAACAAGTTTATAGGACATAGTGTTTCTCTGAAGGTTTTGTTGTTCCTTTACCCTCAAAAACTTGGGTCGACCTATAAACGAGGAATATCATAAATTAACAATTTCCTGGTCAAAAAATCGGGGTCGACCTATATACGAAAGGGGGTTATAGACGAGTATATATATATATATATATATATATATATATATATATATATATATATATATATATATATATATATACAGTCAACCCTCACTTTACGCGGTTAATGTAACCCGCAGGGTCCCGCGGAAAGTGAGGAACGCGTAAAGTGAATAACATAACATATGGGATTAATTGAAATAGAGTCCGAGCCGACCCCCAAACTCCACTTTTTGACGACACACAACTATGTTGTAGTAAAAATTTTATCTTAACTTTATGATGGTATGAAAAAACAAGTAATATAGAAGAGGTTAGGTTAGGAAAAATAAAGTTTAACATAGGAAAAATAAAGGTTAGGTTAGGAAAACTAAAAGTTAGGTGGAACACTTACGTTAGTAGAAGAGATGGGTCGGCGTACGGGGATGGAGGCTGGTTCCGAGGCAGAGGGCAGGCTACTGGCCCTCAGGTGAATCACCATTACTAGGTGAAGCACCATCACTGTCACTTACAGTTGTCAGGGCTTCCCTGACAAATCCCTCAAAGTCATCTTCACTGTCACTATCACTGGCTTGGGCTGGCTGTGGTGGGTTGCGGGCGAAGAAATCTGTTATGCTTTTCTGACGGCTGGTGTTGATGTTGTCGTGATACACCTTGATGTAGTGCTCCATAGTCTGCAACAGCTGGGTAGTGAAGATTTCATACCTGTTTGCGTCAGGGTCGTCGGAAAGGAGGAGCTTGGCTTTCTCGATACACTCAATGGCACCCCTAACATTACTATGGGATAAGTGTTGTTCTTCTTGGGATGACGCACCACCTGCCTCTTCACTGACGTCGTCATCATCATGTACCATCTCGCTAGTCACATCAGGTTCCATTATCATCTCCATGATGTCGTCGTTGGTGGTCTCGGAGAAGCCAGGAACTGTAACAGTCTGCGCAGCTTCTCTGGCAAGGTCCACTGCTACTGCAACAGTCTGAACCTCACCAGTCACAGATTGACTCCTCCTCTCACCTGGTATTCCATGCAACACATGTCTCCATGCGTGATGAATTGTAGCAATAGACAGCTGATCCCATGACTCCACCAAGAAGAAGTCCACAGCTTTCTTGATGTTAAATACTCTCCAGAATTGTTTGAACAGTGTTTTTTGCTCTGCCAACTGTTGATCCTCTTCTTCTTCGCTCTTGCTATCGGTGGTGGTGTCACTCAGGTTACGCAACTCTTCCCTGGTGTTGGTGTAGTCGTTCAGGAGTTTGAATTTTTTCGTAGAGAATGCAGCTTTTACATTACACATTAACTCTTGGTCCATGGGCTGTAATATAGACGTAGTTTTGGGAGGAAGGAAAACCACTTTTACGTTGGGGTGACGATCTAACAGTAGGGGTGAGTGTCCTGGTGCGTTGTCCAGCAGCAACAAAATCTTGAATGGCACATTCTGTCACTCACAGAATTTCTTTACATTGGGAACAAAACAGTCATCAAACCAGGAGAGGGACAGTATAGAGAACATCCATGCCTTACATGCGGTCAGCCAGTGGACATTTAGCTTGGTCATGTCCATGGTTTTGTAGGCGTGCGGCTTGCGTGCTGTGTGGATCACCGATAACTTGAGCTTACAGGTACCGGAGGCATTGGTGGTAAACAGGACGGTGATGCGTTCCTTCTGCATCTTCCGGCCCCGAATCTTGCTGGCATTCTTTACAACGAAGGACTTGGAAGGTAGCTTTTTCCAGAAAAGACCAGATTCGTCCATGTTAAACACCTGGTCGTCACTGTACTGTCCTTCCTCCATAATCTCACGTAAAAACGGAGGAAATTCCCTAGCCGCAGCACGGTTAGCACTCGCTTCTTCACCACCAATGTTTATATTGGTGATCTTGTTCCGGATCTTAAACCTCTGTAACCACCCAGAGGAAGCATTAAAGGGTTTGGGCTCTGTAATTCCCATCTTTCGTGCCACTGCCATGTACAGTTCACATGCGTAGTCCTTAACAGAGCGCGTGTCGACCGCCATGTTCCGTCGCGCCTGACGCACCAAGTACCTCACAAGTAATTTTTCTGTCTTGAGAAGCACCTGGTTGTGAAAATACTTGATCATAGAAGCACCTGTAGACTTTGTGATCTTCATGTGTTCCTTTATCTTGGCTGCATCCTTCTTTATTGTTCGAATCGTAGATTCATTCACACCATGCTGGCGTGCCAAATCAACCTGCCTTGTTCCTTTCTCCAACTCTTGGATGATGGTATACTTCACCTCGTAGCTTAAGGAACGTCGTGTCTTCTTTGGCTTAGTGCCGCTGGGTCCAGGTAAGGAAAGGTTTCTCTCTGGGGGCAGTGGTCCGGCGGAAGCCATTTCACAGAACAATGGATACACGTTTACACAGTCTGGCGTGGAGGGATGAAACTGGCGCGGCCAGGTCAAGCATCGTCTTTCCTCCCTTCCTCCCTCCCCCGGGTGGACACGTCATAATACTTTAAGCCAATTACAGCTAGCAGCAGAGGGGGGTAGGGATGCATGGCCAATCACAGTCCGATACGTCATATGACGTCAGTGATAACGCAACAAAGACACACACTGCGCAACCTTACCGCGCGGCTTGTCCAGGCGGAGGGAGGGAGGGAGGAGGGAGAGGCGAGAGCACAGGCAGGCAGGTAGGTGGGGCGAATCTAAAAATAGCGTCGCGCCGGACACTCTCCGCGTAATGGGGTTCACGCACCAAGTAATGTGAGCACGTTAGGTTCTGGCAGGGCACCACGTTAACGTGGAAACGCGGAATGTGGGACCGCGTAAAGAGAGGGTTGACTGTATATATATATATATTTCATGTAAATCCACAATGAAAACGTGGATAAGATAAATCTTGATAAAATCACATGGGAAAATGGAAACAACGGAGCACCTTAGCTTTCGTCTTTATTCAAGACATCTTCAGAGGCAACTGGATTACATGGACAGAGAGAGGCTTAAATATACAGGGTGACCTTAAAAACATGAGGTCAGGTCATAATGATGTCATCCACTAATCCCCACACCAACACACACGTAGAGGAGCTTAAGAGAAGGGGGGTGACGTGACTAGTCAGGTCAGGTCAAAAACAAGGGACCCACAAAATAACTATCATACATCTAGATCAAAGGTTTTCAAAGCATTTTTAACCTTGGGCCACTGACAAATAAATTTATGTAACATATCAGTTTTGAACTGACCATCACGCGAGGTACAAAGTCCGCGTGTTAAATGGACTAAAAATGAAGTATATATATGTACCTCGCGTTTCATACCAGCTGGATTCGGTAAAATGCTACTGACACCACATACGAGGCACGGGCAGTTTCCCAATGAGGTTCACGGCGCCATCAGCTCGATGAACAGGCTTTGTGTGAAATATAACAGAGTCTAGAACTGCTTTTAGTGTCCTTGTGGGCTAACCGGTAAGCGTTCCCTAGTCACACCCAGTAGGTCGAGGGTTCGATTCCTTGCTGGTGAGGTCGTTGATTATATGTTCAAAGTCCGCGTGTTAAATGGACTAAAAATGAAGTATATATATGTACCTCGCGTTTCATACCAGCTGGATTTGGTAAAATGCTACTGACACCACATACGAGGCACGGGCAGTTTCCCAATGAGGTTCACGGCGCCATCAGCTCGATGAACAGGCTTTGTGTGAAATATAACAGAGTCTAGAACTGCTTTTAGTGTCCTTGTGGGCTAGCCGGTAAGCGTTCCCTAGGGCCACCCAGTAGGTCGAGGGTTCGATTCCTTGCTGGTGAGGTCGTTGATTATATATATATATATATATATATATATATATATATATATATATATATATATATATATATATATATATATATATATTTATATATATATCTTGATAAAATCACACGGGAAAATGGAAACAACGGAGTACCTTAGCTTTCGTCTTGAATAAAGACGAAAGCTAAGGTACTCCGTTGTTTCCATTTTCCCGTGTGATTTTATCGAGATTTATCTTATCCACGTTTTCATTGTGGATTTACATGATATATATATATATATATATATATATATATATATATATATATATATATATATATATATATATATATGCTTGTGTAATAAATGTATGTAGTAAGTATGTAATCTTTTTCACTCAAATCCTAATGAAACACCACAATTAGAATACGGTGGTAGCTGTTGTAAAACAGTCGGAACACACTCCCACCACCGAGACGAGGGAACACTCCCACCACCTCTCGAGCGAAGCAAGTGTATCAATTAAAGAAAATACTTGCAGTGTGTTTAATGTGTTCCAGTATATTATAAATAAATAAATAAACAAATAAATCCATTTCAAGTAAATGGAAAAATTTCACTCGACACCGACATTAGTTCCAGTTACCGGTAAATAGCAGACGCTTAAGTGACGTCACTAGTGTTTACACTACACCAGCGGGTAACATTTGATGACATTACTTGAAGTGAATTGGCCTTATTTTAAAAAACCAAGGATGGTTGGTAGAGGACTACTGGGTCAGTGGGTAAGTGTCACATTTGGGGTACTGGTCTTATACAGTGAATAGAGCTCAAAAGCTACTTTTTAAATGGAAATTTGGGGGGCCGTCTTATGCACCCCGCCGCCTTATAGGCCGAGATATACGGTAACTAAAGTTGAGTGAAAATCTATTTTTGATAGCATAAAGTAATTAAAAAATAAGTTGAGAGGAAAGTGAGTGCTGGGTGAGTCAGGCGGGTGGTGAGTGGCACCAGTGTGACCAGCCTCTCACATCAGATGATCGCTTGTAAACAGACCATTTCACGTCTCATAATTTTAGCTGTGTTGATTTCTGAGTGTTTGTTTCAACATAATACAGGTTGTACCTCTCTAGTCCGGCATTCTGTGGTCCGGAAACTCCCGTGGTCCGGCATGATATTAGTTTGCCCAATAGGTAGAGAGGCAATTTTTTTTTTTTATTTTACTTATCTGAATTATTATTATTATTAGTAGTAGTAGTAGTAATATTATTATTATTACAGGAGTATCACATTTTTTGCCCCTCAGGCTCCAATGTGGGTCAGTGACCTGTGCCCGGGTGGGCTAATCCCCGTAAAAAACAAAAACAACAAAGGCGCGGGAAATTAGGGTTTGTTTACATCCAGCAGTTTGGCTCTCTCTGTTTGTCCATACAGAGCACAACATTTAATCCTTCAATAAGTCTTCAAAGAAACCACGAAGCAGTGATAGTGGTGCTAGTCCTTCCAAGCGTAAGCACAAGTCACTATCTATCCAGGAAAAGGGTGAACTATTGCAGAAATTAGATAAAGGTGCTTCGGTACGCAACTTGTGTGAAAAGTACGATGTTGGGTCATCCACGATCTATGACATAAAGAAGCAGAAGGACAAGATATTTAAGTTTTTTGCAGACAGTGAGACCAAGAAAGTTATGTTAACTCGTAAGACATTGAAAGAAGGCAAAAGTAGTGAGTTAGACAGTGCTTTATTCCAGTGGTTTAAGCTTCGGCGTAATGATGGAGTAAGCATTTCAGGCGAGATGATTGTGGCGCAAGCAAAGATCTTTCATGAACAACTAAACCTTCAGCATGCCTGTGATTATTCGCAAGGATGGTTACACAAGTTTAAAAATAGGCATGGTATTTCTTTACATTATGTGTGTGGTGAAAAGCGAGGTGCAGACAGTGAAGCAGCTGCGAAGTATGTGGACGAATTCGCACAGTTTGTGGCAAAGGAGAAGTTATCCCCAGAACAAGTGTATAACGCTGATGAGACTGCTCTATATTGGCGTTGTATGCCTAGAAAAACGCTAGCTACAGAGAGTGAGGAGGCACCAACAGGTGGTAAGGACTCGAAGGATAGGGTGACGGTCCTTGGTTGTAGCAACGCAGCAGGCACTCACCGGTGTAAGCTAATGGTAATTGGGAAAAGTGTCAACCCACGGGCATTTAAAGTGTGAAAATTTTTCCAGTTATCTACCGTGGTAACAAGAAGGGGTGGATAACTGCAAAACTATGCCAAGAGTGGTTTGAAAGGTAATTTGTGCTTGAGGCTAGAGCACACTGCACCTCAGTAGGCCTAGATCCAAAGTGTAAAATAGTGTTGATCCTGGACAATTGTTCTGCCCACCCTAAGGCTGAACTTTTAGTGAAAGACAATGCGGTTGGACTATTTTTACCCCCAAATTGTGCATCTCTGATTCAGCCTTGTGATCAGGGCATATTACACTCACTTAAGTGTAAGTATAGAGCCGCTTTCATGCGCCATTTGCTCGCTGCAGTGAACAATGGGAAGCATGTTTCAGCATTCATGAAAGAGGTTAACCTAAAGGATGTTATTTGGACACTTGCCTATGCCTGGGATAAGGTGACTCCATCAACTTTGAAGAATGGATGGCATAATCTGTGGCCAGCCTTAATGTTTGAGGAGAGTGCAGATGTGGACCAAGACTTTGCTGGATTTCATGTGTCAAAAGAAAAGCAAGTTATTCGTGAGTTGCTTGAGTATGCTAATACAATGACAAACCCTGTGTGTGTTGAAGTGGCCAATAAACTGAGTGAAGAGCAGCTGGAAGAGTGGATGGATGTTGACAAAGATGCCCCTATTGTGTATCAACTCTCTGATGAAGAGATTGTGGAGATGGTTAAGAAAAGAGAGGAGGAAGATGACGAAGCAAGGAACGAGGAGGAAGAGGATATCAAAGAAAGAATTTCTATTGACAGGTGCATCCAGCTGTGCACAGAATTAATCACGGGACTAGAACAAAAGAGTTTTATTAAGGAGCAAGAAATCATGGCTGTCTATTTAATTTAATGTAAATTGAATAAAGAGAAACCTAAGTACATGAAGCAAACAACTTAGCAAGAGTGGTTCAAGAAGATGGCCAACAAAAACAGTGAAGAGCACTCTAGCATAGCAAATCCACTTGCCAGCACTTCCTCTGCCCCCGATGTACCTGATGTCACCACAGCCACGACCCCTGACACCACAGCCAACATCCCTGATGTAACTCAAATGTAATTTGAGTCACAGTACTGTGCCATCACTTCACTTCGGAAGCAGAATTTTGGTAGCATTAAAGGTTAATGAAATAGTACAATGTATTCTTATTTACTTATTTCCTATCTTATGTTTTTATGCTTTATGTAGGGTGTTTCGGGGGTGAATTTTGCCTTATTTACCTTACTTTTTTGCCGGATTACTACCTCTAATAAAGCAACACCCTTATAAACTAACGAAAATAACACAGATAAAGCAGTAAATAAGTGTTGCTTTCATATTCTTATGTAGAGTAATGACGATATGTTTTTCACTTGTGCGCACTTACATACGCGCAGTCTCATTGTTTTCCTTTAACATTAATGGTTTGCTACTTCTATTGTTCTATTTATTAACATTAAATAACATTATTAAAACAACCATATTAATTTTTTACATTAATTTGACTACAGCTACAACCAAGGTCTTATTTTCTTCAGTTTTATATGTAGAACCACTCAGTCACAGGTTTTGTAATCAACGAAGACAATGCTGTGTCATTTCCTTGTGTGTTTTAATATTCTACGTATTATTAATGAATTGTATTGCTCATTTTGCACACATAAACATTAATTAAATAAAAAAGACATTCAGTAATAAACAATAATGAATCTTTTGTACACAAGAGAAATAACACTGTTTACACAATTATGCACGTCGTCTGCACGTTGGCGGGCCGTTCAAACCCGTCGAAATTCAAGCTTCCGCCGTCAAATTTTTTATTTATTTTTTTGTGTGTGTGTTCCAATAAAATACGTTGAATTAAAATCTCGAGAAATTTGATAAGCTACTATACGACATTTAACCCTTCAATATGTCTTCAAAGAGACCATGATGCAGAGAAAGTGGTGCTAGTGCTTCCAAGCATAAGCACAAGTCACTATCTATCCAGGAAAAGGGTGAATTTCCATGGTCCGGCACCGGTCAGGTCCCGAGGGTGCTGGACTAGAGAGGTACAACCTGTACTACAAAAAACAATGTTTTGTTTATTCTAGGAGATGGGCTGAGGTGCATCTGGGTAGACTCTGAGTCTTTTTAGTATTTTATGTTTCCCTCAAGTACCAAAATGTAAGGGCGGAAACGATCCTCCGGCTGGTTACCGCTGCTAACTCGCTCGTTTGCTGGTGCAGACGACACTTGGGGCGGTTGGACGTAGGTGAGAACGGCAGCGACTATCTCCGCCACCGGCTGTTTCACCCCATCCGCCATACCGTCAGTATCTAACTACCCTGCTGTCCGTCAAATTCTGGCTGTGATCTCATCATAGGTCCTGGACTTGTGGGCTGTGTTCCCAGACCTTCACCTATCAACTGGGTCAATCCATGTCAAGTTAACCAAAATAAATAAAAAAAACATCAACCGTCATGAAATTGGCTAATATTTGGAATATAAATAGAACTTTTTAAGCTGATTTCAGAAAGGTTTTACTTTTTAAAATCGAATTTACCGTTGCAGAGTTATGGCGATTTGAAATTTGATCATTTCATGCTCGCTCAAGCGGAACGGTGACTGATTTTAAATCAACCCGAATTCAGATGCTTATTAAATGCCAACAAGTGTAGATATAAACTTAAAACTTATCAAATATAAAAGCACACATCATGCAGCTTAATATGCAATGGAAAAAATATGGTTGCTATGGGTGGTGTGTGGTTGCTAGGGGTTTAAAGTACAACACAATCCGTGTTCGGTCAACCGTAACCTGCTACGGAAATGACCATAACTTTCGCAGAACCATATGGATTTTTAATTTTAATGGCTCAAATGAAAGATCTAGTGTTTAGCTACAACTTCAACATAAAGACCTTCTGCCCTTTTGGGTTTTTCTTGACAAATATGAGCCTTAAAGTAACTGTCTGTTTATCTCAATATTTTTGATAGTTAACATAATTATTACAAATATATGTCTACAATGTTTATTAAAATACATTATTAAATTTATATTATATTCATGATAATCATGTTTCAGTTATTTTCACATATAATATTTAATAATGCACACAGCTGAAATTAAAAATCTGTAGATCATAATGGCATTTCTAATTCAAAAATATGGTCTGGTGATTGATTATAATTATTGACCAAACAAAAAACGATTTAAAATAACGAGGCTGACTTTATAAACTGCTCTTGGAAAACAATAAGATCAAATTATAAAAAAGCTTTTATTTTAATAATGCATTTGCATTGCATAGTAAATTATTTCAAAGGCAATGCTGTTTGTGTTTCTTCGACACCATTGGGGTAAAACCATATTGTATATGGCACATTATTTAATATAAAAAATAAATTCACTGGGCTAAGAAGTCCAATCTACCTCGAGATAAATGCTTGATAATCTTGATGTAATTATCAAGCATTTTCATCTGTAACTTGTCTTCCACAACCTATTCATTCAAATTATGAAATCTAATAGAAAATAAATAATAAATATAACAGCCATCATGAACTAAAATGTTGTTGTATTTTTAGATATATATTATATTTTATTGAGATACCTAAATATACACAACAAAAACTATATCGAGTACGGATTCTTATTGAAAACAAAATGTGGAAAACTTCAAAGCTGGTTTAGTAGCGCATATCAACTTCAACATCATCATGGAAATTGAGAGTTGCTGTGTGGGTGAAATAATGGGCTCTTCTGATTGTCACAAGCAACTTTACGTCGAACAGAAAAAGGGATTTGTAGATATTGAAACCATACCTGAAACAATGCTGGATACCATACTTGCTCGGCTTGAACAAACAGACATTCCACCAAACTTTAAAATTAAAAAACTGTGTTTTTATCACAAAAGTTTATACATTGATAGATATGAAGGAAGACAGAAAAAGTGCTGTAACCCATTCCAATCACATAAAAAATCCGTAATGAATTCCAGTCTGAGAAAGATCACATGGGAATTACACAAAACCCTTAAGAAAATTGACAACACTGTACAAATTGTTCCTGGAAAAAAATTGTGTTCAGCATACCATACGAAAATTAAAAGAATTGTAACTACAGCAGATGAAGATGACAGTTCTAGCATTGCATCTTCAACAACTGATGAAGAAATGAGGGAAATATTAGATGCCAATATTTCACTTGAATCTCATAACAGCTTGAATGCTACATTGCAAAATCTTGGAGAATCTCCTATATTTATAATTATGGATAAGACAAGACAACATATTTAAAAAAAACATTGAAAAGTGAAGACATATTATATGTATTAAATTGCCTACTACAGTAATAGTGAAAAATATTGAGATAAATCGACATTTACTTTGAGCCTCATTTTTGTCAAGAAAAACCCAAAAGGGCAGAAGGTCTTTATGTTGAAGTTGTAGCTGAACACTAGATCTTTCATTTGAGCCATTAAAATTAAAAATCCATATGGTTCTGCGAAAGTTATGGTCATTTCCGTAGCACGTTACGGTTGACCGAACATGAAATGTGTTGTACTTTAAACCCCTAGCAACCACACACCACCCATAGCAACCACATTTTTTCCATTGCATATTAAACTGTATGATGTAAGCTTTTATATTTGATAAGTTTTAAGTTTATATCTACACTCGTTGGCATTTAATAAGCATCTGAATTCGGGTTGATTTAAAATCAGTCACCGTTCCGCTTGAGCGAGCATGAAATGATCAAATTTCAAATCGCCATAACTCTGCAACGGTAAATCCGATTTTAAAAAGTAAAACCTTTCTGAAATCAGCTTAAAAAGTTCTATTTATATTCCAAATATTAGCCAATTTCATGACGGTTGATGTTTTGGCCTGGTTAATTTGACACGGATTGACCCAACTACCAACTCTCTGGTCATCTACCACTACCGCATACCACGACCATCAGTTCATCACATTCCGTCTGTGCCCCGGTGTTTTCCTGCCTTTTCAAGACGTCGCTGAGTGTGGAGTCGAAGTGGACGTTTCGTTACCCTGAGTGTGCATCACCGTGTTCCAGAACCTTCCCCCAGGGCCACTGCCGTAGGAAATATTTGTTCATGGTTTGATTCTATAATTGTTTGATTCCATTAATTGCTGACTCCCCTGTGTTGTTCGATTCTATCAATTGTTAACTCCATTTAATTGTTGCATCCATTAATTGTTTGACTCCCGTAATTATTTGATGTTTGTTGAGTGGTGTCAGAGTTTTGTGTTATATTTTTATAGTAAAGAGATGCCAATCTCTAACGGTTGTTTGTTATTCCTCGGAAAACCATGGTCCTTGACTTTCCTTTATTAAGATCCTGATTAGCCTGGTAAGGAATTTCTATCCCTAAGTCCCAGGCCTTTACACAAACTAAATTATTCCGTTGAAACAACACTTTGATTTAGTGCGAATTCGGTTTAAAGCGACCTCTCTAGGAACATATCTCGTGTTATAGTGATGTTGTACTGTATAGTATAGTATAGTATAGTATAGTATAGTATAGTATAGTACAGTACAGTACAGTACAGTACAGTACAGTACAGCTCCTCCCTTTATGACGGGGTTACGGACCCAAATCCAGGTCGTATGTCGAAAATGCTTAAATAATACATAGAAAATCTAAAATGGGTGTCTCTTTTTCTTCTCACCACCACAAAACTCTCACTTTTAAGCTTGCCAGTTATTTTAAAGTGAATTACAAAGAAAACTTTTGTCAGTACACAGCGCGATCAATGACTTGGGATTTGAAAATACGTAATTTGACAAAATTTTGGTACGACTGGAGACGGTCATATGTCAGGGTGGTCATAAGTCAAGAAGGTCGTAAGTCGGGGAGGAGCTGTATACAGTACAGTGAACCCTCACTTTACACGGTCAATTGAACCCACAGAGGCCCGCGTAAAGTGAACAACATAACATATGGGATTAAATGAAATAGACCCCGGCTGACTCCCAAACTCCACTTTTTCCGACATAATACCAATGTTCTCGTAAAAATAACATCTTAATTTTATGATGGTACATGCACACAATTAATACTTAAGAGAAATAGAGAAATACAGTCGCCAAGTTAATGTCCATTCAAATATTGGACTCAACTCCCTCCCCCTGTTCCCACACTCCTGGCTCTTCCCTCTTTGAGAAATGTCTGGGGGAAAACCACTAGATTTTAAGGTATAGTAATAAATAATACCTCAAACTAAAGTTAGGATAATATAATTGACATTGCTGGATTCCTTTTAAGACCAGGAATATTTTGAATATAAATGTCATATATTTTGCACAAAAGATAACATATTTACTCAGAGTAAACAAAATACTTAATGTAGATCTAAAATTTGTATGTCTAATGCAAAATCTATGATGTTTATATTCAAAATGATCATCAAATTGCAAGAATTCCAGCAATGTAAATTATATTCTGGCCGGGTAATTTGTATGAATTTTATGAGCTAAAACAAATATCTTCAGTTAATAGAAAAAAAAATATTCTTCACGACACTATCAGTCAATCATAGTACCCCACCTAGCCTCCCCCGCTCTTCCAACCTCGCCAGATGGTCAGTCGGTCCCTCCCTCCCCCCCACCAACCCTCCCTACCAGAGAAGTGTGTGGGAGAAACCAGAACATTTACCTTTTTAGTAATAAATAATACCTCAGACTAAAGTTAGGATAATATAATTGACATTGCTGGATTCCTTGTAAGACCAGGAATATTTTGAATATAAATGACATATTTTGCACAAAGATAACATATTTGCTCTGAGTAAACAAAATATTTGCATTAGATCAAAATTTGTATGTCTAATGCAAAATCTATGATGCTTATATTCAAAATGATTATCAAATTGTAAGAATTCCAGCAATGTAAATTATATTCTGGCCTGATAATTTGTATGAATTTTATGAGATAAATAAAAAAATTATACTTCACCCACGTATATGAGTAGACGCACCGCGTAAAGTGGGAATCCGGTTCTGGCAGGGTACCGCGTAAATGTAGAAACGCGTAAAGTGAGGGTTCACTGTATATCAGAGAAGGAATAAAATATAGAAAAGAATATTGACTTAGAAAATATAAGCAAAGAAATATAAGATAGATACTTAGACAGAAAGACTAAGAAAATAAGATTAATAGAAAATATAGATATGAAACAAGTATATAAGTATTGAAGAAGAAATCGAATAAATATGAGGTAAAAACAAACTCCCTTACAACAGAGGTATGGTAGGTGACACAGATGTATGGTAGGTGACACAGATGTATGGTAGGTGACACAGATGTATGGTAGGTGACACAGATGTATGGTAGGTGACACAGATGTATGGTAGGTGACACAGATGTATGGTAGGTGACACAGAGGTATTGTAGGTGACACAGAGGTATGGTAGGTGACACAGAGGTATGGTAGGTGACACAGAGGTATGGTAGGTGACACAGAGGCGTGATAGGTGACACAGAGGTGTGGTAGGTGACACAGAGGTGTGGTAGGTGACACAGAGGTATGGTAGGTGACAGAGGTATGGTAGGTGACACAGATGTATGGTAGGTGACACAGGTATGGTAGGTGACACAGGTGTGGTAGGTGACACAGAGGTATGGTAGGTGACACAGAGGTATGGTAGGTGACACAGAGGTATGGTAGGTGACACAGAGGTATGGTAGGTGACAGAGAGGCATGGTAGGTGACAGAGAGGTGTGGTAGGTGATGCAGAAGTATGGTAGGTGACACAGGTATGGTAAGTGACAGAGGTATGGTAGGTGACACAGATGTATGGTAGGTGACACAGAGGTATGGTAGGTGACACAGATGTATGGTAGGTGACACAGAGGTATGGTAGGTGACACAGAGGTATGGTAAGTGACAGAGGCATGGTAGGTGACACAGAGGCATGGTAGGTGACACAGAGGCATGGTAGGTGACACAGAGGTGTGGTAGGTGACACAGAGGTATGGTAGGTGACACAGGTATGGTAGGTGACACAGAGGTGTGGTAGGTGACACAGAGGCATGGTAGGTAACACAGAGGCATGGTAGGTGACACAGATGTATGGTAGGTGACACAGAGGCATGGTAGGTGACACAGAGGTGTGGTAGGTGACACAGAGGTGTGGTAGGTGACACAGATGTATGGTAGGTGACACAGAGGTATGGTAGGTGACACAGAGGTATGGTAGGTGACAGAGGTATGGTAGGTGAAATAGAGGTATGGTAGGTGACAGAGAGGTATGGTAGGTGACAGACGTATGGTATGTGACACAGAGGTATGGTTGGTGACACAGAGGTATGGTAGGTGACACAGAGGTATGGTAGGTGACACAGGTGTCCAGATATGCCGAGATATTCCCAAGTAATTTTATATATCTCGTCATTTCCTGAATTATGATATAATACATTCCTAGACCATATTTGTGCCAATTTATATGAAATTTCTATTTATTGACGGGTTACTCTATTATTAGTAGTGTTACAGTGATATCCCCCTTAGCCGGAACAATTGGTGCAGAGCTCCTCTGGGAATGAGAGATTTCCGGGTATCGAGAAGACTTTCTAAAAGCCGGAAAGAACTCCCTCATCCCCAGAATTTTCTCGGTATTTTCCGGAAAAATCCAGCTTTGGGAACGATTTTCCAAGAAAATTTCAGTTCCGGCTATTGGAGAGTTCCGGGTTTAAGGGATTCCGGCTAACGAAGATATTACTCTATTACTATTATTATTATTATTATATTTTTGCCCCACAGGCCCTGACGTGGGTCATTGACCTGTGTTCTGGTGGGCTAATCCAGTCAGAAAAAAACCTCTTACCTTCTCCTGTACAAGAGAGAAGATGTCCATTAGTGACTTGTGACTTATCTCGGCCTGGGGCAGCTACCGACACGTTTATTTGTTGCCGAGATAAACGCCGCCAACGACGACGATGAAGTTTGACTCAATCCTGGTGACTGTCTGGAGTGTAGAGGAAGGACAGAGCATTAGTTAACTATTATGATGTTCTGGCAGTGAGGTACAGTATATAAAATATAAGGAGTAAATCACTCCAAACAAATTACTGTTATTTAAGTGCCAAGTTATGTTCTGTGAATGGACAAAAGTCAGGGAAATAAAGACACTTTATAAATACCATTAACTAGGGGTAGGCAGTACAGGGTGGATTTTAGGCACTATCTTTGGATTTTGCATAGGACTCTTTTTTAAACAATAATATGATATGACAATGCAGAATCAGCAAAAAAAATTTGAACTTTAGGCGTTTTTGGCGGTTAGCACCACGAAAAACTGAAAATTGCATTTTCGGATTGTGAATTTAACAAAAAATCACAATTTTCTGGAATAAATGGTTTTCAAATGTAAAATATTGCATGAACTTGTCATTTTTTTATGCAAATAGGCTCTGTGAAGATGGAATAATAACTCAAGACTAATTTGGAATTTTATTAGTCAAAGAAAAGTCCAAAAAACACAAAAAAATGGTGAAAAAACATAGATATTGAGGCAAAAACACCTAAAATTGAGTTTAATTTCCAAAATATGAAGTAATGGTATTTGATACTGCCTGCAATACTTGAGGAATCTTGCAGAAATACTTCTTAATACCGATTTACTCTGTACAAATCGGTTAAAGTTATCTTAGGGGTCAAAAGCCAGCAAAAACAAGCAAAAATCGGGTAATAAAACATACAAATGAAAGTTATGAAAGTGTACTCACACTTTACTTCAGAAATTGTTCAATCGTTTTGGAAATAAAAGTATGATTACGCAATGTAAATGTCATATTCCTTTCTTGGGAAACATCCCACTCACCATCAATAATGCATTCAACGATCGACTCTGGTTTTAAATTTATTATATCAGTTTTTACTGGATGTTTCCATTTCAAATCGGACCCTTTTTGTACTCTCGTGAGGTGATCCATTGTATATCTGCCATCCGTGTTTTGCCCCTCGTACGAAGCAATATACCATGTATCAACATTCCCTTCAGTCATCAATGTGACATAATAGTTTCCTACTTCCATCATGTTGTCGTCTTCAGTACTTTGAGTTGACGTAACACAGGATTGTGATGACAAGACCATTGCAGCATCATTGTTTGATGGCAAGGAAACATAGTCATATACTGGGTCATGTTCTGCAAGAAGAGCACACAAGTTGAG
The DNA here is from genome assembly GCA_958450375.1 of Homarus gammarus. NCBI lineage: Eukaryota > Metazoa > Arthropoda > Malacostraca > Decapoda > Nephropidae > Homarus > Homarus gammarus. The sequence continues at coordinate 199,300 of CAUDMG010002899.1, read as the reverse complement.
TAATCGTTCCTCGTGTGGGATAGTATTCATTTTGAACAAATCTGGCTGCTGTATGACACCGGCTTTATGGGTGTCCCGAAAGAAGGATAACTCCATTAAATGCGTTAACCTCGAAAGCTTCCCCATTTTATACCCCACCATTCTTCTATCTCTTCTAGTGTCCGGGGCTTTGCAATAGGCCTGTCCTTTCCTGAACACTTTATCATAAAAAATTAAAAAATTGATGCTTTTTCACCATTTTTTTGTGTTTTTTGGACTTTTCTTTGACTAATAAAATTCCAAATTACCGTATATCACGGCCTATAAGACGAAATTTGAACATTAAAAAAATCTGCCCAAAGTTAGGGGGTCGTCTAAACCCCCAAGTTTAAAATTCTTACCTCTTAAATATTGTGGTTTAGTGTGTCAAGAGTGGTGATGAAAACATCGTAAGCCACTCACAAGGTCTTACCACTAATTATTTTATACTGAAACTTACGTTTGGCAAGCTGGATTCAAATTAAGATTACCGGTATATTAAAATAATAAAAATGTATTATAAACCTGTCTAACATACCGTAAAAGGGATTTATACCCCTGTAATAAACACAGCTATCATCACACGCCCCCCCCCCCCCCCATTTGCCAGTGAGGAGACAAGAAAAAAGGGAAAGTGACCGCGAGATTGGGCTATTTTTAGCCGTGGAGGTGGTCAGTAATGCATACCGGGTATCGGTATATTTACTGATAATAATATTTATCTCCTATAAATAATTGATTTAAATTTTATTTTTTTACAAAGAATATTCAGTAAATGAGTGCATTAATTCTTGAAACTATCGACGGTTAATTACAGACGCTTAAGTGACGTCACTAGTGTTTACACTACACCAGCTGGTAACATTTGATGCCATTACTTGAAGTGAATTGGCCTTATTTTAAGTAACTAACTATAAATAAATACAAAAATTAAAGAAAATAATTACAGTGTGTTTAATATATTACAGTATATTACAAATAAATAAATAAACAAATAATTCGGTAAATTTATTTCAAGTAAATGGAAAATAAGCAAACATGTTATTTACCAAGACGCTTCCTTCTGGCTCGGGGTGAGATGGAGGGGAGATAACAAGGCTATTTATAGCCCGTCTGAAGTGGCCAGTACCCTCATGCACCATAAATAATTCATTGAACATTCATTTTTTGTACATAGTATATATATATATATATATATATATATATATATATATATATATATATATATATATATATATATATATATATATTATATATATATATATATATATATATATATATATATATATATATATATATATATTTGTGTAATAAATGTATGTAGTAAGTACATACCGGTAACCTTTTTCACTCAAATCCTAATGAAACACCACAATTAGAATACGGTGGTTGCTGTTGAACCACCTGTTGTATAAATAGTCGGAACACAGCCACACCACCGAGACGAGGGAACACTCCCACCACCGATCGTCTCGTGTGAAGCAAGCGTAGAAATGAAAGAAAATACTTGCAGTGTGTTTAATATGTTACAGTATATTATAAATAAATAAACAAATAAATCGGTAAATCCATTTCAAGTAAATGGAAAAATTTTCCTCGATACCGACATTAGTTCCAGTTACCGGTAAATAGCAGACGCTTCAGTGACGTCACTAGTGTTTACACTACACCAGCGGGTATAATTTGATGACATTACTTGAAGTGAATTGGCCTTATTTTAAAAAACCAAGGATGGTTGGTAAAGGACTACTGAGTCAGTGGGTAAGTGTCACATTTGGGGTACTGGTCTTATACAGCAAATAGAGCTCAAAAGCTACTTTTTAAATGGAAATTTGGGGGTGGCGTCTTATGCACCCCGCCGCCTTATAGGCCGTGATATACGGTAGTCTTGAGTTATTATTCCATCTTCACAGAGCCGATTTTCATCAAAAAATGACAAGTTCATGCAGTATTTTACATTTGAAAACCAATTATTCCAGAAAATTGTGATTTTTTGTTTAATTCACAGTCCGAAAATGCAATTTTCAGTTTTTCGTGGTGCTAACCGCCAAAAACGCCTAAAGTTAAAAATTTTTTGCTGATTCTGCATTGTCATATCATATTATTGTTTATAAAAGAGTCCTATGCAAAATCTGAATACCTTCATTTTTACTGCCTACCCCTACATTAACATGTAAAGTAATAAAGACAGAAATATTTGAAGGTCATTGTTAATTGACAATACTGTAGATGACTTCCACAGATTGACAACACAATATATCATGGCATTATAGGTATATTTGTACAGGTACAGTATGTCTGAAATTATCTAATTTATATTACTGTAAAGTAACACCAAGGCAGTTTTGACTTCAAGTGGTCAGGGCTTCATCAGGACCTAACACCGGGTATACGCGGTTCCTCTGTGATGTTGGCATGATGACGGTCTTACCTGAGTCGGCCAGCCAGGCACAGCCCCACTGACATGGTAATTCTCCCACAAAGAGCAACTGTCAGAGGTACCGTCTTACCACAAGTGACGGTTGTGTCAACGTTAAGGATCATAACTTTATAAAAATGCCATATTTCTGTAACTGGCTTATGAATTTATTAGATATTAAACTTTACTCAATAACCAGTCCAGAGAAAAGGCCAACTTGAGTAAAAAACAGCCAACTCATCTTGGCCGCTAACTAGTCAATTTGGCAGTAAAACCATTAACCCGGTAATTCTGGGAATAGTGGCAGAAGCTACAGAAGAACAACGTTATATGTATACAGTACTCTATTCAGTTGACCTGAAGGGGTAACAAAACACACATTGTGACCTCACACCTGACCCCTAGTCAAGAAATTTCACAGGATTATAGAACCTGTTGTCCTAATGACCTCATTACCTTAATCCACTTTGCCCATTTATAAAAAATATTTATTTAATGTTTGCTTTTATTGTACTATTTCAAATCATTAGTAAATCAATTGTGTGCAATTACTTCATTGAGAATGATTACAATATTAACCTTAACAAGATATTTCAGCAATTTACCTGGCAGTTAAAAAAAGATTATCTTGACTTTGAAAATGATCTAAGTTAGAACACCGTGGACGGGTCAACTACAGGCATCCCCCACATTACAGAACCCTGGGTTGCGGAATTTCGCTTGTACGGATTTTGTAAATTATGACCAATAATTTGGAGACACGGCCCGTAAATCCGCCCTTGCGGAAATTGGGGAAAATTTTAACAATTAAACAAAAAAAAACAACTATATAAAATTCAAATTTTTTGTTAAAAAATACACTTTGTTTGGTGTGGATTTCTTGGTGTTTGGTACTGCCAAGTGTGGCATCCCCACGCGGAGTCAGTCCATTGTTTAAATCCAGTGTGCGCGCATGTTTCTCGCCCCAGCAGTTGGATTTAACTTTTACAAACATACAGTAAGTACAGTACAGTGCATTACCCTTATTCAAGATGACTGGAAAGAGGCCATCAAGTGGAAGTGACCACAGCAGTGCAAAAAGAAGCCGCAAAGGCATTACATTGGATATTAAACTTGATGTGTTAAGAAGGCATATCATAAATTATTTAATGTACTGTATTGTATGTGTTTATAAATGTTTATTTTCATTCATGCTTGAATTACTATTTTGAGACCGAAAAAAATCCTTAGGAACGTGTCTCCAGTTATAAATTGGAAGTCAATGGGAAAATAGGTTTCGCGTTCCGGAATTTCACGATACGGTAAATTTTCCAGGGACGCAACCCTTCCGTAACGCGGGGGAAGCCTGTAAGTAAATATCTTGAACAATAACCCGTAACTGCCATTTTTTAAACATTCTGGTTAGTACTTATTATCTTCCCAAAAGCATCCTCAGAGCCGTAACTCAGTTTTTTCCACCAAATATATGCGATTCGGTTCAGGTTACTATTTAGTAATCCAAAATTATTATAAGAATATTGGGATAAGTCCTCGGGTGTGGATGGACACCCGAGGACTTATCCCAAATGTTCCAAGTTATATATGAAGAGAAAAAGTCTCTGAAATACAATACAGTGATATCCCCATTACCCAGAACAATTGGTACAGAGAGATTTCCAGCTAACCAAACGACTTTCTCAAACCCAGATAAATTCCTAATCCCGGGAATCTTTTTCAGTTACTGAGAAAAGTTTCCGAGTGTCTAAACTAGACATCTTGCACACACAGACACTAGCCCACTTCCCCAGAATGTTTCTGGGTGCTGGGGATGTTTTCCTCAAGTCTAAACTACCGGAGTCCATAAAAGCAGTTCTAATTAAGTTAGAAACTCCATTTTTTAACTATAATAATCCAGAATAGGTTACCTATAAGTTTAGTTAAATAAATAATAAAAAAATTAAAAATCAATATAAAATTGGCATGAATGAAGCTGTGTGTTACAGCAAACACTGGTATTTTTCACTCCCATGGAGCTGTGGGGGATTAGTGGGTCTAGTGTACACTCGTGAACAAATGTCCTGTCACCCCTTCTGCTGCTCCACAAACCCTAAGATTCAGACTCATGAATCTGAAGCATTTATGGGCAGAATAATGCACCAGTGTCCACTGCTTCGGGTTCATGAGTCTGAATCTCTTGGTTCGCGGAACAGCACAAGGGGCGACAGGACTTCTGTTCGCGACTGTACCTGACCTAACCTGATGCAATGTCAGCTGGTGGTAGGGTGTGGGATTAGTGGTCTAATTACTGACCTTCTGATGGAATGTCAGGTCACCCTTTCTTGGGTGGGGGATTAGTGGGTCTCATGACCTGAAGATGTCTTGAATAAACATGAAACCTAAAGTATTTATAGGGAGATCGTGATAAGTATGATTATAAATGAGCAAAGTTGTATCCCTTCAACATTATATTACAGAACATTTTAAAATATGGAGTGAGAAAGGTGTGGATGATTAGAGAGATGGAGTGGAAAGGAGTGTTGCCAAGCGCTCCTCAACAGCTGATATTTAACTCACTACCAAGCAGTCACACAAACCCAGATGTGTCTTAATTCTACAAGTATGTATGTATGTACATGTGTGTGTGTATGTGTGTGTGTGTGTGTGTGAAATAATAATAATAATTAACGGTTTATTGAAAAAGTTATGCAGCCCGAATGCTGAAAATATACATTGGACAAAAATTACTTATTACATACAAAGACATGGGGTGGGTGGGTCGTTTAACAAAAGCTTTCATTACTGAAAGAAGAAGGAACAATGATTGAACATACAAATTATTATAGTTTACAGTTGATGGCCCGGGCCTGGGCTGGTCATGGAGACACCAGGTGGTGTGGTGTTCACGTGGTGTGGTAACTCGTACTCGGGTGTTGCTATGAAGGACCTCACCTGGTCATGGGGATCATCGTGTGGTGACCACCAGAAGAAATTGTCCAGTCTCACAATGGACGTGGTGGAGGTTGGTTGTCATTTGTGCTCCTCCGATTATTTTCAATTTACTGCCGAGTTTTATGAGAAAGACGACCATTCTATCCAATTCTTACGTATCCCCGGTCCTTCCACTTCTAACTAAGATACAGCATTGTACTTTCGGACATGGTGCACCCCAAAGTTTTTAACTACTGAAACATTTAGGTTAGTTTAAGCTAGGCTTACCAGGGGTCCGGGAGCGGAGCCTCCGGCTATGAATAAGTTAGGTTAGGTTAGGTTGGGTTAGGTTAGGTTGGGTCAGGTTAGGTTAGGTTGGGTCAGGTTAGGTTAGGTTAGGTCAGGCTAGGTTAGGTTAGCTTGGGTCAGGTTAGGTTAGGTCAGATGACTCTTTTGCTTTCTTCCACCCCCAATAACCCCAATTTTACAGGCTCTTCCCCATTATTGTGGGTGGGGGGGGGGGGGGGGGAGGGCAAAAACTAACAATTTCCGCCAAAAATGAAGGTCAGATTCGTTTAAAATACATCAAAATACACTGGAAAATCATATTGGTCAACCCCGAGGGACTCCTGTCCTACAGTAAAAATTTACCAATAATAATATTAATAATAATAATAATAATAATAATAATAATAACAAAAAACCATAAATAATAAAAAAATACATATCACTAGTGAGAAACAATATATGTATGTTGTGTTGTCAATAGTAAGAGAAACAATTGAGACCCTGCAATTGTGTGTAAATGAGGCAGAAAGTCAGATCATCAACCTGGGACTTGGTCACATATAGCAGCAGAGTCTACCATTAGACAACACATTATGGTTCCAACATCTTCCCAGGCGGTAGTACCTCCCTGTTTGGTAGCTGCCTCCTGCTACCTACTTTTTCTCCCCATAGCCTTCATGTTCTTTACCTTTAAGCGGTCCTGTCACGGTTCTCTTCACAAATGTCCAGTAATGTTGTATTTGCCGCTTCTGCAGACTGTAATACCATAATTACCGTAAAACTTTATGGCGACCATCGTCTTGTTGTTGTCCCGTGTTGACGCCAGGGTTGCCAGATGTAGGACAAGCTTCACGGCCAGGACTCGCGCCATCTCACGGCCAAAACGGCCAAAATTAGGCCAATTCTTTTTGGATGGGAAGCACAAGACTATTTTTTTATCCACACAAAATAAGAGTATCCCCTACAATATCCATTTAAAATGTCGCAATAAAACACATTTTCACTTATAATTGAAAGCCCGATAAATACATAAACATAATATCTATAATCGTACAGGGGTACCCAGTGACAGCACTAGGATCCCGCTTCCTCTATCAAGGAATAAACAATTGAAATTGAAATTGAATCTATAATCTACAGTGGAGCATGATAATGGTGAACTTGATAACACTAGTTGACGTAAGCAAAACCGTCTAGTTCGTCATCGTCCCCTGGTTCGTCTTTCTCGTACATGTTTGCAGAGTTGAATAGCTCCATCATGTGTGGTGTTACTTTGAAATCTCTACAACATTTTCCTTGGAACTGGAGGTGTGAGCGAACTCTAATAATTGTGCCCAACATTTCAGAACCTAGCCGATTTCGAGAATTGGTTTTGACGTTGGTTACCGTGGAAAATATTCTTTCAACAGCATTGCTCGTTGGTGTTGTGAGGCAAGCCATAGCATAGGTCCCTAATTCTTCAAAGGGCCGCTTACCTGTTGAATTCTTGTGTTGCAGCACCCCACACCAAAAAGAGGTAGCATCTGTGGGAATTTTGCCATCAAAAACTGACTCCTCAGCCCAAGAAAAATTATGTATCTTCTTTTTCACTTCGAAGGTGAGGCAGTGAAAGGTATTTGAATGGCACTCGTTCAGTCTGGCTCAATACCTTGCGTGGAGCAAACGCACTCAAGCCTTTGAAGATCCCCGTCGATGCTGGAAGCCTGCTTTCCACTTGTTTCAAGGCCTCCATCAAAAGACCAGCACATAACCTTTTTACTTCATCTCCCTTGCCTACTTCTTCAGCAGAGTGATTCTGTTGGTTTATGAAGGTGTACAACTCGTGCATGAATTTGGCATTATTTTCGACCATGTTTAGTGATGTACTGCGCACATCATTGTCATTCCTAAAACCCCTATTTAATTCATGTTACGCTATATAACATTCAAATCCACCGCGCTTGTAGAATCTCAGAAAACGGGAAACATTGATAAAGTATAACTCACCTACTCAATGTTACTAGACCATGTTTTGTATTGTACCCAGGTACAGTTATATAATATTAATTGTATGTATTCATAGCATTAAGGAGAACTCAGGGTATCCAGAAGATGAATGTTAAAGTCCAGTTGAGCCGGACTAGGTGGTTGCTAAGAGGAGTTATGCTGACGTATTAGGAGGGCCACGGGGGGGGGGGGGGGAAGTAATGCAGAATCAGTGCAGGTTCTACAGCAGATTGGGACTTTGAAAAAGTGTGTCGAAGAAATGAAAATTAACGGACCTACTGTTAGGGGAGAGGAGGAACACCAGGAACCGCTCCCGCGCAGGAACAATGTAATAGTTTTTGGAGTCACCGAGAGCCTGGCGGAGGGAACTGTGAGTAAGGAAACATACGACAAGGTGCTGTTTCAAAATATTTGCACAGAGGTTCTGAAGATTCCAGCAACCCCTCAGGATGTGAGGAGGCTGGGACAAAAGCAGGGGGCTAAGCCTCGCCCCCCTCAGGATCACACTAGGGAGTTAGGAGGAGAAAGGCAAGTTATTCGGCAGGCAAAAAACTTAGCAAGGAGCGAGGCATTTCGGGATGTATTTATTCACCCAGACCGCACGGTAATGCAGAGGGAACAGCACAAGAAGCTCCTGCAGGACTTGAAGTAGAAGAGGGAGGAGTCGAGGAGGAACGGGGACAGGTGTACATGGGTTATACTCAGGGGGAGGGTAGTGGAAACAAGTGTGCCGACACAGGGCCAGGGGGCAGCAGTGCACCCTCCTCCCACTCAACCCCCTACCCGGGAGGCGGCACCAGCTCAGCCTACCGGACAGGAGGGAACGAGCGCCGTGTAAACAATGACATTTCTAACCACACCCTGCAAAATACAATGTACTTAGCAAATGCTGCAGCTTCTGAGAATGTGGGTGGAGTGTGTTTATTACGAAGAGCAGAGACGTTACCGAGAACAAATTCTGGCTTGAATGTCATGTACACTAATACTGACACGTTCCTTGATAAGAGAGAGGAGTTTGAAACACTACTAAGAGTACACCAACCAGATATTGTAGGAGTTGTAGAACTGTTGTACAAGAACAGGAGAATCGACCCAGAGGAATGCGAGTTCAGTATTGCTGGATATGACTCATTTACGAACCTAACTCAAGAATCCTGCAGGAGGGGTGTGGTTATCTAGCTAGGCAAGACCTTAGAGCCAGCCAGGCGAGGGTACAAGGAGAGGATGTTTTTGAAGAGTCCAAGTGGTGTAAAATTAAATTAAAGGGAGGGAACTTACTTATCGTCGGGTGTATCTACAGATCCCCAAACTGTGACCCACTAGATCAAAGGAACTTAAGAACCTTAATAAACAATGCGGCGATGATCAACCCCAGCCACCTCCTTATCATGGGGGACTTTAACTATGGCGACATCGACTGGAGAAACGAGTCCACCCCGAACGACTTGAATAATCCTGCTACTCTTTTTGTAGAAACTCTGAGAGATAATTTTCTGTTCCAACATGTGAGAGACCCGACACATTACAGAGGGGAGCAAACACCCAAGCCACTTGACCTCATCATAACAAACGAGGAGGGTATGGTGGCCAAACTGGAACACCTTGCCCCAGTTGGCACCAGTCACCATACAGTGTTGTCATTCAGATTTAACTGTTACCTAGTTCAAGATAAGGCCAGGCCAAGGCGCAAATATTACAAGGGAAATTACAATGGGATGAGGGAAGAGATGAGGGGTATCAACTGGCCTGACTCATTAAGGTACAAGAACGCAGACACTACGCTGAATATCATAACTAGTAAAATGACCCATTTGATCGATAAATATATACCCAAGACCAAACCCAGTGCTTCTAGGAATACGAGGGGATCCCTACACATGAACCATGCGGCGATCGACAAAATTAAGAAGAAAACCCAGAAATTCAAGACGTGGGTTGGGTCAAACGATGAGCAAGACTGGAGGATGTATGCAAGAGCCAGAAACCAAGCAAAGATAGAGTGCAGGAGGGCTGAAAAGGAGTTCCAAAGGCTGGTTGCACGCGAGATCAAGTCAAACCCAAAGGCGTTTTACCGCTATGCAAAGTCGAAATTGAAAACGCGAGTAGGAGTATCAGACCTGAGGCTTGAAGATGGTAGTTACGCAGATTCTGACCAGGATAAAGCTGAGGCATTGAACAGCTTCTTTTCCTCAGTGTTCACAAGAGAGGATGCAACTAACCGTCCTGCGTTTGAGGACAGACGGTTCGACACAGCACTGACCCACATTGTGCTCACAGAAGAGGGTATTAGAAATAAACTGTCCAGGCTAAAGGTCCATAAGAGTCCCGGACCTGACATGGTGCATCCTAGAGTGCTAAGAGAGCTGTGCAACGAGCTTGCAGAGCCCCTGAAGATTCTGTTTTGTAAATGTCTAGATGAACAAATGGTCCCCAGTGAATGGAAAGTGGCTTATGTGAGTCCTATCTTCAAGAAGGGCGATAGTCACTCCACGAACAACTATAGACCGGTGAGCCTGACCAGCATAATATGTAAAGTAATTGAGAGTATTATCAGAGATGCCGCGATGGAACATCTACTAAGAAACAACCTTGTAAAAGATTGCCAACACGGTTTTATGCCGGGGCGCTCTTGCTTAACACAATTGCTCAAGGTATTGGATATTTGGACCCATATTCTAGAACGGGGTGGTAATATCGACAATATTTACTTAGATTTTGCCAAGGCTTTCGACAGTGTACCCCACGAAAGGCTGAAAATCAAACTGGAAGGGTACGGAATTCGGGGAAATGTCCTTACGTGGATAAAAGACTTTCTACATGACCGCAAACAGTGTGTGTTGATTAATGGCACGAAATCGTCATCTGTACCTGTAACAAGTGGGGTACCGCAGGGTAGTGTATTGGGCCCGCTGTTGTTTGTTTGTTTCATAAATGACATGCCTGACGTTGTACACTCCTCCATAGAAATGTTTGCCGATGATGGCAAGTTATTTCTGGAAATTAAGAACCAAGCGGACTGTGAAGAGCTGCAGAAGGACCTCTGTGGGCTCCAGGAATGGTCGAAGAAATGGCTGCTGAGATTCAATGTCACGAAGTGTAAGAGGATGCACCTGGGGCGTACCAACGGTAAGGAGGCGTATCATATGTCCCAACGGGATGAAGAAAATGCACTAGTTGAGACTGTGTGTGAGAAGGACCTAGGTGTGTATGTTGACAATGAGCTGAAGTTCTCGGGCCATTGTGAGAAGAAGGTAAATCAGGCAAATAAATTATTGGGTCTTATAAGAAGGTCGTTCAGATATCTAGACGGTCCGTCCCTCGTGACGATCTTCAGGAGTGAAGTGCTTCCCCATCTGGAGTACTGTCACCCCATATGGTCTCCGAGATATGCTAGGGACTGTCAGTTGGTTGAAAATGTTCAAAGGAGGGCCACCAAACTGGTGCCTGCACTTCGGCACCTCAGCTACCCTGAGAGATTGGAGCGCCTGAACTTGCCTAGCTTATACTACAGACGGGCAAGGGGGGACCTAGTTGAGGTGTATAAGCATCTCAGGGGGCACTACTCAGTTGAGTGTCCTTACTTGGAGCTGGCGGACGCTCGCCCCACAAGGGGTCACAGCTCAAGATTGAAGAAGCTGCAAGTCCAGAAAACCGTGAGGGCAAACTTTTTCGGAGTGAGGGTTGTAAACTCTTGGAACAATCTACCAGAGTGTGTTGTGACGGCACCGAGTGTGAGCTCTTTCAAGAGAAGACTTGACCAACACTGGAGCAGGTTCAGGTACATTCAGGAGCCGGTGCATGCCCAGTATTTGCCAACAGTGCGTGACAGAGACGTAACCGATCGCCCGGGCGGCTAGCGAGCCGATCTTTTGATGAAGAATATAAATGAAAAGAGACGTGACCGATAGCCCAAGCGGCTAACAAGCCGATCAGTGGCGAAGAGGATAAAAGTAAAAAAGTAAAAGTAGTGTAGTGTAGGACTAAGTGTGGATCATGGTTTGAAGGTCATACTATTTACGTCTGTGAACGTGTAGCGAACATAACTTCCACAGATATCATATGAAAATACATGAGAACAATGATCTGGAAAAAGGATAAATGCATCAGTACTATGTGAGGTGTTGGAAGTGAGCCAGAAACTGTACTTGAAAGGAAATATCTTGTATGCATCGGTGTGAACTTAATACACCTCGTGTCCTCATGTGACATATACCCACGATATGTACAGTGATCAGAGAATGTTATGTCTGGTTTCAAATAGTGCAATGTGTGAGAGGAGGATCCCTAATTACAGTTTTAAGTGAAGTGGATACACCCACTCCATGAACATTCGGCCTTTGTTTTTGGGAGCGTCCTGTACTCGCCGCGTTGATATTATAACCCTTTGAATTTACCCACGTGTTAGCAAACCAGAACCTTACTTTAGTGTGTAATTTAGGTGACAATATGCCGAAAAGTGTTCAGGTGAGAACCATAAGAAATAAAAGTAAAAATTTTACATTGGAAACTGTAGGCCTACGCTGTGACGCGCAGCAGGGCACTGCCCTCAGTATCCTCCGTTCTACCCTCACCTCACGTCAGTGTCCTTTCGGGCTATATCCCGCCCTGTAATTAAGGCTTATATAGAAGTTATTACAGTTTAAAGCTTTGCCTGATGTATGAGTGTAATAGTAATGTGTTAGGGTGTGTGATAACCGCCCATCAGGCATTATTTCTCAGTACCCTCCGTTCTACCGTCACCTCAGGTCCCACGCGATCGGAGTGCCTTGCTGTGCGGCAGCCATTATCCCTGTGAGCGTCCCACCAGATGGTGACTACTCCCAGCTATGTCAATCCACTGTGAACCTGTGGATTCCCAGCACACCACTCCAAAAGAGTAGTAACAAATAAGGAGACCGTGAGAAACTCCGTGGTCGTCACTTGGAGCGACCTATAATACCAGGCGTAGAAATAGTACTGGTATGTCTCTTGGTGAAGCTCTCGTCTTTACCCACCGAGGAGGGTGTGCGAACGAGGTGCCTGTTATATATACCTAAAAATTACAAGGAGTCCCATACCTGCAGGTGTGGGGTGTAACAGGTGTGTTGAGATGGTGCTACTAGGTATGATAACCGACGGTGCTATACTCCATACAAGTGGAGCAGTCTGATGTGTAGTGTAAGAAAGAATGACCGAGGTAAGGAGGTCACAGATTGTTATGTAATAAGTATGTGGATGACACGCCATTAATGTAAGACTTCCAGTGCCGAGCGGGGTAACCAACATTTTCGTTGTTCTTCTGAGGAAGGCCAATTCATTTGTATGTTTTTTACCATTATGCTTTATAAGGAATAAATTAATTAAGACATGTTGTGGTTTCACCCTTCTTTCCCCTGATTGATCTGGTCAATGAAAAACCTAACTCAATACCTAGTCCACTCTGCACGCTACCTAACGAGCTACATGCTGTCCAGTCAGACCACTTTTTTTTTTTTTTGGAAGAGAAAGGAGGGGTGAAGGAAGATTAGAGGTGGGGTATACTGCCAAATTCTGGGGTCACCAAGTCTAAGGGGATAACTTAACTATAGTCTTAATTTTAAAGGTTGCTGACACCAGACCCCCTCTGGGCAGTATGAAGCTTGTTAGGTAGCGGGCAGAGTGGACTAGGTATTGAGTTAGGTTTTTCATTGACCAAACCGATAAGGGGAAAGAAGGGTGAAACCATAACATGTCTTAACTAATTTATTCCTTATAAAACATACTGTAACAAAAAATACAAGTGAGTTGGCCTTCCTCAGAAGAACAATGATGACTTTGGTTCCCCCTTCTTACAACATCACTCAACACTTCGGACTGCTTCACCTGTATGGAATATAGCACCTTAGGTCATCATACATAGTAACACCATCTCACCTTCCTGTAGCACCAGCTCACCAAACCTGTTATACTCCACACCTGCAAGTATGGGACTCCTTGTAATTTCTAGGTACACATATGAGGCACCTCGTTCACACACCGCCCTCGGTGCGTAGAGACGAGGGTTTCACCAAGAGGCATACCAGTACTGTTTCTACGCCTGGTATTATAGGTCGCTCCAAGTGACGACCGCGGAGTTTCTCACGGTCTCCTTATTTGTTCGTACTCCTTTGAGGTGGTATACTGGGAATCCACAGGTTCACAGTGGAATTGCATTCAGTAGCTGGTAGTCGTCACCTTACATGGTGGGATGCTCACAGGGATAATGGCCACCGCCCTGCAAGGCACTCCGACCGCGTGGGACCTGAGGTGATGAGAGAACGAAGGATACCGAGAAATAATGCCTGCTGGGCCGTTATCACCAACCCCAACACATCCCTATTTCACTTTATGCATCAAGCAAAGTTTTAAACTGTAATAACTGTTCCATAAGCCTTTTTTAGGGAGGGATGTAGCCTGATGGAGGACACTGACCTGAGTTGATGGGAGAACGAAGGATACTGAGGGCAGTGCCCCGCCGCTCCTCACCGTGTAGGCCTACAGTTTCCAATCTTTTAATTTTACTTTGATTTCTTATGGTTCTCACATCTCCATTTTCCCATTTATGGTGACCTGGTGTCTTATAAATCCATATTTTAATACTAACTTACATACTAGAACAGGGTTCGGGCTTGACAGTTCTTGGGGAAATTAAGTGGGCTATATTATCAATGCGGTATACCCGAGGCGGCCAAGGCGTCAACCCAAACAAAGCCTAGCGTCATATTTTCATGGTGTGGGTATACAAGATATTCTCTTTGAAGCATAGTTTCTGGATCACTTCCAACACTTCACATAGTTCTGATACCTTAATCCTTTTTCCCGGATCGTTGTTCTCATGTATTTTCATCTGATATCTGCAGAAGCTATGTTCACTAAACATTCACAGACGTAAATAATATGACCTTCAAACCACGCTCCACACTTAGTCCTACAGTACACTAGTCCGGCTCAACTGGACTTTCCCAACTATCTTATAGATACCTTGAGTTCTCCTTAATGCTGTGAATCCATACAATTAATATTATATGCCTGTAGCTGGGTACAATTCATCAAATGATTTCGTAACATTGAGTAGGTGGGTTATCCTTTGTCAATGTTTCCCGTTCTCTGAGATTCTACAAGCGCGGTGGATTTGAACGTTATGTAGCGTAATATGAATTAAAGGATTTTTTTAGTAATGACAACGATGTGCGCAGTACATAGCCTTCCCCTCACAAAGATTCATATTGTGCGTAATAATATGCAAAAGCACTAACGCTGTAGTGTACATACATTTGACAACATCCTAACAGTTCGTGATTACATTACCTTAATACATACAACAAACCATAAGGAGACTTAAACGTTTGACATGAGCGTCTCCGCTGCCATATACATCGGACAACAGTTTACAATCCTGCTATTTCGGCACACAATAGATCATTAAAAAGAAAATTATCAGGAGACTTAAACTTTTCATACTCGAGTCTCCTTTACCTATACATGTAAGAACTTATCAATTCCGTTATTTCAGTACAATACAGTATAGGGAACATGTCCCTAACAGTTCCTCAGAGTGTTACCTCAACATACTTTTGGCACCAACACATAAACAGTGACCCTTTGACATTACATCTACAACAAAAGTTCTCTGCATGAAATTACATATACTAAGGAATTTAAATTCTTGACTGTGAATGGGGAATTAGTTACATCAGACACTTCCTCAAATTACTACTCCGTTTTAATAATAATTCACCTCTTCAACACAAAGCCGTGGTTCTATGAGTACACAATGGGGCTCATAACACAAAACCTGGATTTTCTATCTCACGGTTCAGAAGAACTGGCATTTTAAGGTCGGGGTGACTCCATCACCCGGAGTGAGTCAACAACCCCCAAACAACTTCCGACACACACACACACACGCACACAGCACACACAATACTGAGATTTCTCCCTTGGACAACATAGGCAGCAACTGGATTTTCGTATTTCAGTTCGTAAGAACTGGTATTTAAACTGTCGGGGTGACTGTATTACAACTGACGAAGTCAACACCCGCAAACGTTCTGACAACACATAAAACTGAGATTTCTCTCTTCGACAACATAAGGCAACACGTGGATTTTCAGACTTCAGCTCGTAATGTAATGGTCATGATAAGAGCTAACCTGAAAACTTTAAGGATTCATATTAAGCTCAAACGTCCACAAAACCTTCTGAGTCCCCCAGTGGAAACGTCCCCCGTTTTCTATGTTTCCCCCGTCTTTGTCTATGGGAGCAGACGCTGTATGTTGGGACCTGTTGCCATCCAACCCTTTGTAATCAATTTAATTTTGCTTTTGATAGCTGAGTCAGAGCATTGTTAGTGAAGATAATAATAGGGAATGAAACTGAGTTCATAGTCTCAGTTTCAACGTCAGAGTGTACAGTAAATTAATTCATCGTAATAGAAGTAGGTGGACTCCCTGGCCTGTTTTGAGTGAGGGCCCCGTGGGCATTTCTATCGTTAGTGAGTGCCCGTCCCTTCATCCATACTTTTACTTTTATCCTCTTCGCCACTGATCGGCTTGTTAGCCGCTTGGGCGATCGGTCACGTCTCTTTTCCTTTATATTCTTCACCAAAAGGTCGGCTCGCTAGCCGCCCGGGCGATAGGTCACGTCTCTGTCACGCACTGTTGGCAAATACTGGGCATGCACCGGCTCCTGAATGTACCTGAACCCACTCCAGTGTTGGTCAAGTCTTCTCTTGAAAGAGCTCACACTCGGGGCCGTCACAACACTCTCTGGTAGATTGTTCCAAGAGTTTACAACCCTCACTCCGAAAAAGTTTGCCCTCACGGTTTTCTGGACTTGCGGCTTCTTCAATCTTGAGCTGTGACCCCTTGTGGGGCGAGCGTCCGCCAGCTCCAAGTAAAGACACTCAACTGAGTAGTTCCCCCTGAGATGCTTATAAACCTCAACTAGGTCCCCCCTTGCCCGTCTGTAGTATAAGCTAGGCAAGTTCAGGCGCTCCAATCTCTCAGGGTAGCTGAGGTGCCGAAGTGCAGGCACCAGTTTGGTGGCCCTCCTTTGAACATTTTCAACCAACTGACAGTCCCTAGCATAACTCGGGGACCAGATGGGGTGACAGTACTCCAGATGGGGAAGCACTTCACTCCTGAAGATCGTCACGAGGGTCGGACCGTCTAGATATCTGAACGACCTTCTTATAAGACCCAATAATTTATTTGCCTGATTTACCTTCTTCTCACAATGGCCCGAGAACTTCAGCTCATTGTCAACATACACACCTAGGTCCTTCTCACACACAGTCTCAACTAGTACATTTTCTTCATCCCATTGGGACATATGGTACGCCTCCTTACCGTTGGTACGCCCCAGGTGCATCCTCTTACACTTCGTGACATTGAATCTCAGCAGCCATTCCACTGTGTTGTAATTTGCCCTTCTTTAAGTGATTTGACCCAATTAATAGTTGATTGTGCAAGTGTTACAGTAACGTAGTTGATATGCTCTGAGTGAAGTCATATTTACGTCATTAACGTCCCCTGGAACGTGATGTTGTTGTCACAGTTAGTGAGTGCCCGTCCCTTCATCCATACAGGTCCCCTGACGCTGCCCCCTTTGTCTCCCGATCCCATTGTGATTCTTGAATCGCTCTACCATCCAACAACGGCCTCGGATGTATCAGATGTCCAGCCGGGATCATATATGAGAAGATGGCACAGATGCGGCCTGATTAATGTGCCCCACGGCTTTGTTGGGCCAGACCCCAGACCTGCCATGTGTCTGGCTACCCCACAATAACAACAGCCCCAGTACTCTACCCTGGGTTGCTCCTTGGAAGTATATGTCCACAGAGAGTGTTGTATCATGTAAGTTAGGGATAATTAGTTGGAAATAATTTTCCCATGTTGGGTAGCGGACCCCTGCATATACTAGTGTCATTGTTTACGTATATGTTGAATAATCTACAATGAGTGCCATGTAATGTACCACCAGTAATGTTATGAGTAAGAGTAAAGAAGAAGGTACTGAGTTTGCACTAAGCCCAGGAGGTGAACCTGGTAATCATATGATTAATACAAAATCTTTCCCCATTGATTGCATATTAATAAATTTGTTTTTAGAGTGCTTTAGGTGTATTCATTTCTCCCACAGTATTTTACCTTTATTTCCATCCAAGTGACCTGATACCAAAATTACCATACTCACGTGCCTAGACCCTCGACCATGCTACCAAAAGAATGCCCAGGCTACCAAAAGAATGACCATGCTACCCACAGAATGACCATGCTACCAAAAGAATGCCCAGGCTACCAAAGGAATGACCATGCTACCCTAGAATAGGTGACAGAACTGAGTAGGAGTAAGAACTAAGAGAGGTAAGTAAGATAAGGGTGGTGTAGAAACAGAGAGGGAGTCCGGCCCCCTCACATTGGTGACAGACCAAGAAACCGCCCCCTCACAGTAAGAACTGGTATTTAAAATGTCGGGGTGACTTCATTACAACTGAGGAAGTCAACACCCCCCCAAAAAAAATGATCCGACAAATCACCTGAGCAGCTGTCTCCCCCACCAAATAATTTATAATTAAACAAATCAACTGTATCAAACTGGAAAGCCAAAAATATTCAATTGGAAGCAACACCCTGGAACTATCTGTCCTACAAATCCATTATAACTACTGGTCTCCTCTGCCTCACAGGGAATCTGCTTGCAGGTTGATCTTCCACATTTCCGTCATCACTTTCCTCATCTGTTTCGTCTGAACCTGAGTCCGAGGAAGAATCATAAGGTGGATGTAGGGGACTCATTCAGCTGAACAAACATGTCTCACCTTACATACCTCCTTACTTTCTGAGCCGCTCTCTTTATCACCTCACTTTCATCCAAGGGGTTAGTCAACTCATACGCGGCACCATCTTGTATAATTTCGTTTATAGTGTACGGATCTTTCCACTTGGTATTCAACTTCCTACTGGTCCCAGGGCTGGGCCATTCATTCCTCACCCATACTGTTTCTCCTAACTGCATAGTCTGGTTCGCTCTTGATTAGGGTGACAATAAAAAGTGAAAGTTTTTATTTTTAGATGGCCATTTGTCCAATACTGCGTACCCATGAAAAAAGAACACAGGCGAAATCCTGGGTCATTTGGACAATATTTAGAGGTGGCTCAAGCCATTTGAAGTTAACACTACTGAAATTATTATTGATTTTTTCTAATTTCTTTATTTATGAACCGATTACTATGAAACTTTGCAGGTATATGTAGAATGCAAATTCAAACTAAAGTTGTTCCTAACATTTTTTCTAAAAATGAGTAATGAGTATTTTGGCTGGTGCAGCTATTGGCAATGCAGAGGGGAGGGAGAGGCGGGTGTCAGGTAGGGGGAAGAGGTTGTGTGCCAGTGTCTGACTGGTACAGTAGCATCAGTTGTGTGTGAGACGTGACGGTGGGTGTGTGTGCGTCGCTCTTGTTGCAGTATTACGGTTAGTACCATTGTCTTTGTCTAAAATCAATGCATCAATTTAGGTATATAACACTTTAAAAACTTTATACAAGTGATCTTGCATGCCGTATGCTTTATGGGTGCTGTTGTTTGCATAACAGTAACAACATAAGTTACATAAATGTTTTTGTTTGTTTCAGGTTCAATGGCGAGTACACGTTCAAAAACTGAAGTTTGGCTCATTGGTCAACACATAACCGAAATCACGGGTGCACAACTTCCTTCAAGAGGAGATGTTCTACGTCTGTTTTTCCACGGTCACAATGAACATAAGAAAACAGTGAATGATTCTGCGAGTGAAGTTGCAGCATCGGTTATTAGTTTCTGGAATAAAGCACGGATTCCTACCATAACTGAGAAGAGTATTGGACGAAAGGTAGTGGATCTTTTTTTAATGTGGAAGGGACTTAAGAAAAACTGCACTCGCACTACAGACACACAACGTAAGAAAGAGGAAACTTTTTGTGATGAGTTAGAGGACCTCTTCGATGTTGCCCACCCCAAGGCAATGCAGCTCTTGACCATCAAAGAAGACCGAGCATTCCTGGCAGCGCAACGAGAAAAAGGGAGAAGAGGTGTAATGGCAGGAGTAGACAAAAAGATTGCTTGTTCCATCAAGCGTCGGGAAGAAAGCAAGAGTAAGCAATCTCTACAACAGAATCAAGCCAGTTCTGCTCTTGAATATGATGAGTTGGGTTCTTCGTCTGAAACAGAATCACAATCAAGCTCGTCATCATCTACAAGTTCCCTAGCGATATCACCAGTGGTATCTTCTTCCAATCGTAAACGTGCTACTCTCAAAGTTATCACCCCTGAATTGTCAAGTACATTGGACCGCACTGGGATCAGTCACCGCTCTGCTCTCCGGATCGTCAGTGCCACGGCTGCTAGTCTAGGTCATGACCCAATGGAACTAGTTTTAAACTATGAGACAGTGCGTACTTCGCGAGCGACCCACCGTTCTGGGATTGCCAACGAAATTAAAGAAAAATTTCAACCTAGTGAAGTGCTCACTGTGCACTGGGATGGAAAAATTATTCCTGATGAACAAGGAGCGAGTGTTGACCGAATCGCCATTCTTGTCTCCGGAATCAATACTGAAAAGCTGCTTGGTGTCCCGAAACTATTGTCAGGGACTGGACAGGCCATTGCTACAGCAGTCAGTGCAGCGCTGGAAGAGTGGAAAATATCAGAGAATGTTTCAGCACTCAGTTTTGACACAACAGCTTCAAACACTGGGCACTTGTCGGGGGCATGTGTCATTCTGGAGCAGAAACTCGGCCGCCGTCTTCTGCATCTCGCGTGTCGTCACCACATCCTTGAGCTTGTTGCCGAGAAAGCGTATGTGGAATGCATGGGGCCTTCCTCTGGACCAGATATTACTCTCTTCTCTCGCTTCAAGCATAAGTGGAAGGACATCAGTCAAGATGACTACAGCCCTCTCTCAGACCTCCCTCCAAGTTTGTACGAGAAACGAGATGACCTCATCTGTTGCTGGAAACATCATCTGGGCAAGAAGCAGCAGCCACGTGATGATTACCGTGAGGTACTGGAGCTAGCAATCAGGTGTCTCGATGGAGCTCTACCCAAGTTTAATCTCCGACGGCCCGGAGCACTTCACCGAGCACGGTGGATGGCTAAGCTCATTTATGTCATGAAGATCCTGATTTTTGCTAATCAGTTTAAACTAACTGCTCGTGAGACATTAGGCTTGAAACGATTCACATTCTTTGTGCTAGAGGTGTATGTCAGTGCATGGTTCACGGCCTCCGTTCCATCCTCCGCTCCTGCTAATGATTTGCGGCTCCTCCAAGACCTGTCAGAGTACCACGACGTCAAAATATCAAGAACATGTCTCACAGTCTTCGGTCGTCACCTGTGGTACCTCAGTGAAGGCTTGGTGGGTCTTGCACTCTTCGATCCACAAGTTAATGCAACAATGAAGACAAACATAGTTCGGGCAATCGTTGAGAGGAAGGCGACCGAGGATTCACCAAAACGTGCTGCTCTTCCTGCCACATCTTCCCTTCCCACAAAGCAGCTCTCAGACTTTGCTTCTAGAGGATCAAACTTTCTATTTGAAAGTCTCAAAATGAAGACTTCTTTTTTGTCCAAGGAACCTGACACATGGTCTGATGATGAAGACTTCAAAACTGGCGTCGCAGTTGTGGGTGGTCTCAGAGTCATCAACGACACTGCAGAGAGAGGGATTGCCTTGATACAGGCATTCAACAGCAAGATCACGAAGAGTGAAGACCAGCGTCAACATCTGCTGCAGGTTGTTGAAGAGCAGAGGCGGTCACAACCAGGGACATCAAAACAGGACCTTACAAGCAAAAAGCGAAAACAATGAATGGGTTGTCCACACCTCTCCCACCCATTGATGTAAGCGTGTTCACTGCAGTTTCATTTTAAAAAGGAATTAATCATTTATATGTACAGTGTACACATAAACTTGCTCAATATGTAAATTTTAAAATAAACCGGCATATTATGAATATTCGTATTTTTTGCCTATAAGGATAAAACTTCAATTGACTTGAGCTACCTCTAAATATTGTCCAAATGACCCAGGATTTCGCCTGTGTTCTTTTTTCATGGGTACGCAGTATTGGACCAATGGCCATTCCATTTAATCAATTTTAGAAATTCACCCCTATGCACTATTGTCACCCTACTCTTGATCTATTTGCTCTCCCTCTTGTCTCTCGTGACATTCTGGCAGACGTCTCTTTTATCAACCTATGGGCTTCTTTCAACTGTTGACTATTCTCATTCTCTATTGTAGGCAAGTCAATTCCTACTTGTCTCTGTGCATGCCTCGAAAAAAAAGCATAATGAAGCTGTACCCCAGTTGTGGCATGGACAGACGTGTTCATAGACTACTGCACGGGACTTAGAAATTTTGGCCACTGAAGCAGTTTATCTTCACACATGATTACAAGTGTTGTTTTAAAGGTCCTGTGCATTCTCTCTGTGACACTATTACCTCTAGGGTGGTAAGGCAATGCAAAATATTTCTTCATGCCAGTTACTTTACACAATTCTCTAAACTGTGTTGCTGAAAATTCACTTCCATTATCTGCAATGACTACTTCAGGGCTACGAAAAACATTAATGAATTTACCAATTTCTCTGGTCACTTGCCTGAGTGGATTTTGCTCTCAAAGGATAGAAATTGACAATCCTAGAATAGTGATCTATGACGGTCAACACATAGCGATACCCATTCTGTCAAGTCTACAGATACTCTCTCCAAAGGTTTAGTTACTTCTGACATCCCCTGCCATTGCTTTTCGAATCCTTTTGTCCCTTTGAATCTTTGACACACTTCACATGATTCTACAAATTTCACACAGTCTCTGCGATAATTGGACCAATAGAAAAGGCCCTCTACTCTGGCTATGGTCTTCCATTGTCCTAAGTGACCTGACGTCTCTATGTTATGTGCCCACTCTAATGCTGCTCTACGCAAATTATGAGGTACTACAAGGCAGTACATCAACGCTTTATCAATTTGTTCCTTCACTAAATACAATACCCCATCCACTACTTCAAATTTGTCAATAGTCGTCTTGGGATATTTAGGTTTGGGTACCTGTCCTCCTTCTAAATAACTAGCCAATGTTTCCCATCTCTCTTCTTTTCTTTGTTCTATCCCTAACTTCCTATGCATTAACCCGTCTAGCTGAGGGAACTGACCTGCCGTCCTACTCCTGGTTATTTTCCTTAAGGCCCCTACCGGCCTACTCTATGCGTCTGCACTTAGATTTGTCTTACCAGGTTTGTACTCTATCTTATAGATGTAATCCCTCATTTCCAACATCCATCTATTCATTCTTTGACTTTTAGTTTTCTTGTTAAAACAGACGTTAACGGCTGGTGATCAGTCTCGATGGTAAATTGGGAACCCCACAGAAAATGATGGAAAAATCTACAGGCTAACACTATTCCTAATGCTTCTTGGTCAGTGGTGGTGTTGGGTTCATGATATTATGTTGTCTAGCACTCAGGATGGGATTGATGGAAACTCTAGGTGGTGGTTTTCTTATATAAAATATATTATATGAAAGACAGTCTGGTGCTGGAGATGCCGTGCGGTGAGAAGCTTGTGGTGAGAGACACGTTCAGTGAGTAGGGTGCTTGAGGTATCTGTGCAGGAGCTTTGTTAGAGGAGATGTTGCGTGTTGCTGTCCTCCAGGTTGAATGAGGGCTGGACAGCGAGGAGCTTGCTTGGAGGAGGTGCTGCGTGTTCAGGAATGTAGGCCAGACTGAATCTCAATGGGTTGACAGAGCTTATATACACAGCAGCTGGAAGTAAACCCTTGGGAACTCGCCGGTTTCTTGACTCCTTTGCTAGGTTAAACGTTGCAGCTGGTGACCCCCCCCCCCCGGGCCGCTCGTTTGGTTGCTAGAATACTGTCGCATTGGAATGCGGATGTAGTTTGTAGGGGAGATATCCACTACAGTGGAATACCGTGCTTCCGCGGGCTTTAGCTTCCGAGAGAAATACCCAACCGGACGCAAAGAACCGTCATTCTGTAATTGATCCAGTGATGCCCCTACACAAAAATTACTAGCATCACTATGTAACTCAAATGGCTGATCTATGTCTACTTTTACCAGTACTGGAAAGGAAGCTAATGTCCGCTTTAATGTTTCAGAAGCTGTCTGGCATTCGTCTGTCCATGTAAAGGCAATTTGTTTCTTTGTGAGTTCTGTGATAGGATATGCAATCTTAGCAAAATATGAAACATGCTTACGAAAAATTCCGCCCATCCCTAAAAATTGTCGGACTTGTTTGACATTAGTGGGTGGGTTACAGTCTGTTACTGCTTTTACATTCTCTGGGTCCGACTCAATGCCTTTCTCTGAAACAATCTGCCCAAAGAATTTTACTTGTATTTGACAAAACTGACATTTAGATAGATTTAATATGATTCTCATATTTAAAAACCTGTCAAATACTTTAGCCAATCTGCCCATGAGGGTATTGAAATCATTAGCCCATACTATGACATCATCTAGATAGTTCCTGACCCAATCTTCTTCGGCTAAAGGAGCTAAAACCTTGTTTACTTCCCTCGTAAAAACGACTGGACTGGCCGACAACCCAAAAGGCAGGCGTTTGAACCGCCATAAATTATATCCATAACTGAAGGTGGTTATATCTCTACTATTATGGTCGAGGATTACCTGATAGTAAGCATCTTTCAAATCCAAGGTGGCATAATATTTAATTCTAGCAGCCTTCTGAACTAATTCATCTAACCTTGGCAAAGGTTGTATATCTACTTTCAAATGTTTGTTGACGGCTCGGAAATTAAGGCACATACGTTTTGATCCATTAGGTTTAGTTACTAACACGATAGGTGATAGCCAGACAGCGGTTGATGGTTCAATGATGTCCATCTCTCATGTCTCTCATCATTTCTTTTATAGTACCCTTGGCTTTCTCGGGATACCTATATTGAGGTCCTATATTGACCAATGGGATGTTAGCTGGCAAACCCTTAATTGTTCCAATTTCATTTGGACCTAAGACAGACAACGCATCATGATTCATTACCACCTGTTGCAAGTGTGTCAGCATGTCCCTATCCAAGTGTGGTCATTGTCGGGTCCTAATTAACTCCTTCAACTTGTCCTGTCTAGTTTCTCCACGCTTCACTTCATCAAAGTCTGGTTCCATAGAATTTAATACATCTTGAACTCGTCTAATTTTCTGGATTGGGGAATTTCCCATACCACTACAGTGCATACTTATGCACTGAGTTGAGTCAGTATTAAGGTTATTTTGTTAGACCTTTTATCATTTTCTCTCTATATGGCCAGGTGATGTGGTGAGCACAGTGGTATTTCTACAGACCGGTCTACCTTGTAAGGGGGGGGGGGGGGTGGTTATGAACAACAACTAGCTGCCACCATGCGAGGGCTTGGCACTCTTACTACTGTTACGAGTTGGGGATTTAGAATATAGTTATACGTCTACCCAGATCCCAACAGGTAACAACAAAAAAAAACAAAGACAATCGGACTAAAAAAAGGGTAGACAAAGGATGCGAGTTTTCGTTGTATATAATAAAGTACCATAAATTCCTTAACAAAATATTCAGCTTATAAACTACCCTTAACCAAACTTAACCTAAACACGAACAGTATATACATAGTAATAAAACATAGAACAATAGTGAAGCAATGTGGAGGGGGGAGAGGCAATACAAGATTACAAATACTTAAGTGAGGAGCTGAGATGGCTGACGGGCAAGGCTGAGTATGGTAGAAGACGGTAAATAGTCACTGTGCCGTAGGTTTCCAGGATAGGTGATCCTGTGGTCGCTTCCCAGAGTGAAGTGTGTCCTCTCCTCGAATTGGAGCTGACAAAGTCGACTGAGGCGGAAGTGACGCAACAACCAGGATATGGAGAAGGGAAACCCGAGAGTGGTAACTAAGACGAGCCATACTCGTGTTTCGTCCCTAGATGGCGTTGCTCGTGGTGCTGGGTAGGTAGATGAAGACAATCGGTGGAGGGGTTCGTAACACACCCCCCCTCCAAAGACCTTCGTAGCGCGGGCGCGAAGGAGGTGATCACCTGGTGCGTCTGGAGAGTAGCTGCTACATTTCCACTGGAGCTCGGGATAAGGAGTCTGCAATCAGGTTTTCCACCCCCTTTATGTGCCGGACTTGTAGATTATAGGGCTGGGTGAGGAGAGCCCAGCGGAGGATTCGCTGGTTGGAGGTCTTGTTGGTTTGGATGAACGTGAGTGGGTTATGGTCGGTGAAGACCAGGGTTGTTTGTGGGCAAGACTGGAGGTAACATTCAAACTTCTTTATTGCCAACACCAGAGCCAGGGCCTCCTTCTCTATGGTCGAGTAGTTGGTCTGATGTTTTTTCAACTTGGCGGAGTAATATGCCACAGGGTGAAGGACATCAGTGGTTGGGTCGGGTTGTAGGAGCACAGCCCCCACTCCGACACCACTAGCGTCGATTTGCAGATGGAAGGGCAAGGTGTAGTCAGGGGGGTGGACTACAGGCTTACAGGCAAGGAAGGCTTTGAGGCGGTGGAAAGACTGGTCGCACTTCTGGTTCCAGATGTAAGGGACCGCAGAACTGGTAAGGTCTGTGAGGGGTCCGGCCACGCTGGAGAAGTTACTGCAGAACCGACGGTAGTAGCCGCACATCCCCAGGAAGCGCATGAGTTCCTTCCTCGTCCTTGGAGTGGGGAAGGACAAGATGGCTTCAACGTTTGCGTCCTTGGGTCTCACCATACCATGCCCAACGATATGTCCCAGGTAAGTCACCGAGGCCCGGCCAAAAGCAGATTTAGCCAGGTTTATGGTGAATCCAGTCTCTTGCAGTCGTGCAAACAGTATCTCCAAACGCACCAGATGTTCGTCCCAGCTGTCCGACACCACCACCAGGTCATCCAGGTAGGCGAACGTCCCACCTAGGTCTTGAATAAGGTAGTTTATGGCCCTCTGGAATGTGGCCGGAGCATTAGAAAAGCCAAACGCCATAACTAAATATTGAAAAAGACCAAATGGAGTTATAAATGCCGAGATTATTTTTGCCCTATCCGTGAGTCCTACTTGATAATATCCTTTCAACAGGTCTATAGTACTGATAAATTGGGCACAGCCTATGCTGTCTATTATATCTTCAATCAAAGGTAAAGGGTAGGAGTCAGAGACAGTGACCTGGTTCACTTTACGATAATCTGTACAGAAACGAAAGGTGCCATCGGGTTTTGGAATGAGAAGGCAAGGTGAAGCCCAGGGGGAGGTACTAGGCTCAGCTAAGTTATGCTTTAACAAAAAATCTACCTCCTTTTTCATAATCGATTTTTTTTGTGGACTTAGACGATATGCTGATTGCCTAATGGGTTGTACATCACCCGAGATTAGTTTAATATCATGTTTAAGTATATTGCAAAACCCTGGGAGGTCTGACGTGACTTTAGGAAATGTTGATAATAACTTAGTGAGATCTTTTGCTTGAGATGGATTCAGAACAGAAAAATACTCATCCAAATTGTTGAGTATGTGACTGTTAGCAGGGTTCTCTTTAGGTAGAGGGAAGTCTAAATTCTCCAATAGGTCCATGTCATCTGTCTCCGGCTCCGGCCCTGACAAAACCGTATGCAATACAGGTAGGCTTACAGCCTCGGGGATGTCTTCCTCTGACTGCCTGGAATGGTAAAGTTTCATGAGATTAATGTGAACAAGTTGTGAATCTTTTCGGTGATCAGGAGTATGGACTATATAGTTGAGAGGAGATAGTTTATTAGCATTGACTTGAAAGTTTTGATGGAACCGTTCCAAGCAACCTTGGGACGGTGGGTGGTAAGCCGAAGATGTACAATGGTCCACACTGAGGTCTTTCATCACCTGTTTGAACAAAGATGGATCAGATTGTTGGGCTTTAATGAACTCGTCCTTAATAATGGTCTTATTAGACAGATCTTCTGTGGGTAGGAAGATATTGGAGGTGGTTTTAGATGAAGAGGGCCCATTTCGCACACTCTGCGACCGGGTGACAGCACAAGATGGGAAAAGATGAGGAATAGTTTCTTTAAGGTCAGTGGTGGAGTTGACAGGTAAGGGAGAGTCGACTGTCTTTATGTTAGGAACCACTAGATCTCCTACCAAGTCATTACCCAATAATAAATGAATGCCGCACACAGGCATTGGGTCTTTCCTAATGGCTATTTGCACTTCCCCAGTAATCAAGGGACATTGGAGGTGCACTTTAGCTAAAGGATAGGAAGAATGGGACGAGAGATCTGAAATTAGAACACTCTCATTTGTAAATGCGGTAGATATATCAGGAATGACGTTAAACAGGAGGATAGATTGTGCTGCGCCCGTATCACGTAGTATACGAATAGGGAAAGAACGAGACCCTTCTATGATTGAAATTTTTCCCTCATAGGTGAATGAAGAGAAGAGATCCTGATGGGGCCTTGCCACATTGGCATTTGCTATTGGTTTGGATTTGGGATCCAGGGAACTACTTTTAGCAATTCGACACTTTGGGTGTTTACAATTCTGGATCGTATGGCCTGGGTTTTTACAGTAAGAACAAGTAAGCTTAGTTGCATCGGGGGGAGTAGGTGTGGGACCTTTCGACCTACCACTCACGTCCCCAAGGTTATCATCAGAGGAGGACCTAACAAGTCGGGAAGTACCACGTTCTCTACTGCCCAGTGACTCCACCAACAAAGCATACGCATCAGCCAGCTCAGCAGCACGCCCTAAATTAACCTCTCCACGCTCCTCCACATGCTTCAAGATGTGAAATGGTATCTTGCTTTTCCACTCCTCCAGGACTACCAAATTTAACAAATCCTGAAATGTGGAGGTCTCTGTAGCCTCTAACCACTTCTTAAAAAACCTAAGCTTTTCTTGAGCAAACTCAACAAATGTGTGTGAAAATGGTTTGGTTAGTTTACGAAACTTCTGCCGGTATCCATCTGGCGTGATAGCATAAGAGGTGAGGATATTCTTTTTTACGTTATCATAGTCATCAGTCTGGTCTAAACAGTTATAAACTCTACGAGCCTTACCATATAATTTAGGAACTAACACTGACACCCACTGGTCCTTTGGCCACTCATTCTTCGCGGCTATTTTCTCAAAAGTCCTAAATGACCCGTCCATATCGGATTCATCAAACCCGGGAACAAGGGAAGAAGCAGTAGCAGGGTTAAAAGCAGCGAGTTTCTCTTTTAATGCCACTTCCTTTGATTTAAACTCCGATGTTAAAGTGACTTCTGTCTCTCTCACCTGTAGTTCTTTCAGTTTAACCGCCTGCACCAACTTGGCCTGTTCCAACCTGGCCTGTTCCATCCTTTCTTCATGGTCCAACTTGGCCTCCAAGTTGGCCTGTTCCAACTTGGCCTGTTCCCTCCTTTCTTCAGGGTCCAACTTGGCCTGTTCCCTCCTTTCTTCAGGGTCCAACTTGGCCTCCTGCTCCAACTTGGCCTGTTCCAACTCGAGTTCTTTCATTTTGATTTGGAACTCGAACCTAGCTCGTTCTAGTTCTAAGGGGTCTATTCGTTGTGTTTCTTCTTGAGGGCTAGCCAGACCTGAGGCAACTTCTGGGTGAGGAGGGGTGGTGGATAGTGGTTGAAGTTTCTTGGACATGGGCGTTAATCTGTCAACAGCGGATTCTTTTAAAACTTCTTGTTGAACCAACTCTTCAATCACATGATTTTTTAACATTTCCTTAGTCAGTTGCTGTGAAAATGGGATATTGTAATAGTTGGCTATTTCTTTCCATTCTTTCTTCAGGATATTAACACGTAATTTAGCTACAGAAGGATTTTCAATAAAATCCTGAAGATCAAAACCTGAGGTGGCCATTGTTAATAAAAATAGGATAAATTAACTAATGGTCAAAAAATAAGATAAGATAAGTGGATAACCCTAGAAAATATCACGGCAGTGGATAACCAGAAAGTCCCGGAAACTAACCAAGTTATACCTAGGGAAATTACACTTATGATTATTGTTCTTCCGAGAAGATCCTTAGATAAGGACAAGAGACTTGAAAGAGGTAGGGCGTATTACGGCATTAATATAAAGATCCGGATTAACAACCCTGATATACTTGAAAGAGGTAGGGCGTATTACGGCATTAATATAAAGATCCGGATTAACAACCCTGATATACTTGAAAGAGGTAGGGCGTATTACGGCATTTATATAAAGATCCGGATTAACAACCCTGAATGAGATAATGAGAAGAACAATAATGGAGGCTTTATAATTATGGGGTCCTGGTAGAGCGGGGCGTCCCAAGATATCACTTCACTCTAAACTAGTAACTATGGAACAGCCTACTCTGGAGTGAGGGTACGGCATTAAACAGATCCGGATTCTTCCCTACACTCGATAAGACTTACCACACGACTGCCACGTGTAATAACAGGTAAGCCTTATGACACTTGGAACCTAATATCCTACGTCTGTCACTCTTACTATACGGTAATACCAATATATGCACACACATATGAAGGAAACTTTAAACCACCGTAAAGCAATTGTAAACAGAAGTGACTGGGAGGGGTAATTAACACTGAGTAACAAGGGAGGAAGGAATATGGTACTTAAGGTCGGGTCCTGTCACGGTCGCCATTTGTTACGAGTTGGGGATTTAGAATATAGTTATACGTCTACCCAGATCCCAACAGGTAACAACAAAAAAAAAACAAAGACAATCGGACTAAAAAAAGGGTAGACAAAGGATGCGAGTTTTCGTTGTATATAATAAAGTACCATAAATTCCTTAACAAAATATTCAGCTTATAAACTACCCTTAACCAAACTTAACCTAAACACGAACAGTATATACATAGTAATAAAACATAGAACAATAGTGAAGCAATGTGGAGTGGGGAGAGGCAATACAAGATTACAAATACTTAAGTGAGGAGCTGAGATGGCTGACGGGCAAGGCTGAGTATGGTAGAAGACGGTAAAAAGTCACTGTGCCGTAGGTTTCCAGGATAGGTGATCCTGTGGTCGCTTCCCAGAGTGAAGTGTGTCCTCTCCTCGAATTGGAGCTGACAAAGTCGACTGAGGCGGAAGTGACGCAACAACCAGGATATGGAGAAGGGAAACCCGAGAGTGGTAACTAAGACGAGCCATACTCGTGTTTCGTCCCTAGATGGCGTTGCTCGTGGTGCTGGGTAGGTAGATGAAGACAATCGGTGGAGGGGTTCGTAACACTACTTACTACGTTGATACTCTGACCTGGTAGCGTGACGTGAGAGGAAGGCCCATGGGTACATGTAAATATAGTATCGAGTATTAGGAAGAGAACAACGGTGAATACTATAGACCCACATACAAATACAATGTTTATTAAACACAAAAATGGCTTCAGAAAGGACGTTGTATGCACCCAAAACAGGAACTCCTGGTACCATGCCCTCAGGCTCAATTTACTTACACCACTACTGGGTGTACACACACCAAAACGCACATAAACTCTCACAGCACCTGAGTACCAATAAAACCAGTGGCACCTGCCAGTACAACACTCAATATCCCAGGGGCAATACTCCAGCGGCCGCCATGGGAGTCTCATCACCAAGTGACACCTTCCAACAAACTCCGATAATTCCGGTGGACTAACACCACCACACCAACAGCCCCACCGAGTTATGTACTGTACTCATCCACCAATGATGGGGCTGGCAGTAGTTTGGGGGTTTGAAGATCCGGGTTCACCACAGGGGCAGGGCGATATGGGAATACTACCCCCTATGGGGGCCCATGGGTGATAGTGGAGCTTCTGACGGTCGGGGTTCAAGGGGACACCCGACTCCACTGGACCTCAAACATCTCCGAAGACTAGTGGATGCGTCAACCACGCTATAGACACGGCCTAGGCTGCGTTAGGGACCTGTGGGAGGGAAGCGTGGCGGCTCACTCACGGTGTATAACGAACCTCAACGTTTCAAAGGGGCATTAAGTAAGGACATAAAATACTTCACTCTAAGCACATTAAGTACGTTACATTAATACTTGTAATCAAACTATTAATTAGATCAAATCACTTAACAATGACGAATTACAACACGGAGAAGGTGGAGTGACTTACCTGTGGGAGGGAAGCGTGGCGGCTCACAGATTTTGAAAACCAACTGCCGCTTTCCACCCCTGCTAAAGTCACAGGTTCCACCTACTCAACCATTTCACTGAATTACGTTACTGTAACGCTGACGTTTGAAACTGAGACTACGAACTCAGTTTCATTCCCTACTATTATCTTTACAAACAATGCTCTGACTGAGAAATCAAAAGCAAGAATTAAATTGATTACAAAAGGTTGGATGGCAACAGGTCCCAACACGCAGATTTTAAAAGTTCCCTTCAGAATATTAACTAATTCCTCAGTTAACCTCCCTACCACAATTTCACTATGATTATCAGTCTCTGCTAATCATAGGTGAAAAAAAGGTTTACAGGTTAACGGTAGCAGAGAGTTTACAAACTTCCGTCAACTGTGATGGTCACGTTGACTGCAAGTCTATTTAACTAATGATTCTTATTAAACTCCACGACCGCAAAACATGAGTGGGTTAGCGACCCCCTGAGAAGACGTGTTTTTTCCCATAGGAGCTACACTTGTGTTTCCTTCCTAGTTTGCCCAGCCTTTGTGAAGACAGTTATCGATCAATTGTTATTCCACTTTCTCCTGGGAAGCTCAATCTTTAATTAGTCTGTGTGTATCAACTCAAGTCATTCGCCAGACCTTTGTCAACTGAGGGTCATCTTTGAATGAGTAACAGTTAGAGTTGTTTGTAATTATTGTCATCGCGTGAGTAGCGATCACTGGCAACTCAGGGATATATATAACAGAGCATCATGCAGGGAGAGCCCACTCTCTAACCCTCTCTCACCATGAACGGTTACGAGTTTGATAGCGTGGCGCAGATTCGTCCGGACACGCCGACCTGCCCCAAGAAACTAAATCTCCTAGTTCTCCAGAAGTTCTTTGAAGCTAATGGGATCGAGGGGGTCACCAAGGTGGAGCGTCTAAAGCTCCATGGAGACATCAGGATCACCTTCGCCGAAAAGGGCATGCCCGCCCAGCTCGCGGAGATTCCTGACATCAACGGCATCCCATTCAAGATGTTTGCCTACATGTGGGACAACTTGAAGCTGGGAGTAATCTCCCATGCCGAAATTGCCCACATGGACCAAGAAGAACTAAGTGAGCTCCTCCAGGGGCAACTCCAAGTTGTAAAGAAGCTGTCCGACACCACTGCCCTCATCGGACACCACTCCACCTTACCCGAGGAGGCTCAACTGGCGTGGGTAACTGTGCCAGTCAAGCCCTACTGCAAACCGAATCGGTGTTACAAATGCCAGCACTATGGACACACTGTAAACAAGTGTGAGGCGCAGGAGGACACCTGCTCCAAGTGTGGCAGCCCTGGACACCGCTACACGGTCTGCCCCAACGAAGAAAAGAAATGCGCTGCTTGTGGTGGCCCACACTCCTCCGCCGACCGGAACTGCCCCAGATGGAAGGAGGAGTGCAGGGTAGCCAAAGTCCTCCTCGAGAAGAAACTGAGCTACAAAGAGGCCCTCCTTGCTGTACGCTCCCAAGAAAAGAAAAAACCAGCAGAAAAGAAAAACCAAAAAAAGAAAAACCAAGAAAAGAAAACTCTCGAGAAGTCGCCCACCACACTGAACCAAGAACACCACGTGGCCCGTGGAGCTGAAGCCCGCGCGGTCAACCTCACCCTCTCTGAATTCTTCCACACCTATGAGAACCTATCTCACGAGGAAGACGAACAACAAGACCCAAACACAAACGAATGGACACTCCAAGAAAGCAAGAAGAGGAGAAGAGTGAGAAGAAAATCGACCTCAAGCTAAGAAGACCAAGACATCTCCTCCACACTGTTAGGTTCTGAATAATAAGTTATATATACAGGAGAGAACACAAACACCTGTATAGTTTTGTAGGTTCGGTTTACTGGATAAGAGTATGTACACAAAGGAGAGCAGCGGTCTCCCTGGCTAGGCTCCTTGTCAACTGCTATAGGCGACGTATGGCAAGTGATACATTAGCAGCTTCCATACTTCGCCAGGCACATTAATTAAGCATGTGGGATATGGTAATAACATTGCCACACGCTGCTAGCTAGGCTGAATAAATAATACATAAATGGAGCGCATACATAATATACATACATGATATATAATCCAGCATACATAATATACATACACACACAAAAAACCAAAACACATTCAAGCCGCCCAAGCACTGAACATCCATTGCCCAACCCAACACGCTGCACCTGACGCTTGACCTGACGCCAGCCTGGCTTTGTCCTGTCGCCTCCCGTCTGCCCCCACCCCTGAACCCCTCACGCAAGCGGTGTCTAGCCACTGCATCTGTTTTCTCCTCCTAAAATTCACTTCCATCCTCTCTTTATTCTTCCTCTGAACCTCTTTCCCCCTTGTCACTAGCATTTTGTCTGTCTGTCTGGGAGAGCCATTGGAGCCAGGACCACCATAGAGAGCAGACACGCAGAGAGCACGCCACCTACACCCACCAAACCGAGCGCGATAGCATTGGAGCCAGGACCACCATAGAGAGCAGACACGCTGATTGGCTAGTTCTGGGACCTCTCCCACCTTCCCACTTACCCTGAAAATTACAAGCACCTGACTCCAATCTCCAACTGACAAATCTGTTGATTCAATCGACACATTGAGCCTCTCCTACAGTATCGGACCTCCCTTAGGAACCCCGAATGCTGCTGAGGGGCTTGGTGTGAAGAAAGAGTCATCAGTAAGTTTTCAGACCTTTTTCTACCACTCTAACCTTTATCTTCCGTGTCGTGAAAGGACCTATTCCCCTGTCAGTTGACGTACAGGGGAGTATTCGTCTGGAAACGCCCTCTGTCCCCACACCTCGCTAGTGCGTGTTTGTGTGAAGGGTGGAGGGTCAGCACAGCCTGCCGATTCACCTGGGGATCTCTGTGATAGTGCAGGGTCTCCCCTAAGTGAGGGGCGCAGGAAATCAGGGACTGTTAGGGGAGATCTCCATAAATCTCCAATTCAAACATTTAACATGCCTTCCATTAAAATTAAAGTGGACCGAAACATCCAACCGTGCACGGACTTAGCCTCAATTATTTTCCAGCTGACCTGTGTATTTCAGATTCGTTCTTTCACCAATGACGACACTATCAAAATATTTGTACAAACTGATGAAGATGCCGACCTATTCCACTCCCCAGCAATGTACAACAAACTGAAAAACAATGGCCTAACGGTCCTCAGCTCCCCTGAGTACCGTGCTAAATGCACCCTCATATGCAGGAACGTAATCCCACCTATTCTTGACAACCCAAACCTTTTGAATGCACTCAACACACACAACACCTCCCAAATGACATATGCAGCCCAGATGGGAACTCTCCCCATGTTAAAAATCACTACAGATACACAAACTGACGCCATCAAATTAAAATCCAACGGAATAAAACTCGGCAACAACATCATCCCCTCACGAAACATTGAATTCCAACACTACATACCAGTTCACCAATGCTACAATTGCTACCAATTTGGACATAACACATACCGTTGCAGTAACACACAAACTTGTTCAAAATGTGCCAATCAAGGCCACTCATACCGTAACTGCACTGCCACTGTAACTAAATGCTGCAATTGTAAAGGCCCACACTCTGCCATCAGCAACAAGTGCAAAATCAGACTCGACAATAGCACAACACCACTCCCCCCACGCCGACCTACACCTCCTACAGCACCTCCCACAGCACCACATCCACCTCCCCACCACTCACTCCCTACTGCCACGACCCTCCCCACCCGCACTTGCTGGACCAACAACGTGACCGCCCCCCTACCCTCCCCCGACATGGATGCAAAAATCACCACCATCATACTTCTGGCACATACCCTAAGTAACGGAAACAGGTCTCTTTTTCTAAAACTGGCAATTGATGGTTTGAAGGCGAACGGCCTCCCTACCATACTCATTCCTGATTCCTTCAGAACCGGTCCCGACCCCATCTTCCCCACTGCCCCCATCTCCGACCGGACCTACATGCCCCCCCCACCCCCCAGAGAATCCACTGCAATCTCCCTCCGCCCCTCCACTTCTGCCATGCCCACACCTGACTTATCTCACCAATCTACCAGTACCTCACCCCCCAGAGTAATCAGCCCAAACCTCCCGGCCCCTCCACCTCGACCTTGCCTACACCTGACTTTTCCCACACGACCACGATGAACTCCCGGACCACAAACACCCAAACAAAACCCAATCCTCCCCTAACTCCTCAGAGTCCCAAGAACAAAATGGCAGCCCATCCCCCAACAGAAATAGTGGTCAAGACCCCTAGACCAAAGAGGAAGAACACCTCCCCCCTTTCTCCCTATACACCTGACAGCAAAAGAATTATACAATACACACATCCAACTAAATCTATAATCAAAGTAAATCTATTCAGCACTACCCCAAATGAAACAAAAAACAACCCTGACACGAACCTAGCACACTCCCGTCACCCTCCCGACTCCCCCACACACAGTCACGTAATTGCCCATCCCTCACTTGCATACACAACACTCAGACCACCACGCTCACAGTCACTCGACAATTTAGACCTCATCCCTGCACCCCACTATTTCAATTTTTGAGTACAAAACAGACCAAACACTCCCCTCCCACCTCCCTTATATTAATAACTTCCTTATAACCTCACCCAACAACTCCCCCCAAATTAAACCTAACCTCTCCTCAACCCTCACCCAACGATTCCTCCCCAACCTAACCTAATATTACCTAACCTCTCATCAGCCCACACCCAATGATTCCCACCTAACCTAACCTTAACCTAACCTCTCCTCAACCCCACACCCAATGATTCCCACCCAACCTAACCTAACTCCCCCCCCCCCCTCACTCCAAACCCCACGCCACCAACTCAAACTCACTCAAAAAAAAAAAAAAAAAAAAAAAAAAAAAAAAAATCTAACCCACTCAACCTGCACTAACACTCCCCCCCCCAAAAAAAAGACCCTATCACTCCTCCCAAAATAAAAACCTAACACACCCAGCCGTTACTAGCAATCCCACACAAAATAAAACATAACCATTCTACCACTAACTAACCACACCCTATCACTCCTCCCAAAACAAATACCTAACTCACCCATCCCATACAATCAACATATTCCCACAATAACAACATTCGCATACCTACAACCCTCCCTCTAGAATGTACCAACACTGTTTTATGGGCACCTCCCTTAGCCAATAAGGTCGGAGAGGTGTACCTAAAAACGGTACCATCAACGGATGATATGAACGCCTCCCTTAGCCAATAAGGTCGGGGAGGGGTGCATTGTTCCTGTATACAAACCCTCTCCCTCAATAATGGGACCAGAACTCACAATACCTGCAAGGAAAGAATGAATGCAAAACTTAACCCAACTCGGCCAACCACTAACAAAACCTACAATCCTCCCAAAAGAAAAACTTAACCCACCCAACCTTACTCACAATCCCTCAAAAAAAAAAAAAAAAAAAAAAAAAAAAAAAAAATGCTAACTCACTATCCAATCACTAATCAACACCGTCAATCCTCCCAAAAGAAAAACTTAACCTACCCAACCTTACTCACAATCCCTCTTAAAAATCAACACCTACAATCCTCCCAAAGCAAAAACTTAATATACCCGACCTTTCTAACAAGCCCCTTTGACCCTCCTAAAAAAAAAAAAAAAAAAAAAAAAAAAAAAAAAAAAAAAACATATGACTCAATACAACTATTTATTAGCAACACAAAATATATCATTCCAAAGAAATCCTACCATACTATAAATTAACCCAAGAACCTCCAAATCCCCCCTCTCCTCCTCTCGCCTCCCCTCGCCTCTCATCTCCTCCTCCCGACAACCGAACCATACCTGACCTTATAACAATTATCCTAACCCTCCCTCTCTCCCCTTACTACATTTCCACGAAAACACATACACACTCACACAACAACCCCCCTTAAGCAATTCTAATTCACCTTAAATTAACATACAACAGCCACCCCCGCCAATCCCCAATCATAAACTCCCCCCTCCCACAACCAATCTCCAAACACAACACCCCCCTCCCCACCAGTCAAAGCCCCTCATAACACTACAACTTCGAAAACCAAATTAAACATACCCAACTTCTATGATCTGCCACTGTCAATAAAATCGACCTAACTCAAGACTGAAACCAAACAACCTATATCTCACTCTCATCTCTGTTCACAATTTGACAAAGCTCAAATCTGTCTCCTGCTATTACTAAATAACTCTCCTACGATACACTCATCCTTCCTTATCTATGAATACTTTGACATTTCAAGATCAAAGATTCAAAACTCTTCCTCCAACTCTCTCCATTTCTCTCTGACATAGCTAAAAGACCCACAACTCTCAGAACCTAATCAAACATACCCAACGTTTGTGACATCCAATTCTCAATAAAATTGACCTAACTCAAGACTGAAACCACTCAACCTATATCTCATTCTCGTCTCCGTTCATAATTTGACAAAAAAGCTCAAATCTGTCTGCTGCTATTACTAAAAACTCTCCTACGATACGCTCATCCTTCCTTACTATGAATACTTTGACATTTCAAGCTCAAAGATTCAAAAACCCTTCCTCCAACTCGCTCCGTTCCTCTTTGACATAGCTCAAAGACTTTACCTTCATCTCTCTCCAAACAACCCTACGACTAGCAAAATTTCCATATTTTCACCTTCTCTGTTTGATTTGATCGTGTGCTACCTGTGCGTCCGTCCACCTGCGTTTCTCGGCTTGCGCCGCCGCCGTGGCGGGGCGGTTCTTCCTACGCTTTGCCAACACTGCCAGCTTAGACGACAATCAGGGCACCCGCGTTGGCCCTTTGCTTGCCCAGACCTGCTCCCGCCCTCCCTCTGCCTCGTCCTGATTGTGATTGTTGCACCCTCAGGCCCCCTATCTTATAATCCCTCACGCAAGCAGTGTCTAGCCACTGCATCTGTTTTCTCCTTCTAAAATTCACTTCCATCCTCTCTTTATTCTTCCTCTGAACCTCCTTCCCCCCTGTCACTAGCATTTTTCTGTTCTGTTCTGGGCGAGCGTCCCCTGACACTCTCCAACATGTTTCTACAGGTATATTTTCATGTGTAGCCATTCAGTTTGATTCAGTCAATTGTAGTGAATATCAGTGTTCATCAGTGTTCATGCTTTAACAGTTGAATTGTCATTCACCAAGTGTAAGAAGTACTATAACGTAAATATGTCTGTCGTCTAGACAAGAGATTTGTTTGTGTTGTCATGCTTCCCAGTCCATCCCCTGACGCTCTCCAACTTGTTTCTCCAGATCCCATTGTGACTCTTGGGTCACTCCACAACTGCCCCGGATGTAGTAGAAACCCAGCAGGGATCAATATATGAAACGAAGGCACAGATGCGGCCTAATTAATATGCTCCACGGCCTCTTGGTGCCAGACTCCAGACTCGCCATGTGTCTGGCTACCACCAACCACAACAACGGTCTTTGAGCCCCAGTGCTCTACTCTGGGACCCTCCCTGGAAGTTATATGTCAACAGAGGGTGTTGTAATATGTATGTTAGGGATAATTATTTGGAAATAATTATCCCATGTTGGGTAGTGGACCCATGTATCTGCTGGTTTCAGTATTAACGTGGATGTTGAGTACAGGAAACTACAAGGAGTGCCATTTACAATGTATTGTGAGTAGGGCCAAGGAACTGGTCCTGCTATGTAATGTAATGGAACACCAGTAAGTTTGTGTGCAGCATGAGTAAAAAAATAAGAAAATAAGTAAAGAAGAAAGTACTAAGTCTGCAATAAGCCCAAGAGTTGAGCCTGGTAGTTATATGCTAATAATATATCTTTTTCCCTTTGATTTCATATTAATAAACTTGTTCTTAGAGTATTTTAGGTGTATTCATTTCTCCCACAGTATTTTACCTTTATTTCCGTCCAAGTGACTTGATACCAGAATTACCATACCCATGTGCCTTGACCCTCGACCATGCTACCAAAAGAATGTCCATACTACCAAAAGAATGACCATGCTACCAAAAGAATGTCCATGCTACCAAAAGAATGTCCATGCTACCAAAAGAATGTCCATACTACCAAAAGAATGACCATGCTACCAAAAGAATGTCCATGCTACCAAAAGAATGTCCATACTACCAAAAGAATGACCATGCTACCAAAAGAATGACCATGCTACCAAAAGAATGTCCATGCTACCAAAAGAATGTCCATGCTACCAAAAGAATGTCCATGCTACCAAAAGAATGTCCATGCTACCAAAAGAATATGTGACAGAGCTGAGTAAGAGTAAGAACTAAGATAAGTGAAGTAAGGAAGATAAGGGTGGTGTAGGTGTTGGAAAACACGCACCCTTTCACAACAAACCACGACAATTTGATGACGTCATCAAGGAAACTGAGAACGGCAGACATTTCCACTGGGAGACTCAGAAGGTTTTGTGGACGTGTAAGCGTAATATGGATCATTCGTTTAACAGGTTAGCCATCATTACGATCATGACAACCTTACCTAACTCTTCATAAATATGTGAGGCAGTTCCGAGATTATTCCCTTCATTATCAAAGTAACAGAATTCATCATCATTAACTACTTCATATTCACCTAAAACAACAACAGGACTCAAACAAACTGGCTGCTCCGAAACATTACTCATAGAAACAAACACAGGAATCATCTTGGACTACCACACACATATCCGGTTGTTGCTTCAACCCCCTGTGCGTAAATCTGATACTCAAGGTCCGACCTAATCCTGCCTTCACCTTATCTGGTCTAATTTTAAAACTGTGCCCCCTTATTATAGTCTTTCTATCCACGTGTAAGTTAGTCAGCTTCTGGGAAGAAGGTAAGATCGAAGCATTCATGAGTGTGTTGACTTTGACAACCTTTTCCAACTTTCCTCCATGATTTGGTTCCAATAAACTTGTTAATGACCGCCCCCAAATGAACTGATTCTTTTCTTGGTGCCACCAAACTCCAAATCTACCTAAAATGTCTGCTCCCAATGACACATCAGTGTCCAACATGCTATCTTCCACTATTACGGTTTGGTGACGGATTCTTTTCCTACGGGACATTTGTACACTGATAACAATCGTGCCTTGGGATTTGAATTCTTCCCCGTTAATAGCTACATATCTTTGGGTACAAGGCCTAATGGGCCCCACCCTCAAGGCACTCACCAAACTATCTTTAATGATTGTGGCTTCACTACCCGTATCAACCAACACTATACAAGTATGTCCACATATAGGTAACTTAATACATGGATAACTGTGTTGGAAATGTTGTCATGGTCATGGGTTCGGAGGGTGATTCCTAGCTTGGCGTCCTGGACATGTGTGGTGATAACTCCTTCAGTTCATTCTCATACAGGCGTAACATGAACCTATTCTGGGCTTCAATGGACAATTATACTGGTTATAGTCATCCTTCTTACAATACTCACACCATTCGTCCCCTGTCCAAATTTGAGGGTTCGTCTCCTTCCACCTCATGTTCTGATCCTGTCTTCCGTCAGTCTCTTTCCTATGATAGTCTTCCCGAACTCTATAATTCTCTGGTCATACTGGTTCCTGGCGGGCCTGTCTAACATGATGCTGTCCCCTGTCCTGTGATCTCTAATACCAATCTCTACACCTTGTCTGTGAGGGCGCGTGTTCCCACTGTATCTACACCACCCTCGTCTTACTTACTTCTCTTAGTCTTATTCTTACTCAGTTCTGTCACCTATTCTTTTGGTAGCATGGTCGAGAGTCTAGGCACATGGGTAGGGTAATTCTAGTATCAAGTCACTTGGATGGAAATAAAGGTAAAATACTGTGGGAGAAAGGAATACACCTAAAGTACTCTAAAAACAAGTTTATTAATATGAAATCAAAGGGGAAAAGATATAGTATTAATCATATAACTAC
Source organism: Homarus gammarus (assembly GCA_958450375.1). Taxonomy (NCBI): domain Eukaryota; kingdom Metazoa; phylum Arthropoda; class Malacostraca; order Decapoda; family Nephropidae; genus Homarus; species Homarus gammarus. The sequence goes on along the minus strand of CAUDMG010002899.1, from coordinate 157,644 downwards.
CAGGCTCAACTCCTGGGCTTATTGCAGATTCAGTTCCTTCTTCATTACTCTTACTCACAACATTACTGGTGCTACATTACATGGCACTCATTTTAGATTATTTCACTCAACATATACGTTAACACTGACACTAGCATATACGGGGGTCCACTACCCGACATGGGATAATTATTTCCAACTAATTATCCCTAACATACATGTTACAACACTCTCTGTGGACATATACTTCTAAGGAGCAACCTAGGGAAGAACACTGGGGCTCACGACCGTTGTTATTGTGGGGTAGCCGGACACATGGCGAGTCTGGGGTCTGGCCCAACGAAGCCGTGGGGCACATTAATCAGGCAGCATTGGTGCCATCGTTTCATATATGGTCCCTACTGGGTATCTACTACATCCGGGGCCGTTGTTGAACGTTGCAAGACTCACAATGGGATCTGGAGAAACATTGGATCAGCGTCAAGGAACGGACTAGGAAGCATGACAACACAAACAACTCTCTTGTCTAGACGACAGGCGTATTTACGTTATATTACTTCTACACTGGGTGAATGACAATTCAACTGTTAAATCATGAACACTGGTGAACACTGATATTCACTACAATTGACTAAATTAATTGAATGGCTACACATAAACATACCTGGAGAAACATTGAAGCAGCGTCAGGGAAGGCTTTCCCTGAGTTGAGTTGTTAAGGATTTCTGGCCTCTTCGCCATTAGGCTATTTCGGCCGGAGCTGATGTCTTCTTTCTTCTTTTAATCTTGGTCTTCTTTCTTGCTACAACTAATCTGATGTTCTTGTTTCTTCTTTTCTTGTTATTCTTGTGTTCTTCTTGCTCTTGGTATTTTGTTACTTGTTTCTTCTTCTTGTTTTATTGGGATGAATTATGGTATGAGTGAGTGATATGATGGCGAGTTACTGACAGACCAGATGAAATGGCTTGTCAGGTGACTAGTTTCTCTGTGATTTTTTTTTTTTTTTTTTTTTTTTTTTTTTTGTAGCCCGTGTCTTTTTGTTTGAATATGTGTTGGTGGGTGTCAGTTTAACTTGATAAATGTGAGTGTTGTATGTAATGATAAGGTTTGTGATGTGTTTCTCATGTTGTATGTTTTAATTTTGTTTTATTCATTTTTATTTTCTTTAGGCATGGTTGCATACATATAATAGATATAAAAAGGGTTCATGCGTGTGTCAATCATAGCATGCCGATAAGATGGGTCTCCTTGAGGAAGGTTATTATAGCGTCACTGATGGTGACATCTTGCAATAGGTTGGGTACAGTCAGCACGAAGCCTTGCTCGGCAGCTAGGATAACCAGCTGCCGGCGCTCTGGTTCGTACTGGCTGCACTCAGTCAGAATATGTTTGATGGAGAGAATTTGGTTGCAAGTGGAACAGATAGGTGGAAAGGACTGGTCAAGGTAGGCCCCTAGGTGGGTCAAATAGGTACAATTCAGCCTAAGTCTGGCGAGAACGACCTCTTCCCTCCTATTCTTCCTGTATGCTGAGGGCCAGTTACCTATGTTAGGCTTCCAGGTGTTGTGGAGATTTAGCCTAGTCCATTCATGTTGCCACTTTTCAAAAGTATATGTCTTCCCCAAGGAGAGACACGACTGAGTCTCCCAGGGCACATTAGTTGTCTCCCCGAGACCCACAGTCGCTCTTGCTAATCTGTCTGCCTGTTCATTGCCCCAAATGTTACAATGCCCAGGCACCCACACCAGCACAATATTCTTGGCACACTCATGTAATTTATTAATAATGTTGCCCTGTATTTCATTGCTGGTAGTATCACCACCTTCAATTGCTTTAAGAGCTGACATGGAATCTGAAATGACAGCAACATCACTGACATTGCTTGTTATTGCAATGTCAATGGCTTTACTAATTGCGAACATTTCTGCAGAGAATATAGTTGTATGCCGCGGCAGGCGGGAGCTCCACTCCTCGTCTCTGCTCCAGATACCGGCTCCAACGTTGTCGTCAGTCATGGACCCGTCGGTGTACACGTGAGTATAGGCGCTGAACCCTTCAAGAAATTGATAGAAAAGTTGCCTCAGGAGCTCAGGATGAAAGTCATTCTTTGCTCCCGGAAGCCACGATGTTTCCACATGGAGGTTGGGGTTCTCCCATGGCGGACACAACGGTGGAACGTATCTATCAACATCTTCGAAATGGATACCAGCACCCTGGCACAAGGTCTGGAGGCGGACAACCGAGGACGGGGACCTACGCAGCTGCAGGAAACGGAAGTTGGCAACAGCACACCAACCTGGGTGGCCTGTGCCGCGCTTCCTAGCCGCACTCAACCCGTACCTTAGCGTCAACATGTCCCTCCTGATGTGAAGTGGAGGGACGTGGGCCTCAACCTCTAGTTTACCTACACGTGTACACCTGTAGGCACCCAGACATAGACGAAGGCATCGGTTCTGTATTCTGGTTAGCCTTGCGAGTGTGGTGTCGCATGCCGAAGCATACAACTGGCATCCATAATCAAGTTTTGATCTGATCAGGGTCTTATACACCATTAATAAAGATTTCCTATCGGCTCCCCATGTAGTACCTGATAAAACTTTCAGGATGTTTGTGACTTTAAGACATTTACTTTCAAGTTCGTTAATGTGGTTTTTCCACGTTAATTTCCGGTCAAAATGAACACCAAGAAATTTTACTGAAGTCTGAAATTTAATAGGAGTATCATTTAATTTTAATACTGGATTTCTAATGTTACGTTTCTTAGTGAAGACTACTCCTACTGTCTTCTCAACTGAAAACCTAAATCCCCATTGTATTGCCCACTGTTCCGCGGCTTTTAGGCCGGCTTGCACCCTTTGTGCAGATAGCCTCTCAACTCGAGAGGAGCGCCAGATTGCGCAATCGTCAGCAAACAAGGAGAATTTGAGGTCACTCAAGCTGGGGGCTGGTGATAGGAAATCATTAATAATTATAAGAAATAAAATCGGGCCCAAAATGCTACCTTGTGGAACTCCATTTTCTAAGACAAATATGTCTGATTTTACGTTACATTTTAATTTGACGGAAAAAGTCCGGTCTTGCAAAAAATTACTAATGAAAATTGGCAAATTACCTCTCAGACCCATGGCGTGGAGCTTCATCATGAGGCCAGTCCGCCATGTCATGTCGAAAGCTTTTTCTATGTCTAAAAATACTGCAATTAATGTTTCTTTACTGCAAAGAGCTTTTGAGATGTCAGTTTCAAGACTTATTAAATGATCTAGTGTGCTTCTACCTTGGCGGAAACCACACTGTCGATCATTCAATAAGTTGTTACTTTCCAAAAAATACATTAGTCTACGCTTTATCATACGTTCCATGACCTTACACAGACAGTTTGTGAGCGAAATCGGACGGAATGAGTTGGTGTTATTCGGGCATTTGTCCCTCTTCGGGATCGGTACGACATGGGCAAAGTGCCATGAGTTTGGAAACGTTCTGGACGTCCAGATCTCATTGTACACTTCTAGCAATTTGTCCAGGTTTCCCTGGTCAAGGTGCTTAATCATCTCGTATCGTATACCGTCAGGTCCAGGAGTAGAGCCCTTGCCCTTATTAATAGCAAAGGAAAGTTCCTCTGGGGAAAATGCTCGATTGTAGCCCTGTTCGTCCCCGTTCTCGAAGTCGAGATGCAAGAGCTCGGCACGATCACGGAACACGCCGAAGCGTGGATCATGATTGGTGGAGCTACTGGCATCTGCAAACTTCTGGCCTAGGGTGTTGGCAATGGCCTGGGGATCGTCGAGAATCCGCCCTCCACTACTCACCTGTGGGATAAAACTCCTTCCTCCTTTGGATCTGACCCGGTTTATAGCGGACCATACCTCAGAGGAAGGGGTATCCTTGTTAATAGTGGAGACGAACGCCCGCCAAGACTCTCTCTTACACTCCCTGAGAACTCTCCTAGCCTTGGCTCTAGCTTTTTTATACTCAATTAAGTTTACAAGTGATGGAATTCTATTAAATAAACGGCAACTCCTATTTCGCTCACAGACAACTCGTCGGCAGTCTGGTGTCCACCATGGAACTCCAGGCCTGTGGGTTTTTGCAGAAGTCTTAGGAATTGTTAAATCTGCAGCGTGTATTATAGCTTGTTGTATGTGTGTAATTTTGGTGTTGATGTCTTGTCCAATGGTGTCTATACGAACGGCTCCTGAGTAGGCCCTCCAGTCTGCTTTCCTAAGGTTGTAGCGGACCTCGGGAGTAGCCGTTGGGGCGCCACACTCATAAGAAATGCAGATCGGAAAATGGTCACTACCCAGAGAGTCGTCGTATGTAGAAAATTTACAATCTAAAAGCAAGGCAGCATCAACTATAGAAAGATCTATAGCCGACGCTGTGCCAAATCGTTCGTCCACTCGAGTCGCACTACCGTCATTCAGAAGAGACAAGTTGGAGTTGAGGACAGCTGCAGCCACCTGCTCTCCCCTCCCGGCTTTCCCTGCTTCATCTTGGATATATATACCCGAGTTGCCAGTGATCGCTACTCACGCAATGACAATTACAAACAAACTAACTGTTACTCATTCAAAGATGACCCTCAGTTGACAAAGGTCTGGCGAATTACTCGAGTTGATTTACACAGACTAATTTAAGATTGAGCTTTCCAGGAGAAAGTGGAAGAAACCACGCATTGATAACTGTCTTCGCAAATGCGGGACTCTGTGAGGGACAAGTGTAGGGTCTATGGGGAAAAAACCACGTTTTCTCAGGGGTCACTAACTCACTCATGTTTTGCGGGCGTGGAGTTTAATAAGAATCATTAGTTAAATGGATCAGCAGTCAACGTGACCATGACATGTCAACTCGTTCAAAAATGGGACTAAGGGTACGCTTGACCGGTGGTCTCTTCTTAACTCTCTCTGCATTTGTCCTGGCAAGCCATCGTACAATACATCTTTCATAAACTGACATTTCCCTAGTACTGGTTCAAACTTCCTCTCTATGGCTGCCAGCTTACGCTTCATTTGTTCCACACATCTTTCCTGATCGTCCTCTAAATGATATTCTTTTCTTAAAAGATCTGCCCATGCTGTACTCAGAGTATTCGGGCCCGTGTTGAACTTCGTCAGAGCTTGCTTAAGGGTGTTCCAATCCCATGTTCCCCTGCTATCCAATTCCTCAAGAACCCTCTGCTCTACGGGACTCTGCATTCTGTTAAGAGCAGCTTCTACCCGATAGTCATCCTGCTTAAGTAACCACTCTACCTGTCTATAAAAGGTTCTAATGTTGCTCTCAGAATTCGGCCCTGTTAGTTTTTCCGATGATAACATTTTAACATAGCTAAGGTCGAACACGGTTGCTTCCCTATCACTTCTCTTGGTATGGTCCGTTAGTTTGGGATGAACCCCTGGATCAACTCTAAGGCTACCTGGGTGTGTGGTGTCGCTCCCTGATTGTGGGACAGAGCGGGAACTTTCTGCCGGTGGGGCAGTTGAGTTTGTGTCATTTCCTACAGGGTACTCTAGATCAGTGCCTGGGCTCTTTGCATGCTGGAGTTCACGTTTTAGTTCCCTAACCTGTTTCTGTAATTCTTCTAGCTCTTGAGTATTGCCTGTTGATGATTGATATGGCAGATTCCGGTGTCTCTCCCACTGTGTCACTGACCTAATCATTTTGACCTAAAAATGCTACCACTCGACCAAAGAAAAATACGAACCTCTTAATACAACTACTCTCCTGCACTACTACAACCCTATGCAACACCTTAACATGGCACCGAAAAGAAATGTAACTCACTTCAACTGGAGACCGAAAGTCCTATGGCATTCCATAGGTGAACCACTTGGCAAACACCAGAGGTGAACCACTTAAGACACCTCTCAGATTCAGCAAGGTTAATCCACAACTTCTTTAATTATTAATACATATTAACACTGGGTAAAACACCAACACAAAACAAATCAATGACACACACTACTTCATATTACTTCAGTACTGTCTAAATTTTCAAAAATTCTTCTGACATTTCTGTACTCAATCAATGTTATTCACATGCAAGTATCACTCAGAAATCAATTAATCCATCATTAAAATACTTGTCTACTTCTGCAACTTAAATCACAGCTTCAATTCCCTCGGATCTGATCATTGATTAAAACCATCCCACCGCTTTAGCCACCAATTTATACTGCCAGAGTCTGGGGTCACTAAGCCTAAGTGGATAACTTAACTATAGTCTTAATTTTAAAGGTTGCTGCCACCAGACCCCCTCTGAGCAGTATGAAGCTCGTTAGGTAGCGTGCAGAGTGGACTAGACATTGGGTTAGGTTTTTCATTGACTAGATCGATAAGGGGAAAGAAGGGTGAAACCATAACATGTCTTAACTAATTTATTCCTTATAAAACATACTGTAACAAAAAATACAAGTGAGTTGACCTTCCTCAGAAGAACAACGATGATTTTGGTTACCCTTCTTACAACATCACTCAACACGTTGGACTGCTCCACCTTTACGGAATATAGCACCTTAGGTCATCATACATAGTAACACCATCTCACCTCCCTGTAGCACCAGCTCACCACACCTGTTACACTCCACACCTGCAAGTATGGGACTCCTTGTAATTTCTAGGTATACATATCAGGCACCTCGTTCGCACACAGCCCTCGGTGGGTAGAGACGAGGGTTTAACCAAGAGGCATACCAGTACTGTTTCTACGCCTGGTATTATAGGTCGCTCCAAGTGACGACCGCGGAGTTTCTCAAGCATTTCCTTATTTATTCCTACTCCTTTGGGGTGGTATGCTGGGAATCCACAGTGGAATAGCATACAGTAGCTGGTAGTCGTCACCTCACATGGTGGGAACGCTCACAGGGATAATGGCCATCACCCAGCGAGGCACTCCTACCTCGTGGAACCTGAGGTGATGAGAGAACGAAGGATACTGAGAAATAATGCCCGATGGGCCGTTATCACCCACCCCAACACATCCCTATTACATTTTATGTATCAAACAAAATTGAAACTGTAATAACTGCTATATAAGCCTTTTTTTGTGTGGGATGTAGCCCGATGAAGGACACTGACCTGAGGTGATGGGAGAACGAAGGATACTGAGGGCAGTGCCCTGCCACTCCTCACCGCATAGGCCTACAGTTTCCAATCTTTAATTTGATTTCTTATGGTTCTCACATCTCAATTTTCCCATTTAAAGTGACCTGGTGTCTTATAAATTCACATTTTAATCCTAACTTACATACTAAAACACGGATCGGGCTTGAGAGTTCTTGGGGAAATTAAGTGGGCTATATTATCAATGCGGTATGCCCGAGGCGGCCTAGGCGCCAACTCAAACAAAGCATAGCGTCGTATTTTTATGGCGTGGGTATACAATATATTCTCTTTGAAGCATACTTTCTGGATCACTTCTAACACTTCACATAGTTCTGATACCTTTATCCTTCTTTCCAAATCATTGTTCTCATGTATTTTCACCTGATATCTGCGGAAGTTATGTTCACTAACATTCACAGACGTAAATAGTATAACCTACAAACCACACTCCACACTTAGTTGTACAGTACACTACTCCAGCTCAACTGGACTTTCTGAACCATCTTATAGATACCTTGAGTTCTCCTTAATGCTATGAATAATACAATTAATGTTATATACCCGTAGCTGGTGTTACGCCGTCTCTTAATTTACTTACATTTCCAGGCTCTAGGCGTAACCAAACAAAAAGTGAAGTAAGTTATAAGAGAATAAAAATAAGTAAAGTAAACCTTTAAGCATTTAATTGATTAAATATTAACACAATAAAGAGCCTCGTAGGCTGTCACAACAAATTGATTCACCATCGAGACTTTTAAAACACAAGTGATACAAAACATCGAAACATCAAAAGAATAAAAATAAAGCATTGGATTACGTTAACACTGAATTACTTGAATACAACTAAGCAAATACTGATGGACACAAACAGAGACATAAATAGGTACTCACATTGGTGGCGACAGGAACAACACAAATAAATGAAGTATAAGTGACAAGTGACACTCAAAGGATGTGGACTGTATGACAGGAGAATTGAACTAACTCCGTCAGTTGGTGGGTCCTATATATAAGGTCGGTTCCCGCCACTAGACCCGCCGGTGGGTCGTTTTAACGATGCAGATGGTCGTTAGAGAACAAAGAATACTGGTTACAATACAAAATGGGTTTGAACAAATAACAGTTAAAACCTTAACAGCACAGGGTAAGGTGATTAGATTATATAATAGTGAATACAACACAGCATTACAGGAATAATATGGAAGCATGTTATATAAAAAAAAAGGAAAATACGACACGGTCGTAACACTTCCCCCCCATAAAATAAAATTTTGCTAGCACAAATTTTGATACGACACAAGTGTTCATTCTGTGGGTCTAGATAACATATCAGCCAGCACATTGTCGGAACCCTTAACATGTATAACATGTAAATTATAGTTCTGGAGGAACAAACTGCAGCGAATTAATCTCTGGTTTTTTAACTTGAATGTTTTGAGAAATTGCAATGGTTTGTGATCTGCATAAATTACAATAGGCCTACTTGGTAATAAATAATAACCGAAATGTCGCAAAACTAGGATAATGGACAGCAATTCTTTTTCCACTGTTGCATAGCGGGTTTGAGCTGGATTGAATTTTTTACTATAAAATGCCACTGGGTGGTCTACACGGTCATCATCCTCTTGCAACAGAGCAGAACCTGCAGCAAGATCACTAGCATCACAGGCTAGCTTGAAAGGCTTAGAAAAATTAGGGGCTCTCAAAATAGGATATAAGCATAATACATTTTTCAAGTTTTGAAAAGAATCCTGATGCGTTGAAGTCCAACAAAAAATATTACCCTTCTTCAACAAATCAGTAAGGGGAAGTGCCAACTCGGCAAAATTACAAATATATCTCCGGTAATAACCCACACAACCCAAAAATCTGCGCACTTGTCGTTTGTTACATGGAACAGGCATCTGAGAAATAGTGTCACACCTTGCTGTGGGAGGCGCAAGTTTCCCAATCCAATTACATGTCCCAGATACAAGAGTTGAGCACAAACAAATTCCGACTTGGCAAAGTTTATAACAAGTCCTACATTTTCTAACTCAGTGAAGAGAGCGTCTAGCTGACATACTGTAAATGGTCTAACCAAGTGTCAGAAACAAAAATTACATCTAAATATACTACACAACCAAGCCAATTGGCCGTGACATCAGCCTTTGTAAGGTAGCAGGGGCATTGCAAAGCCCAAAAGGAATAACATTAAATTTATAGTTCTTACCTAATGTCACAAAACTGGATATGTTTTTAACACAACCGGTCAAGTACTTGCCAAAACCCTCGAAGGCAATCAATCTTAGAGAGGAACTTAGCGTTCCCGATTGCTTCGATGCAGTCGTCGACTCTTGGTAGAGGGAAGCTGTCCTTGTTGGTGACGGCGTTGACCGTGAGGAAGTCAATGCAGAATCGAAGAGTGCCGTCCTTCTTTGGTACTAGAGTGACTGGTGAGCACCACTCGCTGGTAGGGAGCCTGCTTGATAGGCTTAGCAGAACCAACAACAACATCATGCACCACGGCAGTGGTACAGCCAGGCTGGTCTTGGAAGACAAGAGGATGTTGTTGGATGGCGGTCAGCACGTCAGCTCTCTGGTGTCCCGGTAGAAGATGTAGCTTCCCCTGCAATTCCACGGAGTTGAGCTGCCAAACCCTGACTGATGACAGGGCGAGTGGACTTGCCCCTTTTCTTTCCTCTTCTTTCTCACCGTCTACCAAGAAGGTGTCAACGGCACACACGGGAACTGGATCGTCAGCAACAAATGGGGGTGCTGGGCGTGTGTGGTACAGCTTGATGGTGTTGACGTGACACAAGCACTGTAGTCGGCGCCTGTCAGGGGTAGAGATAGTATAATTCGTGGGGCTTACCTTCTTCACCACTCTATATGGCCCACTAAACTTCGCATGGGGCGGCTGTCCATGTCTCGGCAAGAGATTGAGTACTTGATCTATCTGGAACTCTGTGTCTGGCATGCTTGTCGTACCATGTCTTGGTCTTGGACTGCGACTGCTGTAAATGGTCTGCGGCAAGGCTCCAACAACTTAGAAGCTCCTCTTTAACATCTCCAACTAAACTTAATACATTAGCGCTCTCTTCACTACTACCTAACAATCTATCTCTAGCTATGTGCAAAGGACCTCTTACTGGATGAGCGAACAGTAGAAGCAAGAGAAACAAAATGGATGATATTAGGGCCCTAGCAGCAACTTTCCTAAGAGGTACAGCATGCAAGTACCTAGTGGAGGCATGAATGACTGTAAATAAATATTTAAACCAACTAGAAGTTTTAGGCAGAGGGCCTACAGTGTCACACTGTACTCTTGTAAAGGGCTCAGGTACGTGAGGAACTCTTACAAGTGGAAAAGGTGGAATAGCCCGATTGGCTTTGCCTACCTCTTGACAAAAATGACAGTACTTACAATATTTAGTGACATCTCTCCTCATACCTGGCCAATAGAACTTTCTGGCCAGCCTGTTGAACGTCTTTCGGACACCTTGATGTCCAGAAAAGCGACCGTCATGGGCCAGAGCTAGAACATGTTGTCTGTAAGTGTGTGGGATAACTATTTGAGTGACAGACGCCCAGTCCGCGTCTTCCTCTGACATAGTCGGTGGGAGCCAGCGGAGGCACAAAACACCGTCTTGACTGAAATATCTCGTGGTAGGGCCTGAATCAAACAAGAGCCGCAATGAATCGTCTTGCTCTTGCGCAGCTATTAAAGCAACTCTCCCGGTCACAGCATTAACTGCGGAAGAAATGTCTTGGGAAGCAATTGGGTTAGCAAAAAGTCCTTCTAAGGAAAGTGAATCGTCTACAACAGGAGTCGCATTATGATCCTTAGTCATTGACATAGAACGAGTCACAGCACACAAAGGGGAAACACCGGGCATATCATCTTCAAGTTGTTGCAGCTCTGCGGTAGATTCTGGTTTTTCCCGCAGCACAGGAGGTGGGGTTACGTTCCCCATTTGACCTCCGGCCAAATCGTTACCGAGTATGATGTCCACTCCAGCAACAGGCAGCTCGTGCACGAAGGCTACGTGAGCTATCCCTGAAAAACAAGAAGACTTGACACGTACTAAAACCAAAGGAGCTACACCTTGACCCCAAAGGGATCCCAAAACGACGTATTTGTCGGTCTTCCTCGCCGCAACAACACTCTCTTTGAGAGTTTGGAGACAACCCGAGTCTCTCAAAATAGTGACTGGCGTTTCGACACCATCAACTTCTATTGTGCCTTGTGACAAAAAGGGACTAAAGGTACCAACGTCTAGGTCCTTCGCAAAACTCTCCTGGAAAACATCAAAGTCTCGTGAGGCGAGAACTGAAACTGCACTCTCTCGTACTACACCTTTTGTGAAAACCAACCCAATTGGCATGCTGTCAGCCTTACTCAAATCAGCCATCACTTCGACTGGTGACGTATTAGTCTCTTCAGTCACAATCATAGCTGGTTTGCCCGTATTTAGCTGCAGCCTTGTCCAACAATCCTTTGCCTTGTGACCTGGCTTTCCACAGTAACTACAAGGGTATGTAGAAAATTTGGATGCCCCATTAGGTGGCGAACGCGTCCAGCTCCTCCTGTCACGCACAAAATTACTATTATTAGTATTCCCTTGTCTCGCTCTGTGGAGAGAGGGATTAAAAGTCCTTTGAACCTGTGGGGGAATAACATCTTTGTTAGTCCTACCATGCCTCAAAACATATCCATCAGCATGCTTAGCAGCCTCTTCAATAGTACTAAATTTCCTATCTAATAAGTATAAAGTAACCTCTTCGTCGATGGTTCTCAAAATTCCTCTGTGAGCATCAACTCAAACAGGGAGTCAAAATCACTCACTTCCTTGGAGTGTAACCACTTTGAGAATACCTCTCTTTTACTCCTAGCAAATTCAAGGTGGGTCTGCTCTGCCTTCTTACGGAGGCCACGGAAGCGTTGTCTGTACGCTTCAGGAACAAGGGCATAAGCCTTTAAAACTTCCTTCTTAATACATAAATAATCCTTAGCGTCACTGTCTGTAAGAGTCGAAAAAACACACAGAGCCTTACCTGTAAACGCCTGCTGAAGCAAAATGGGCCAAAACTCTATAGGCCACTTTAAAGTGGTAGCAATTCTCTCGAAAGCAATGAAAAACTCATCAACTGTTTCCTCTGAAAACGTGGGCATTAGCCTAGCAGCACGTGCTGGATCAAAATGAGGAAAACTAGATCTGGGGGTGAGGCCATCGGTGCTAGAAGGGTCACACTGACCGAGCTGTATACGCAGCCGCAAGTTTTCTGAATCGGATTCTTTCGCTTTAGCTTCAGCTTCCGCCTGACGTATTCCAACCTCTTTCGCCTTAGCTTCAGCCTCCGCCTGACGTATTCCAACTCTTCTCGCTATAGCTTCGGCCTCTTTCAGTTTTATTTGTGACTCGAGAAGGCGTAATTCATCAGTCACTGACCGTGACTCAACTACGTTAACTTGACTAGCTTCACCGTGGTCTTCTCTTAAACTAATATCAACACTATCTCCTAACAGCTGGCTACTTACCGCGTTCAATAATTTTACCTTACTGGCGCTGCTAGAAATTTCCATACCATAATACCCGCAAATTAATCTTAATTCATGTGCACTTAATTTTGAAATTTCCTCAACGGAGGGACTACCTGATATAAATGCAGCCACATCAGCTTGGGTAATGATAACCATGATGGCTAGTTAATAAAAAAAAGTATATATAAAACAAAAGAATATCGCAAGTGTCAAAAGGTCGTTAGTGAATCCTGGCAAGGTCGCCAAATCTGTTACGCCGTCTCTTAATTTACTTACATTTCCAGGCTCTAGGCGTAACCAAACAAAAAGTGAAGTAAGTTATAAGAGAATAAAAATAAGTAAAGTAAACCTTTAAGCATTTAATTGATTAAATATTAACACAATAAAGAGCCTCGTAGGCTGTCACAACAAATTGATTCACCATCGAGACTTTTAAAACACAAGTGATACAAAACATCGAAACATCAAAAGAATAAAAATAAAGCATTGGATTACGTTAACACTGAATTACTTGAATACAACTAAGCAAATACTGATGGACACAAACAGAGACATAAATAGGTACTCACATAGATATACCACATTGGTGGCGACAGGAACAACACAAATAAATGAAGTATAAGTGACAAGTGACACTCAAAGGATGTGGACTGTATGACAGGAGAATTGAACTAACTCTGTCAGTTGGTGGGTCCTATATATAAGGTCGGTTCCCGCCACTAGACCCGCCGGTGGGTCGTTTTAACGATGCAGATGGTCGTTAGAGAACAAAGAATACTGGTTACAATACAAAATGGGTTTGAACAAATAACAGTTAAAACCTTAACAGCACAGGGTAAGGTGATTAGATTATATAATAGTGAATACAACACAGCATTACAGGAATAATATGGAAGCATGTTATATAAAAAAAAAGGAAAATACGACACGGTCGTAACACTGGGTACAATTCATCAAATGATTCAGTAACATTGAGTAGGTGAGTTGTCCTTTGTCAATGTTTCCCGTTCTCTGAGGTTCTACAAGCGCAGTGGATTTGAGTGTTATGTAGCGTAATAAGAATTAAAGATTTTTTTTTTTAGGAATGACAATGATGTGCACAGTACAGGGGGAATAGGAAGTTATAGTTCGGAAATTGAAGAAATTTAGGAAGAGGTAAGAGAGGGTGGACTGACCGCCTAGCTAAGCTAATAGTGTGTTAGGGTTGTGTCATGGGTTAGTTATTGTCTGTCGGTACAGGGACAAGACATCTTACCCTGTCCCATATATGGGTGTTTTAAGAGCCTTATTTCATATTCCGCCGACCCTACTGGCAGATGCTGGTCTAGGAAGGTTGTCGATTGCCTGGCCGTGTAATAACAGGTAAACCTTATGACACTTGGAACCTGTGAGAGGTTGGAGACATAGACCACGTTCTTTGTAGACTTTATTATAACAGCGTCAGCTGGTGACTGGCAACCCGGCGCTGCCAAAGACAAGCCCCCATCTCAACATGGGAAAACATATCGTACGATGGTACAATCATACATCTCCCCCCAAGTTGAAAGGAAATGACAATGCACATTTGAACTAACAAAAGGAAAACAATGCATTCATAAAAACAACAATAATGCAGGAAAAACCAGTCAAACAAAGGAAAAAACCAAAAAAACAAAAACCCTCAAAACTGATTTTACATCACATACACTACACCACGTAGTCCGTCAACCAGCCCGGAGGCCTACGGCCTCTCCTGGGCCTGGTCACACTCGACTGGGGAGGGGCCGTGGGTGCGAAGGAGGGCGCGGGTATGGAGGGCACAGCAGAAGGGGGACCAGGAGGCACAGCTTGGTGCACCACCGGAGTGGTAGGCACAGGTGTGGAGCCGTTTCGCAGGTGGCGTCTGTTGCGGATGGACACCCTGCCACTGCCACTCAACCTGACGGCATACTGCCTGTGAGGGCGGGCTTCCACCACTATGCTTGTCCTGTCCCAGAGCTTGGTAGCTGCGTCCTGCACACGCACCTGCGTGCCCACGACTAGGGGAGCCAGCTGGCGGGATACCTCCCTCCGCGACAGGACCCCATCCTGGGTTTCGGCCAAGCGCACCTCCCTCATACGAAGTGCCCGCCGCCAGTGCTGGTCCACCTTATAGTGCTGTCTGGCCACGGGAACGCCGTCACGGAGCTGGCGGCCGGTGGGAAGTTGGGCGGGCGACTTGTTCACCCCCCGCAGAGGCGTGTTCAGGTACTGGAGGAGGGCCTGGGATGTCCTATCGCAGTCCAGGCTATCCCCGGGCCCAGTGTTATTCCTGAGGAGCCTCTTGGCAGCCTTGACCCCAGCCTCTGCCCTGCCATTGGACTGGGGGAAGTGGGCCGACAAGAGGCGCACCTCGACTCCCCATGACTTGACGAAATCTGTCATCTCAAGGCTGGCAAGGTTGGTACCTCCATCCGTGGAGATCTCCTCAGGTACACCCCACCTCGTGAAGTAGGCCCGCAGACTGGTGATGATTTTTCCAGAGGTGGCCTCGTTGGGGAAGTGGGCGATCTCCAGCCAACCTGTCAGTCGGTCAGCATATGCTAGGTACGTGCGGCCCTGAAGGTGGAACAAATCGGCCACCACTTGTTGAAAGGGATAGTCTGGCGCTGGGGTCAGAACCAACGACTCCGGAGGCTGGGAAGGGGCGTGGGTTCTCGCAAGCAGCACACCGGGACCGATGATACTGCAAGTCACCCTCCATACCAGGCCAATAGACAGACTGCTGGGCCCGCCTGAGCATTGAGTCGAGGCCCTGGTGCCCCATATGCAGGTTAACGGCGACCCCGTGGCGGAGGGAGTCGGGGATGACGAGGCGCATGCAGCCCTGGTCAAAGGTGTAGGTGACCAAACCCCTGACCACAGCCAACCTGTCCCTCACCGAGAAGTACGGGCGCAGACAGGCCACCTCCTGCGACTTGTGGGGGTGCCAGTCGCCCGCCAGCACCCTCGACACTAGAATCTGGTACACTGGGTCGTCCGCAGCCTCTTTGCACACTGTGTCTTCGTCCATAGTGATACACCCATCCTGATCCAGTGCTGCGATTGTGACTGCACACACTGCAGCGCACAGGTCCTCCTCTTGGTCCATGTCCTCCGCATCAGGCGCCGCCCTGAGGGAGGGGAAGCGGGATAGGGCGTCAGCTGCACAGTTCCGCTTCCCTGGTAAGTATTTGACCGTGAATCGGTACTGCAGGGTCTTCTCCTTGAGCCTGAACAGGCGCGGATTCGCCACATCTGTGAGGGCTCTGTCCCCAAGCAAGCCAACTAAGGGGCGGTGGTCCGTCACCAGAATGAGGTTCGGACAACCAAGGAGGAACAGCCTGGCCTTGCGCAGGCACCACACCACAGCCAGGGCCTCCCCTTCTACTGCAGCATAACCGGCCTCGGCCGTGCTCAGTTGTCGGCTACCACACAGAGCCAACCGCCACCCTCCTCTGCAGCAGAAGGGCGTCTCTGGAGAGGCACAGGCACAGTATTGTTGCAGGACGACGAAGCCGATGCCCTCCCTGCTCCAATCAGTGACAGCTGCCGTAGGCCTGGATTTGTCGTAGTACACCAAGCCGTCTCTGGCCAACTGACAGATGGTGTCCTGGGCCTGGCGAAACTTGAGCCGCAGCTGGTCGTCCCAATACACCTGCTTGCCCACTGGCTTCTTGAGGAGCTCACGGAAGGGCTCCATCACAGGTGCAGTGGCAAGGAAGGGAGCCAACTGGTTAACCAAGCCATGCCAGAACCTGATGTCAGTGATTGATGGCTGATCCGGCATAGGGAAGTCCTTGATGGCTGACAGACGTTGGGCAGTGGGCTGGTACAGGTCCCACCCCAGGAGGAAACCCACAAACTCAGCTTCTCTCCTGCAGAACAAGAACTTTTCTAGTTTCAGCGTGATACCTGTGCGAGCGCAGGTCTCCAGAAAATCGTAAGTGTGCCAGAACGCCCCCTTCACACTGGAGTCATAGAGGAGAGTGTCATCCACGCACTTGTACTTGCGGGGCACATCCTGAATAGCGTCATCAAACCTCTTGGTGTAAGCATCTGATGCTGAGCAATGTCCCATGGGCGTCCTGCAGTATCGAAAACGGCCCCACGGCGTGATGAATGTGGTCAGATGTCTACTCTCCTCCAACTCCACTTGATGAAATCCCCAAAAGGCGTCGGCGACGGTTTTGAACGAGTGCACTGGCACCCCAGACATCATGTCGAATGGTGCAGGTGTGTGGTGCGTCTCCCTCAGACAGCTTGCATTGAGGCGTTGGAAGTCCACAGTGCGCCTGGGTTGACCGTTTTTCTTGGCCACCACGACCATCCTGGCGCACCACTCCGTAGCCTCACCAGCAGGCACTGGCTGGATGACGCCTCTCCTGACGTCCTCCTCCAACTGGGCCTTCACCTCTGCTTCCCAGTGTTTCGGAACGGGAGCGGGTGTGTGACAGGCGTAGGGGGTCGTGCCAGGCGTCAGGTGGATATGGTGAGGGGGACCAGTCATGACTGACAGTGGGGACCTGCTGGTGTTGAATGCGGTAGACGAAAAGTGCGTGAGTAGCCATGCCTCCAGCCTGGCCACATTCTCCTCCAAAGGAGGCAAGGGTATCTCAACTGGCCTCGACGGGAAACGGCTGCTCTCAGGTAAAGGGTTCGGAGGTAGATCATCGGCAGTGTGCTGCTCCCCTCCATCGCTCACGGCAGCCACAGCACGTCTATGGAGCGGGAAGTCGACAGGCACCAAGTTGAGGCACTTGCAGGCCTCCAATGACGGATAGAGGGCCTTGGCTGTCTGCACGAAGTAGACCTCCAGGACAGTGGACCCCTCGTCCACACCGAGGTGGCAGGGGGCGGACCCCAGACACTTGAGCTGTTTGTTTGCCACGTCCCTTAGGCCTTTACGGGCCCGAAGTTGCCCCGGACACAAACCGATGTCCCGGAGCAGGGATGCGCCTGCCACACACACACCATAGCACCCGTGTCAGCTACAGCCAGCACAGGGGTGGCGGGGGAATTGCCCCGGCCTGGGACACGAACACTTGTGACCTAGGGTGGCGGGATAACTGGGATGTTGCCACTGTAACAGCGCCTGACACATCCACAGGAGCACTTAGGGCTGACTTACTCCTACAGCACCTTTTGAGGTGACCAACCTTACAGCAATTGCGACATGTAGCCCCACTTGCAGGGCAGTTACTTTTACCAGAGGCATGTGACATGCCGCAGTTACCACAGTGCACACGATTGGGGTGTCCAGGTCGGGCGGCAGCTACCTCGGACTCACCGGTGACGTCATCACCAACCGCCACTGCCTCCGCAGCTGTTCCCACCACTGCCTGGCCAGACGTAAGATACAATACACCAGCATCTCTCACTGCTGCCTCAAATAACATGCATTTGTTTCTAAGCACTTCAACACTATTATAACTAGAGTACCCCTGGAAAATTTCTCTTTTCAACACTGGGTTACTCAGGCCCACCATAACTTTACGTAATAGCATGTACTCAGAGAGGTCGTTATCACAGGTGGGACATTTAAATTCACACTCCACCGCCTCTGCGAAGCATCGTTGAAAATACCTTTTCATGGGCTCCTCTTCACCTTGTTTGCTGTTGAAAAACTCGCTCCATTTCACAGCTTGGTTTGAAGATTGAAGAACCATTCCACTGATGGCGTCCAGGGCTTCTTTGGGCGAGAGCTGCTCCCACTGACCGCTGGGGTATGTCGAGTCAATCACCCTTTGGAGTGCAGGGACGCAGTTCAGGCGAATGTGGAGTGTGGCCACCAGTTGTGACCACCCGTTCAACAGCACCCATGACTCCATGGACCGCCTCCATCTCCTAAACGCAACTGCTGGCATTTCTGCCTCACACTTCTCTGGTGCAACAGCTGCTGAGGGCTTCATGACCGGCATAGAAGCATGACCACCGCCAGCAACTAGAGACGCCATCTGAGCCATCAATACACTCATGGCCTGCTGCTGGGCGCGTGTGGTGTTCGCGGCCGGTGTAGAGAAGCCCTGGCGTCCCCTTGAGGGCGTCGAGAATCGTGGACGTGTAGGGGCCATGTCAGCGTTCTTGTCAGGGCTGTAATGGCGTGTCGGGCCCCGACATATCCTACTCACTGCGCCATGTGAGAGGTTGGAGTCATAGACCACGTTCTTTGTAGACTTTATTCTAACAGCGTCAGCTGGTGACTGGCAACCGGGCGCTGCCAAAGACAAGCCCCCATCTCAACATGGGAAAACATATCGTACGATGGTACAATCTTACAGAACCTAATATCCTACGTCTGTTACTCTTACTGTACGATAATACCAATATATGCACACACATATGAAGGAAACTTTAAACCACCATGAAGCAATTGTGAACAGAAGTGACTGGGAGGAATAATTAACAAAGAGTAAAAACGGGGGAAGGAATATGGCACTTAATGTCAAGTCCTGTCACGGTCGCCATTTGCTACGAGTTGGGGATTTAGAATATAGTTAAAAGTCTACCCAGATCCCAACAAGCAACAACAAAGACAATCGGACTATAAAAGGGTAGACAAAGGATGCGAGTTTTTGTTGTGTATAATAAAGTACCATAAATTCCTTAACAAAATATTCAGCTTTCTATAATTTACCCTTAACCATACTTAACCTAAACATTAACTGTATATACATATTTATACAACATACAATAATTTGAAGCAAGGTGGAGGCGGGGAGGCAATACAAGATTACAAATACTTAAGTGCGGAGCTGAGATGGCTGACGAGTAAGGCTGAGTATTAGGGTGTGTCATAGGAGGGAAGATCAGCTAAAACTAATGGCCCATCACTTTTTTGGTAGATTTTAGTGTATATAAACAGAAAATAATTTCAGTTTCAATATTTTGCAACCTTTTGCTAGGTAAATTTTAGCGTGAAATTTATCGAAAATCTAACGTACAGCTGCATTAGTGCATAACAATTAAATAGTGAACATTGCTTTCTGACTTCATTCTTTAACAACCCAACTAACAATATTTTTTCTGTTTCAGATTCTGATGCATTTATAAGTTGATAATATTTGCGATGGCTGCTTGTGTCAGGACGAGGAACCAAAAATCCAGCCATCTCAGTCACTATCTTGGGTCTGGGAGAGAGCTCCTGAAGTCGGAGTTGCCTACATTGAGAGATGCTTTGAGATACGGTGTTTTAATCAGGCAAATCAGTGAAAAGAACCAAAGAACTTACACAAACAAAGACATTGCCAGTGATATGACCAAAGCTGTCTTGGCACAGTACACTCTGGCTAACGCTCAGTTCAAGCCTCCAGTCATAACAGGTCAGAAGAAGATTAGTGAGAGACTGCTAGCCAGTTGGGAAAAGGCAAGAGATATCTCTCTTGGGAGAGGAAAACTTGCAGTTAAGGACAGCTTTGCCAAGCAACTGGACCAGTTATTTGACATAATTACTTGCAAGTGCCCAATTGTTCTCTGTCCTGAGTTTGGATGCGATCGTGACTGTAAATCCGAGGCACACATCTCCTGTATTTGCAAGCGTGAACTGAAGATTCCTGTGATCGAACTGGCATTTGTCAAAGCACAGAGAGAGAAGACTGGCAGTATAGGGGCTCTCATGATTTCTAGCCAAGATATTCCGGAGTCCAAGAGACAGGAGGCTGCCACAGAGAGACAGAAGAGGAGAAGAGTTGCCGAGGAAAAGAGACTTGAGAAGGCCCAGGGTGAGGTAAAAAAGGCCGATGATTGGAGTCAAGCTGATTCAGAGTTTAATGACTTCCCCATGGCTGATCCGAGTGCTGACCAGGAGAATGGTGACTTTGTCCCTAACCCAGAAAATAATGATCCCAAACCTTCCAGGCATAAGATTCGAAATAGGAAAGATATCCCGAGCATAGCTCTGGCCAGCATGCGACACCACACTGGCCTCAGAGAAAATGCAGAGATAGCAACAGCTGCCTGGATTGACGGTGGTTTGATAACACCTGATGATGTTTACCTGGTGATATATCATAACAAAGTAAGGAGAGCTCATGAGAAACTTGTCAGTAACCTAGAAGAGGAGTTTGATAAGGGTATAAGAGAAAATGGAATCAATTGTTTCTTCTTTGATGGGAGAAGGGATGACACTAAAGTGTTCATGAAAGTTGGAGATTCTGACAAGTTGTTCCCTGCCATGGTGAAGGAGGAACACTACTCCTGCTGCAGTGAACCAGGAGGGAAGTATTTGTGGCATTTCACTCCAGAGAAAGATGACATCAGGAAACCAGCTGAGATAGTGGCAGATAACATTGTGAACTGGCTCAGAGAGAGGAACGTAGACCAGACCCTGCAGGCCATTGGAGGGGACAGCACCAACACGAACACAGGGTGGCAAGGGGGGGTCATACAATGGATAGAGTGGAAGATTAGGAGGAAGCTGGTCTGGATTGTTTGTGACCTCCACACCAACGAGTTGCCACTCAGACATCTGATCCAGGAGCTGGATGGCAAGACTCTTTCAAACAACAGATGGTCTGGTCCTCTTGGCAAGATGCTGGACTCTGCCACTGAGTTAGAAATAAATCCGAGCTTTGAAAAAATCACAGTTGGCCCTCTACTCGTTGAGCTTGCACATACTGTCATTGACGACCTGAGTACTGACCAGTACTATGGCTACATGATTTGCAGTGCCATCAAAACTGGGGTCATGCCTGATAGACTTGCTTACCTGCAGATAGGTCCAGTCTCACATTCTAGGTGGCTCACAACGGCTCTCAGGTTCTGCAGAATTTGGGTCGCTCATCATAAACTGAAAGGGAACCAGCTTCACAACCTGAGACTTATTGTCCAATTCATCGTGAGTGTCTACTTGCCAAATTGGTTCAACACCAAGGTCAAGTCATCGTTCTCCGAAGGTCCGAGGCATGTTCTCTTCCAGCTTGAGCTCCTGAGTCAGCCAAGGAAAGTTGTTCAGATTGTGGAGCAGACTGTGAGGAGATCTTCCTGGTATGCTCATCCCGAGGCAGTTCTGCAGACAGTGCTCTGCAGTAAGGATGAGGAGGAGAGAAGAGTGGCAGTCAAAAAGATCTTGGATATGAGACTTATGAGAGGATCTGGGCATGACGAATCAGTTGGTGACGATTCCTTCAGGGTCAGGAAGACTCCTGAAGTCAATCTAGGTGCCAAGACCCTCACTGATCTCATAGATCTGGATAACATCCAGGCTGGCAGTGAGCCCCCTCTTACCTGCAGCCTCACCAATGTTCAAGTCAGAGCTTTCCTGGACAACCCCATGCATGTCCCTGCCTGGCCCTCACACACCCAGAGTATAGAGCGTTGTGTACAGCAAGTGAGCGAGGCCAGCAGTCACCTGTACAGCCAGGAGAGGAGGGAAGGCTACATCCGAGCTCAGGTGGTCAGCAGGGAGGTGATGAGTAGAAACAGAAGCAAGAAAGACATGTTCTCTATGGTGTGCAGCAACACCGGGTCGTAGTAGTAAAACCGGTTTTTGTATTTGATGATTTTGTTTTCTAAAGGAATATTAAATTTAATAAATGTGTCAAGATCATTCGTTTCACTATTCTGGATCATTTTCATCCTAATAAATTAACCTGATACATTTACTTTACTTTAGATAAGCTATTTAGTGGTGTTGGTAAAAGGGTGGGAATACTGAATTTTCATAAGATTTCAAGTTAAAATTTACCTAGCAAAAAATGAAAACTTTTCATATCTGAAGATATCACTTGATTCTGCACATAGAACTACATCATTAATACCATGGGCCGATTTTTCAAATTAAAAAAAAAAAAAATTCGCCTCCGTATGACACACCCTACTGAGTATTGTAGAAGACGGTAGGTAGTCACTGTGCCGTAGGTTTCCAGGATAGGTGATCCTGTGGTCACTTCCCAGAGTGAAGTCCTCTCTCCTCGAATTGGAACTGACAAAGAAAACTTTGAGGAGGTGACGCAACAACCAGGATATGGAGAAGGGAAACAAGGGAGTGGTAACTAAGACGAGTCATACTCGTGTTTCGTCCCTAGATGGCGTTGCTCATGGTGCTGGGTAGGTAGATCAGAACATTAGATGGCGTGGTTCATAGTGCTGGGTAGGTAGATCATGACAATTGGTGGCGTGGTTCGTAACACTTATTTTCTTATTTTTACTCAACTGCAATTACTCAGATCTTACACTCTTACTGCACACAACCTTACTGGTGTTACATTACATTACATAGCAGGACAGGTTCCTCGGCCCTACTCACAATACATAGTACATGGCAACTCCTTGTAGATTACTTTACTGCCACTCCATGTGGGTACTTCAACTTCATCCACATCTACTAGTGGTACATCTCAATACAGTTACAAAACTTTACTCCTTGTCCCAAGTGGACAACTTTACATCTCACACATTACAAGGTATTTAACACAACTTAGTGAATGTTGGTATTGCATATGAGATGCACTCAAAACATATAAGTTAATACTAAAACCAGCAGATACATGGGTCCACTACCCAACATGGGATAATTATTTTCTACTAATTATCCCCAACATGCATATTACAACACTCTGTGGACATATAACTTCCAGGGTGCATCCCAAGGTGGAGCATTGAGGCTCACGACCGTTGTTGTGATCGGTGGTAGCCAGACACACGGCGAGTCTGGGGTCTGGCTCCACGAGGCAGTGGAGCAGATTAATCAGGCCGCATCGGTGCCGTTGTTTCATATATTGCTCCATGCTGGGTGTGGGAGACTAAAGTGGTCTTTACAATCAGGGGCGAAGGAAACACACTGATGTCAAGTTCGTAAGTTCTATTTCTGGGACAAACACACAAAAGGAGTTAAGACAGGGGAAACAGCATCCTGTCTTGGAATCTCTCTGGGTATCTCTATCTGCGCATGAGCGTACAGCGCGCATGTGCCCAAAGTCTGAACTAACATTCAAGTGACAAAAGGGAGTATAATTATAACATATAATACAGAGACCTGAATCAATAATGGTAAATAGTACAGAGTTACATATTACAGCAATATTCGTCTCATATATCTACACCTCCCTCCCCCTCACGCTCGTAGTGCAATCTCGAGCGGACTCTTTTTCCAGGAGCCTTTGAGAGTGACGTGGGAAAACTGGGGGGTCACTGAATGAGGACTTACTTTTCTCGTCCAAGCACGGGTTCACAGGGATATGGGAGAGGGGATTACTACTAGGGGACGGTACTGAACGAAGGAAGCGGTGATTCCGCCACCATACCCGACCACTAGGGAGACGGACCTCGTAATTCCTGGTCTTGCCGCAGCCCATGACAACCCCGACCTTGTCCCAGCGGTGAGACGTCGGGTCTTGAACCCGAACTGTTTGCCCGATGCTCAACCTGGGAAGGGGTCGGGCGTGCTGATTGTACTGTGCCTATACGTGGTCAGCACGGGCGGCTGCACGACGATCGTAGTCCTCGGTCTTGGCCTGCCACTCCCTCGAGAAGGACTCAGGATGGGCAGGGACACATGACTGTAGTGGGTGGCCGTATAACGTCTGTGCTGGGGAGCGACCTGTGAAGTTGGGGGTATTCCGCAATTCCAATAAACTCCGGTCAAACTTCTCACAGTCATTGTTGCCTGAGGGTGCCGTCTTGAGGATGAGATGCTTGACGGACTTTACGGCAGCCTCGGCATGTCCATTGGACTGGGGATAATGTGGCGAGGACACCACATGGTGAACTCCCCATTGCTCCATGCAGTCCCAGAAGACGTTGCTGGTGAACTGGGGCCCACCGTCAGTCCTCAGGCGGAGAGGGACACCAACTTCCCGGAAGTAAGGACAGAACATACGTACTGTATGAGAGGCAGTAGTGTTGCCTCCGCAGGGAACGACAACAGGCCACCCTGAGAGCCGGTCGGCGATGACGAGAAAGGACTTTCCCGCCACAACGAAGAAATCCGCAGAGACGGACTCAAAGGGCCTCGTAGGGTTGTCGTTGTTCATGAGGGGTTCCTGCTGCTGACTAGGCTGCAGCACCTGGCATGGCTCGTAGACTTGAACGGAACTAGCGATGTCGGAGTCAATGCCTGGCCAAAAAACAGCTTGTCTCGCCCGGCGCTTCGAGCTTCCACACCCCTGTGGCTGTCGTGCAGGTGGGCTAGGGTGCGGCGGCGGAGGGCGGCAGGAATCACAACTCTTGCCCCATACAAGACGAGGTCGCCATCAGCATAGAGGTCGTCCCACATCTTCCAGTATGGGAGTAAAGAGCTGTGTAAGTCGTACCGGCTGGAGGGAAATCCCGAGGTCACGCAGTTCAGTAGACGGATGTACGAAGGGTCCGCTCTTGCCATGGCTCAGTGTTCCTGAAGAGTCCTGTCGGCGTCCTGCGGTGGAGACTCTTCTGAGATGACGGCGTTCAAGGTCACTATGGTCCTGAGGTGTGCAGTAGCATCAGCACATGCGATCTCATCCTCTGGTGTGGGGTGGCTGACTGGGGCTCGTGACAAAGCATCAGCGATGCAGAGCAGCTTGCCAGCACGCCACACAGCTGTGAAGAGGTAGGTCGAGATCTTCTCCTTAAGGCGTTGGAGGCAGGGATTCTCGACCGCTTCCAAGGAGTAGTGGTTCAGGATCGGGATGAGTGGCCGATGATCCGCCATGAGGTTGAAGTGTTGTAGGCCGATCAGATACAACCTACATTTGGACATGGCTCAGACGGCGGCTAACAGCTCCAGTTCGATGGTGGCATAGCGAGTCTCGGCATCAGTGAGAAACCGAGAGCCACACTGAACCAGACGAAGGCATCCATTGCCGTGGTCCTGTAGCAGAGTGTATCAAATCCCGTAGAGGCGAGAGACATCAGTCTGGAGGACAACTGGCAGGGCCGGGTCGAAGGAATCGAGAACAGGTGGGCTAAGGAGAGCTGTCTTGATGCGACGGAATGCCTCATCATGGTCAGCTGTCCAGGTGAATGTTCTCTTGGGGCTCATCAGGGGGCGTAGGGGCTGCGCTGCAGCGGCGATGTCGGGGGTAAACTCAGCCAACTGGTTTACCAGGCCCATGAACGAGCGGAGGTCGGTCAGGTTGGCAGGAGTTAGGAAGTCCCGGATCGCGCTGACCTTTCCAGGATCAGCCGAGATGCCCTTGCCTGAGAGGGTGTACCCACAGAAGTTCACACTAGGTGCGGCGACCACAAACTTATCCTTGTTGAGGGTGATCCCGTACTTGTGGCACCTGGTGAGCATCTGGTGAATACGCTCAAGATGCGTGGAGTAATCCTCGTCATATAGGAGCACGTCGTCGATGACCTTGACACAGTTCGCCACACCCTGAAGGGCCATGTCACCACGGAGGCAGAAAGCATCGCCAGTAGCCGCGAAACCCATAGGTCCTCTGCAGTGCTGAAATCGGCCGTATGGTGTGATGAACGTCGTGAGGTGCTAATCTCCTTCCGCAAGTTCCATCTGCCAGTACCCACATAAGGCATCTTCTGTAGTAAAGTACCTTGCCTTCGGGTCCACACTGCGTATAGTGGCGAAGGGTGTCGGTGAAGGGTGGGTCGGGCGGGAAACTTGGCTATTCAGCTTGGTGAGGTCGACGGTGATACGAACTCCAGTAATGTTCTTGGCGACTGCTACAATGGGGTGACACCAATCCGAGGGGTCGTCACCAGCAGGCTTAATGATCCCCTGGGCTACCGTAGAGTCGAGTTCCTTCTTAACTTAGCTCTGGAAAGCGAAGGGTATCTGTCTCGGTGTGTGGATGGCGAAAGGTACTGCATCATCCTTCAGGTGTATTCTCATGGGGGAGCCAGCCATTGGCTTGAGTGGAGCTGTCTTGAGGTCCTCCTTGGAAATCAGCACGTCCTTGAATTGCAGTAGGAAGAACTCCCTGGCTGCAGAAGGTGACGTTTTGGGTGGGAGGGGCAGCTCCTTGCACCTGTTGACATGTTTTATTTCCAGAATTGGCTTAGGGAAGTCTGAAGATATTATGGCCAACTCTTGACAGTGGTCATAAGACAGTAGTGGCATTTGAACACCTTTGTGGACCTGAATCCTGGCAGAACATGACTGCTTACCTAGGGTGAGGGTAGCCTGAAATGTACCCAGAGCAGGTGCCATTGTAGAACCGTCTGCGGTGAGCGTTGTAGAAGTTGACGGTGGTTGCAAGCTGCTCCGAGGGATCCCCAGAATGTCGAGGTGTCTTGTGCCGATGACTGTGACGTCCGCACCTGTGTCAGGAAGCATCTGGATACGGGATGTAAAGTCGCCGTATGACAGGTGAACACAGATGGGCTGAGGTGTCTTGCTGACAGGGGAAGAAGAGGATCTCATGCGACGAAAGCACTTGTTCTTCGCCGCCTGAGACTTGCAAGTAGTATTATTCTTCTTCTGTGACTGACAGCATTTGTCATAGTGTCCAATGCGGCTACAGGAGCGGCACTGAACGTTGTTGGCAGGGCACTTCAGTGTCCTAGCCCAATGACCACGACAGCCACAGTTATTGCAGGTGCTGTCAGCGGCAGGGCATTCAGAACCATACCGACGAGCACAATACTGGTAGGAATGACCTGGCGTCGAAGTCTGAAGTGATGCTGAAGAGTGATGCGAAGCTGAAGTCGGATGTGAAGCTGAAGTCGGATGTGAAGCTGAAGTCGGATAAGAAGCTGAAGTCCGGTCACGCCCTTTATTCTTCTTACATGCGGAGATGGCACACAGCTGGTTAGATGGAGCACGGATGGCAGAAGTCGCACTTCTGGTGGCTTCGTAAGAGCGGCAGGTGGTGACAACATCCTGTAGAGAAGAGGCAGTGTCGAGGGAGATAAGCTTCTGAATAAGCTCTTCGTCCCGCACGCCCATGAGGATAATCATCTTCAGCTGTGTTTCCTCACAAGTCGACGAGTTCCCAGGACAAACGTCAACCTCCTCAGCGATGCGTCGGAGTCGTACGTAAAAGTCGGCAAACGACTCACCCTCCAGCTGCTTACAACTGAGAAGTTCTCTCCTATGTAGAGCTTCGTTGCGGAGACCCTTGATATGCGTCTGTAATGCATCCAAGATGTCCTTCACGGTCTTGTCTGTGTCGTGGGGAATTTGCAGGGTGTGCTCCAGGATACGTTGTGTCTCTAGGGTGAGACACATCCTCATCTGGATCAGCTGTTTCTCCCTAGGCAACCTTGATAAATCGACCATCATCGAATAATCGTCCCACCTCCGACGCCATTCACGGAATACCTGGAACGAGGCATCAGCTTGGAGTGGCGGTGGACTCTGAGCGAGTGCTTTCTGTGGGGGGGGGGCAAAGAAGTTGAAGAGGACCCTGCAGGTGCACCTGTGGACGAAGAGGCAGGTGTAGTAGCTGCTTGAAGGGTAACAGGTGCCAACAACTCGATAATGGCACTGAATCTGGCATTTTCTTGTTGATGTCTGTGATCCTCTTTACGTCTTCGTTCATGGTCTTCCTGTCGCCTCCTGATGTCGTCTTGTCGTCGGTTTTCTTCCAAAACTGAATTAAATGAAGGAAGTCGACACCTGTGGCAGATTGCAGACGTGTGTAGTGGGGGCTAAGGGTGGGCGGGGCCGCTTGATCCACTTTCCGATCCACTTGGAGTCCACTTACTGCACCGACATCCATCTGAAGTTGGGCTTGTTGGGTATCTGAAGAAAACCCAATAAATTCCTGATCTTCCATATGGCCTGGTTTATTTCTCTCACAATTACTGTAATTAATAAGTGAGCAGAAAAGCAATCGTCTTTAAATGGAAGATATTTGGGAGCATCTGTGAGTGTGTGTGTGTGCGTTCGTTCGTGCGTGTACTCGGAGCAGGCTGGCGAGCGCGCTGGCTGGCTCAGATGCCCAGTGCCCGTCGAGACACGAACAGGGGTGGATGTCAAAACTTGAGCTCTCCCATAGGTCTTAAATAGGCTTCCCTCTTTTGTAAATAGTGCAGGAACACGGGGAAACACTTTAAAGACACTAAAGGGCACACACACAACACTGAAAAAGCACTTCACAACACTGCACTGTAAATCCAGGAATATCTTGTTGAGGTACGCGCTGAGAACCACTCGACAAGGGAAGATGACAAGATGGCGGCTCCGAGAGAGATTCTGTGTCCACTCCATTTCTGAATAATGTGATGTCCCAGCTAAACACTGCGCCATGTGGGAGACTAAAGTGGTCTTTACAATCAGGGGTGAAGGAAACACACTGATGTCAAGTTCGTAAGTTCTATTTCTGGGACAAACACACAAAAGGAGTTAAGACAGGGGAAACAGCATCCTGTCTTGGAATTTCTCTGGGTATCTCTATCTGCGCATGCGCGTACAGCGCGCATGTGCCCAAAGTCTGAACTAACATTCAAGTGACAAAAGGGAGTATAATTATAACATATAACACAGAGACCTAAATCAATAATGGTAAATAGTACAGAGTTACATATTACAGCAATATTCGTCTCATATATCTACACTGGGTATCTACTGAATCCGGGACAAACGGTAGAGTAGGCTTCAAGGGACAGAAGCATGAACAACATAATCACAACAAATCTCTTTGTCTGGAAACGACAGACGCATTTACGTTATATTACTTCTTACACTGGGTGAATGACAATTCAACTGTTAAAGCATGAACACTGATGAACACTGATATTCACTACACTTGACTGAATCAAACTGAATGGCTAGGGAACACGTGAACGTACCTGGGAACAAACGGAGAGAGTAGGCGTCAGGGGGTATGCTGTCTCTCCCTTACTCGTGGTATATATGTAATGGTCATGACGGCTAACCTGAAAACCTTAAGGATTCATATTACGCTCAAACGTCCACAAAACCTTCTGAGTCCCCCCAGTGGAAACGTCCCCCGTTCTCTATTTCCCACGTCTTGGTCTATGGGAGTAGACGCTGTATGTTGGGACCTGTTGCCATCTAACCCTTTGTAATCAATTTAATTTGGCTTTCCATAGCTGAGTCAGACATGGTTAGTGAAGATGATAATAGAGAATGAAAATGAGTTCATAGTCTCAATTTCAAGGTCAGAGTGTACAGTAAATTAATTCATCGGAATAGAAGTAGGTGGACTCCCTGGTCTGTTTTGAGTGAGGGCCCCGCGGGCATTTCAACCGTTAGTGAGTGCCCGTCCCTTCACCCAAACAGGTAGGCCACCCACTCTGTGTTGTGATTTGCCCTTCTTTAAGTGATTTGACCCAATTAATAGTTGATTGTGCAAGTGTTGCAGTAACGTAGTTGATATGCTCTGAGTGAAGTCATATTTACGTCTTTAACGTCCCCTGAAACGTGATGTTGTTGTCAAAGTTAGTGAGTGCCCGTCCCTTCACCCATACAGGTCCCCTGACGCTGATTCCCGTCTGTCTCCCGATCCCATTGTGATTATTGAATCGCCCTACCATCCAACAACGGCCTCGGATGTATTAGTTGTCCAGCAGGGATCATATGTGAGAAGATGGCACCGATGCGGCCGGATTAACGTGCCCCAAGGCTTCGTTGCGCCAGACCCCAGACCCGCCATGTGTCTGGCTACCCATCTCGGGTCGGAGTGTAATCGACCACAACAGCAGTTGTAGAGGCGCCAGTGCTATACCCTGTGACAGGCCTTGGAATTATGGTCCACAGTGTGGTTGTAGGTGTTGTTAATACTTACCCATGTTGTGGGGGACCCATGTCGGGGTTTGTATCAGTATTAGTGTCTTGGGAGGAAAGACAAGGAGCTGGTCCTGCGATATAATGTAAGGTGACATCAGCAAAATTAAATTGATTACAAAGGGTTGGATGGCAACAGGTCCCAACATACAGCGTCTTGCTACGAAATCCGCAGATTATATTTAAAGTTCCCTTTAGACAGCCTATCGATGACGTCATCAAGGAAACAGAGAAAACGGGGGACGTTTCCACTGGGGGACTCGGAAGGTTTTGTGAACGTTTGAGCGTAATATGAATCCTTAAGGTTTTCAGGTTAGCCGTCATCACGATCATGACAAAGCTTCCCCCTTCCTCAAGATTTATATCAATAAAAATAGAAAAATAATTCCCTACCGGTGGTCAGAATTGGGCAAAAGAATTGGAAATCTGTTAACATACAACTAGAATGTGACACACCTTCATAAAAAATATATTGGAATACATATATCATAACATAATAGCACCAAAAATAATAACACATGGGGTTAGGTGCATCATGTCATACAATATTGAATGGGGTTAGACACATCATCATATAATGATACTGAGTGGGGGTAGATACATCATATCATATAATAATAAATGGTGTTACATACATCATATCATATAATAACAAAAGGGGTTAGATACATCATATCATAGATTAATAATGAATTGGGTTAGATACCTCATATCATATAATAATAATAAATGGTGTTACATGTTACAAAATACACCCTCACATCGGTAGATAAAGTGCACACTCAAAATTTCCTTACAGAACTCAAATTTCAATGTTCATAGACCATGAAAGTTTCTTTTACGCGATTGGTCAAATGCTTACAAGACACACTGAGATTTAACATAGATTTCTCAAGCTAGGACATAGACGAACGGACCCCATCAAGTCGAAGGAATGATTTGTTTGCCCTTAATCTAAAGAGTCATGTCGCACTCGCGAGAGGCAGCACCATTCAAGGGACTCCGAACGAGCGGGTATTCCCAAGAATTCAATGCTAACGAAACTGTCCTCATGAGAAAACTACCAAACCAAAAACTGTCTGTACTTATGGCATTTGCCATGTAAAAGTAATAGCACCATATTTCTTTGCCCGAATTCTCCCTGAAAGTCACGAACTCTACACCTATATACCAACAACACCCAGCCTACATAGGACTTACCAACCAGAACTTGAGAATTCACCACTGGTATCTTTACTCAAACTAGTAACAGATACCTTTCAGATGATTGCATAACTGCCAATACATCTTCCAATCTCTGTCTCTTACTGCAAATTGACCCTTCCTCTGTAAAAAATTTTCAATAAAAAAAAATCATCAATTCTTTACCTCTCCCTTTACCACAAGTTACTTATAACCGATTGCACACTTATTATCAACCAATGAGGGTCACTTAAAAAAAGCCCACCACTTTTTAAAGATCCAGTCTCACCACTGGTTTTTTCATCCTTACGGGAAATCGGGGAGCAGGAGCAACTACTGTTCTCTCCTCAATTTGTATAGCATCTCTCTCATCCGGCTCTGATTCTGAGGAAAAATCATTTGGGGGAACCTTGTAACGACCACGGTCGTACACGTCAGTTAACGCCAAAATCAAATGATTCATATTACGCTCAATAGCCCACAAAACATGTACCTCTGCTTATTTTGAGTCCTCCATCTGAGGAGTCTGTTTTCTCATCACTTCAAGACGCCTCAGTCCTACGTTATCCCATTTTCTCTGACTTACTGAAACCAACCTCTCTATAAAATGAATTTGAATGTGAGAGAGAACACCCTGGTTTTGAGTCAGCTTAGATATGTCTGTTTACAGTTGAAACATTCAAGATCCATTGTGAGTGGTGTTGAACGCTTCAACTGCCCTTATTGTTAATAAGACGTGTCAAGTAAGTGAGTGTTGAGTCTGCCAGGACAAACGCAACCCATCGGTTTCGTTCCCTAAGAATACCCATGAGTTTCTGATCGCTACTGAAGTTATGTTATTTTGTCGCCCCGACATCAGAGAATCTGATGTTTGTAGTTTAGTTAGAGTCAGTTGTCTATTTAAGAAGTCATTAATTTCCTGAATTATTCTGTCAACTGGTATAATCTCCAAGATCTAACGTCTCCCTGTGAATAGCTCCTTGTTCGCCTCAGGCCTGAGCTTGCAGAATTGATGTTATCAACGTGTATATTTCACCTTTTCCTGGCAAGCTCAACCTCTGATTAGATTATATGAATAGACATAGGAAATTACCCTGATCAGGAACACCGGAGTTCACAATTAAGTATACAGTGATCCAAAATGGTAGAGAAGGTATGTTGTTGGTAAGATCGACCTTTCTGGCATGAATATGGAGGCCCAAGCTGCCCCGCAGGTGCACGTATATACCTCTACACGAGGGAGAATCACGCATTCGTGACTCTTCCTCAATGTATCTCCAGGTATGTTCACGTGTGTTCCCCGCCGCCTAGTAATTCAGTTTAACTTAGTCAATTTTGTGAATATCAGTGTTCATGTCTTAACATAGTGACTTCTGTGCCAATTAAGTCGAGTAACGTAGAGATTTAGATATCGGCTGGACCGTTGCCAGACGTATGTTTTGTATAGTTGAAGTTAATTATTGAGCATTCGTGACTCTTCCTCAACGTATCTCCGGGCCAGTGTGTTGAGCTGAATACTCATCGGCTACCGTGGGTCAGTAGCCGAGTTGGACGATGCCGTTAATTCGACAGGATTAAACTGGGAAGTCCTTTTCCTGCAACTTAGGCGGCAGCTCCCTTGGCGTGTGTCGGGATATATACCCTGAGGCACTCCTCACAGTTACACGGGCCTAAGTATTATTGTATCTTGATTGAGGGATTAATTAACAGATGGAAATCCCAGGTTAAGCAGTGAAACCATAAATGTTGATATTACCAGGAAATATGTTATGTGAGTTGAGTACATGAACTGAAGGAAAAGTATCATGTTCATGACGATAGAACGTGAGGTTATAATTTGATTTGGGATAATGTCAAGTGTGTCATATTATCCACTTGCAGTAACAATGGAATAATATATTGATTGTTAAATGTTGTAACCAAGAATTGAAGATGTAGTTTGTTACTTGTAAAAGTAAGACCTGAGGGTCCAGTGATATCGTGTGTATAATTACTGAATCTCATTTGTCAGAGGATTAATACCACAATTGTCTGATGAAGTAATAAGTATTGGGAGGTATTTAATGAGGTAATAAGTTCTTGAAGTGTTTAATGACTTAATAAGTTAATTTCGGTTCTGTTTAGCCTGAGTGAATCTAAGATGCATCTTCTCCACTCACTGTGTTAATAAACATTGAATTAGTAAACTACGAGTATCACCACTCTACTCCTTCTAAACATTGGTTCCCAGAAAATAATACTTACTCACGTGCCTAGACATCTACCACACTACCCAACAACTTTCCATGAGTTATGTTATATAATGAAAAGTCTGGGTGGTGGCAGCTACCCTTTGTAAGTATAAAAAGTGTTGTACAAAGAATAACATGGTTCCCCAGACTAACCCATGTATAAGAATAGACATAAAACAAAGTATACTTCAGAAAGGTAAGAACATTGAAACTAAGAATAAATATATATGTAAAGAATGGAAGAAGAATAAGTATATAAAACAGGGTACTCATTGGAAGAATGCTACACAGAACAAATAAGTATATGAGTAAATAGAATACTAACAGAAAAGAGTAGCTGGATGGTAAATTATTGAAAAGAGAAAACTCGGCCCGTTACAACCTGGATATCATTTACATGGACAAACATATCTCTGTTGATACATCTTTTCACCTTTTCTGCTGCTCGTCGAATTACTTCTGTCTCATCTGAAAGGTGGGCTAACTCATACGCTGCACCATTGCGGATGACCTCAGTTACTGTATATGGTCCCTTCCACTGAGCATTTAATTTCCTACTGGTACCTGGGATAGGAGCTTCATCTCTCACCCAAACAGTTTCTCCTAGCTGCTACGTTCCGGAATTCTCTAGGCATTCATTCAGAAGTTTCTTTAATTACTCTGTGAGCTTCTCTCAACCCTTCAGTACCCTCGTTTTCTATTAGTGGTAACTCAATGCCCACTTGTCTCTGCGGATGCCGGGAGAAGAACGCGAAGTGTGGCTGCACTCCAGTCATTGTGTGAACAGAAGTGTTCAACGCATATTGGGTCGGACCCAAGAATCGTGGCCAGCGACGCGGGTTATCTTCGCACATGATTGACAAAATGTTCTTAAAAGTTCGGTGCATTCTCTCCGTGATACTGTTACCTCGGGGGTGGTAAGGCAAGGTAAAATACACCTTAATGTTAGTTAATCGACAGAGCTCACTGAACTGTGCGGCAGTAAATTCTCCTCCAATATCCGCAATCACTACTTTAGGACAACCGAAGACATTAACAAATTTCTCAAATTCACGGGTAACTTCTTGCGTTGTCTTCGTGCGCAATGGATAGAAAATAACAAACCTTGAATAATGATCTATAATCGTTAACACATATCGGTAATCACTGATCCCTGAATGCATGTCAGTCAAATCTACCGAAACTCGTTCTAGTGGTTTGGTTACGACTGGTAATTCTTGCCAAAGTTGCGTCAGTCCCTTAGTTCCCTTGAACCTTTGACACATCTCCCATGATGCTACATAATCAACACAATCTTT
Organism: Homarus gammarus; assembly: GCA_958450375.1. NCBI lineage: Eukaryota > Metazoa > Arthropoda > Malacostraca > Decapoda > Nephropidae > Homarus > Homarus gammarus. Next base: position 122,703 of record CAUDMG010002899.1, on the reverse strand, counting down.
ACCATAGTTATATACTGCCAGATTCTGGGGTAACTAAGTCTAAGGGGATAACTTAACTCTAATCTTAATTTCTAAGGGTCGCTGCCACCAGACTCCCTCTGGACAGCATGTAGCTTGTTAGGTAGCGTGCAGAGTGGACTAGGCATTGGGTTAGGTTTTCCATTGACCAGATCGATAAGGGTAAAGAAGGGTGAAACCATAACATGTCTTAATTGATTTATTCCTTATAAAACATACTGGTAAAAAACATATACAACCACACTGTGGACCATAACTCCAAGGCCTGTCCCAGGGTATAGCACTGGCGCCTCTAACAACTGTTGTTGTGGTCGGTTACACTCCGACCCGAGGTGGGTTTGGGGTCCTCGGCCCACGAGGTAGAGTAGAGCCGAATAATCATGCCGAATCAGCGCCATCACTCCTATATTGACCACTGCTGGGTATCCACCGGCTCCGAGCGACCGGTGGGTTTCAATAAAGCCCACCCTCGATCTGGGGACAAACGGGGCAGCGTCAGGGGACTGAGAAACATGACAACACCAACAAACTCTCTTGTCTAGACGACAGACGTATTTGCGTTATATTACTTATACACTGGGTGAATGACAATTCAACTGTTAAATCATGAACACTGGTGAACACTGATATTCACTACAATTGACTGAATGGCTAGGGAACACAGAACATACCTGGGGACAAACGGGGCAGCGTCAGGGGACGCTCTCCCTGGCCATCTTGAGTTTATATACCCCTGAGTTGCCAGTGATCGCTACTCACGCAATGACAATTATCACAAACAAACTAACTGGTACTCATTCAAAGATGACCCTCAGTTGACAAAGGTCTGGCGAATTACTAAAGTTGATTTAAACAGACTAATTCAAGGTTGCGTTTGCCAGTAGAGAGTGCAATAAACGTAGTGACAACTGTGTTCGAAGGCGGGACTTACTGGGAGTGATCCTGAGGGTAAAACGGATGGGAAATAAACGTCTCTCCTGAGATTCTACAAGCGCGGTGGATTTGAATATTATGTAGCGTAATATGAATTAAAACGGGTTTTTAGGAATGACAATGATGGGCGCAGTACAGTTAGGCCAATAAAACAAATTTGCTACTCGGGTGATGGTCTTCCACCGTCCTAAATGACCTGAGGTGGCATTGTCATGCGCCAACTCTAATGCATCTTTACGTAAATGTTGAGAGATTACTAGACAATACTTCAATGCTTTATCAAGTTGTTCTTTTACTAGATACAATACTCCATTTATTACTTCAAAACTATCAACGGTGGCCTTTGGGTACTTATGTTGTGGAACTTTACCTCCTGCTAAATACTGTTTTAACTCTTGCCATCTTGGTTCTTTTTGTTGTTCCTTACCAAATTCTGCCTATGTGAAACCTTCTAGTGTGGGAAATTGAGCAGCAACATGGTCTTGCATGACTTTTCTCAAGGTTCTGACTGGTCGACTTAATGCATCAGCTACTACATAAGCTCTACCGGGCTTGTATTCAATGTCATAGGCGTAATCTCTCATTTCTAAGATCCAACGGTTCATTCGCTGACGTTTGGTTTTCTTTCTAAAGACGGAAGTTAGAGGTTGGTGATCTGTCTGAATTGTAAACGGCGTACCCCAAAGAAAATGATGAAAGAACCTGCTCGCTAACACAATGCCTAACGCATCTTTATCGGTGGTGGAATAACGAGTTTCTGCCGGCTTTAACTTTCTAGAAAAATAACCCACTGGTCGCAAAGAGCCATCTTCTTGTACCTGATTAAGGGAAGCGCCTACACAGAAATCGCTGGCATCACTATGCAGTTCGAACGGTTTATGAATATCTGACTTGACAAGAACTGGGTATGAAGCTAGTGCTTGCTTTAACTTCTCAAATGCTTCTTGACACTCATTGGACCATACAAAATCAACAGTCTGTTTCGTTAACTCAGTGAGGGGGTAAGCTACTTTGGCAAACTCGGGAACATGTTTACGGTAAAATCCACACATACCCAAAAATTGGCGGATTTGTTTAACATTAGTTGGGGGTTTACACTCAGTCAGAGCTTGGACATTTTCTGGGTCAGGCTCAATGCCTCTCTCTGAAACTACATGTCCTAAGAATTTAACTTGCTTATGGCCAAATTGACACTTAGACAAATTTAGTTTAATACCCATCTCTTCAATTCTCTCAAATACTCTGGTGAGTCTTTGCAACAAGGTGGGGAAGTCAGGAGCCCATACTGTTACATCATCAAGATAGTTTCGTACCCAGTCTTCAACTGCTAAGGGAGCTAATACTCTGTTTACTTCTCGAGTGAAAACGGCAGGACTAGCTGAGAGCCCAAACGGAAGGCGTGTGAACCTCCATAGATTGTACCCATCGCTAAAAGTAGTTAGATCTCGGCTACTGTCGTTAAGAATGACCTGATAATACGCATCCTTCAAATCTAATGTGGCGTAATACTTATTTCCCGCAGCTTTCTCTACTAATTCGTCAATTCGTGGCAAGGGTTGTATGTCGACCTTCAAATGCTTATTGACCTCTCGAAAATCTAAGCACATACGCTTTGAACCGTTGGGTTTTGTTACTAGAACAATGGGGGATAACCAGGAGGCAGTCGATGGTTCAATGTTATTACGATCCCTCATATCTGTTATCATTTCTTTAATTATCTCTTTTGCTTTCTCTGGGTGTCTATACTGTGGTCCTCTGACAGGATTGTGGTTGGCGAGCTGACTGTTACCGGGTATATCAGCAATTGACCCTATTTCATGTGGTCCTAAAACAAACAAGGAATCATGAGCTAGAATTACTTTCCGCAAATCTTTACGCATGTCTCTGTCTAGAATCTAGACAGAGACATGCGTAAAGATTTGCGGAAAGATGGTTCCACTGTTGGTTTCTAATTAACTCGTTCAACTTCTCTTGTCTAGTGGTTCCGCCTTTTACTTCATCACATTCCGGTATCATACTGTTGGAAATCTCTTGGACATGTCTGACCTTCTTTACTGGACCGTTGGGAATTCCGGCACAAATTACAGTCAAAGTATGGTACTCTCTGATCATCATCTACATTTACTTGTAATTGGTTTGAGGATCTCCTCTCCCCTTCTGTTTGAATGGCTAAGTAATGAGGAGCACAAAGGGATAATTCAGTTGAAGACTTTACTTTACACAATTTGTCATAGACCTGTTGAATATGCCCCAAGTAATTTCCTTTAACATCAACATATGAGATTATCTCCTCCGGGATTAACTCTTATTCGCCAATGACAGTGCCAGCTCTCATATACACGGATCTATCGGTACAATTACTTACTGGCAAATATATGCGCGAATCTGGATGTACTCTAACACATATCTCTGGTTGTTGGTTGAAACTTTTATGCGTGAATCGTACGCTCAGAATTTGACCTTTCTCTACTTTCACTTTGATGAATATGATCGGTGCATGGTGGCCTCGTACAACAGTCTTCCTATCAATATGGAGACTCTTCAACTGTGGTGGACAAGGTACATCGGGCTTTAACGACAATTTATTGATGCATTTGATTCCTTTCATGTGCTCTCTCGTCAACACTCTCCCATATTCATGTGAATGGCCTGCCCAAATGAATTGTTTCCTTTTACGTTCCCATGTTACTCTAAATCTTCCAAGGAGATATGCTCCGAATAGTAATTCTGCATCAAAGTATTTATCATCCACCACAATGGCATGGTGTCTGACTTTCAACTGTGGTGTTACTTGTACTGTTATGACTACTTTACCTTTAATTTTTAACTCATATCCCGTAACACCCTGGTGCCTATATTTACAAGGTTGGATGGGTTGCAAATTCAAAGTTTTTACTAAACTCTCCTTAATGACGGTGGCTTCACTGCCTGTATCTATTAAAGCAAGACAGATACGTTCATTTACAGTAAACTATATGCAAGGAGACACATTGGAAGGAATCCGCTATGTCAATACTTTGGATAATGCCGACGACTTGAGCGTCTGAGGCAGCGTTGACTGTTTCTCCGACACCCTACTTCTAAGCAATCCCAACATGAACGTGGGGGTGGATTTAAGGGGCAAGAAGAGGTATCATGACTCTGTGTTCGGGAGCCATTTATTCGCCAGCCAGCCTTCGCCGTGAACGGACCTCTCTTCTGACCCTTCACTGCTAAGCAGCCAGCCTTCTTTCTACTGTTGACGACCTGACTACAACTCGACCTCTCTGTCGATCACTGGCCTTCCGAGAAATCTTTTTGGGGGCAACGCCCCTTGGGGATCTCCGCCTTTGGAAACGACCACGACTGTCACCGGACTCCCTCACGAGCGTTCAGGACTGTCAACGCTAGTTAGCCCTCCCCACGGTTAAAGTGAGTGACCCACACTCCTCCTGGAGGGCAGCTATTTATTGGCAGTACTGACGTGGTTTGAGGTCTTTCTCTCTTGCTGAAATCCTTCCTTACTTACCCTGGCCGAGGCACCTGCTTATATTTAAGTATTCTTGCTAGAGCCCCTCCAGTGGAGCACACCTCACAGTAGGTGGGATTGTGTGTGTCCGTTGGAGGTCGGGGAACACAGGCCAATCCGGCAGTGGAAAAACAGTGATAGTGCAGTTACACCACTGTCCGGGGGTCGCCTATAGGCACACTAAGAAGGGTCTTCAATAACCTTCTTTATCACCCACAATTATATGCTAGGAAAACACAAACAAATAAACCAATGGCTACCAAGGTTAGACTCAAGATTATAGACAAGAGAACAGCCCCTTCACGTTCTCAGATAACTGAAACAGCGTATGGTACACTCAATGTACCCTTCACAAGGATTTTCTCCTCGAACGATGGATACACTGCAATATGCAGGGACTACAGAGATACGGATACCGTTCTGAGCCCTGAGGGAATGCAAGCCTTTGGAGACATAGGACTCCAGGTCATTATGCCACCAGAGGTTAAAGCAAAATGATCAGTATTTGTACGAGGACTTGACTACGAATTTGGAAAGCACTCGGCACAAGAAATAAAAGAAGAACTAGAAATAAAAAATAACTGGCTAAAAATCGAAGAAGTGGTAAAAATAAAGCAATACACTCATTGCCTAAAGCTGAGATTCACTGACACTTCCATGGCAGACAAGGCCCTGGAAACTAGAATCTTGGAGTTCAACATGTCAGTACTCCCTAAACAACTAGAAAGGGAGAAATATGTTAATATTCTCACATGCTTCATCTGCTATGCACATGAATCACATGCAACAAAAGACTGTCCTCAAAAGGAACTTAAAATATGCTCTGAATGTGCAGAAGAAGGTCATACCTTCCGGGACTGCAAGAATCAATCCAAAGCTTGTATAAACTGTAAAAATCAGAAGGAACCTGGATATAAGACCCACAGAACCCTAGCAATGGCCTGTCCATGCAAGAAGAAAATAATAAATGAAAAAGTAGCAAAGGAAAAACAACAAGAACAGAAGGAGAATACAACATATGCTGCTATTGCAAAGAAAGTAGTTGAAGAAACAACACAACCACAGAATACCACCAAAATTGTACTGAGCGAAATACGAGACTACAAAGTGCTCATCTGCCTATTATACTCTCACATAATGAGCATAGGGAACCCAGGCACGTTCGAAATAGAAATGTACAGAATGCTTGGAAGAAACAACCTCCCAATAATGAGTTTCCCAGCGAACCCAGATTCCGGATCTGTGCTACAAGCGTCCAGCTTAACCAACCCAGATGCACCACAAGAGACAGTCAACGCAGAAGAAAAAGGAGCAACGGAGCAAACACCAGCCGCAACAGTACACGAAATAAACGAAGCTGACAAGGCAAAGTCACAAAGGATTGAAACATCCACCCAAAGTACAGCAGAGAGGCAGGACCTTCAAAATAACATCCAAAGAGAGACAGGAGCCGTAAGGAAAAAAGTCTCAACAGCAACCATGGATACTCAGGGCAAGGAAACGCTACTGACTAGAATGTGCAGATGACTGTGAACTACAGCTTCAATGGTGTGACAGAATATTTATCCCTAATGAATGCAAAACGATGCCAGACATTATACAAGCCATAACAAAACAAGAACTAAAATGGACCTACTCTAACGATAAATACTCTGAAGCACTAGTGGAAGCTTACCTGATAAACCAAAGGATTAAAATAAGGAGACACAACTTCAAAAAAGAAGAACAATGGAAATTCCAAAGAATCCGTAACGGACTGGTTCCGGACAAGAGATCGCCATCCGAGCAACAAACAAGAAACAAAAAATCAAAACACAATGAATAAAGAAAAACCCAGAACACTTACCATCATACAACACAATGTCCGCAACTGGGAAACAAATAAAAACAACCTTGCAAACACATACCTCAGCATTGATCCGGACATAATTTTAATAAATAGTCACGGCAATTCAAATTCCAAGAAAATAAAAATATTTGGATATACAACCTACCAAAGAAATAAAACAGAAGAATTTAATGATGGCGTGGCTATTGCTGTAAAGCACATACTGAAACATCAAATCATCGACGAATTCCAGGATGAATTCCAGGGAATCAAAATAACTGCCACACTAGGAGAAATAGCAATAGCCACAGCATATTTACCGCCAAGACGGAACTACCTGCCGGCCCCAGACTTGATAAAACTATTGAACTACAACTGCCCAACATATATAATAGGAGATCTGAACCCAAGACATCCAATATTCGGCCACGGAAACAGGAACAGGGTGGGCACTGCACTGCATACCATAATGAACACAGGGAAGCTGATCCACCTAGGACCACACATCACCACATTTATTGGCAATAACAAAACAACAACCCCAGACAAAGTCTTCACCAATAACAAGGCATTCCTAAATTATCATATAAAACAAGGACCACTAACTACCAGCGAACACATTCCAATGATAATAAAACTATCCACAAGCCCAATCCAAGTACCAACTACCCCACGTTTCCAAATGCAAAAAGCAGACTGGGAAGGCTACAGGAAGCAACTAGAACAAGTTAAGATCCCAGATCTCCAAGGCAAAACACTAGAAGATATTGACAACGAAACAGATACCCTTAAACGTAACATCAAAAAGGCAACAGAGAACAACATACCAATCACAACATACCGAGTGTGAGCTCTTTCAAGAGAAGACTTGACCAACACTGGAGCGGGTTCAGGTACATTCAGGAGCCGGTGCATGCCCAGTATTTGCCAACAGTGCGTGACAGAGACGTGACCGATCGCCCGGGCGGCTAACAAGCCGATCAGTGGCGAAGAGGATAAAAGTAAAAGTAAAAAGAACGCTACCACACATCAGGACATCCCATGAATTGCGAATGCTCCAAGTACAATACAATAACATAATGATATACATACAAAATTATCCACCAACAACAGAGCTTATTAGAAACTTAAGGCAAATACAACAAAAGTTAAGAGATGAAAGCCTGATAGCACACCAACAGATATGGAACGAACTAATAAACAACCTGGATACCACAAGAAATGACAAGAACTTCTGGCAGAACGTAAACATAATGCTAGGAAATGACAAGCCTCAACAAAAATACATAAAGGACCAAAACGGGAAAAAACTCTTTGAAGGAAAAGAGATAGAATCCGCATACAGAAAAGAATGGAAAAAAGTATTTCAAATATCAGAAGAAGAAAATGAGGAATTTGATGAGGAACATGAAAATCATATCTGCAGAGAAATGGCTGAAATGATACATAGGATAACCCCATACCATGTGGTGGACAAAACCAGGCTCAACCTGATAGAACCAATTACAGAAGGAGAACTGCTACACTACATCAGGCACACTAAAGAAAAAGCACCAGGATTTACAAAAATCACAAGAAATATGATCCTATACCTACCCAATAACTGCACACAAGGCATCCTTGAAATATTTAACTCAGCTTTGGCAAGTGGATACTTCATTGATGCATTTAAAAACGCAAAACTCATATTCATACCGAAACCAGCCAAAGACCACACCCAAGTAATAAACTACAGACCGATTTCCCTACTCGAAGTTATAGGAAAACTATTTGAAAAGGCAATAAACAAGAGAATCAGAAAACACAGAAGTGAAAACGAACTACTAAACCCCAGACAACATGGATTCACTGAAAAAAAGGGAACACATACTTCACTAGCCATAATCACGGAAACGTTAGCCAACAAGAAAGCAGAAAGAAACCAAGTCAACATTGTACTAAGAGACGTTAAGAAAGCGTTCGATAAAGTATGGCACCTAGGATTAAAATTTAAACTGCTTCAATTAAATCTCCCAGAACCAATAGAAAAAACCGCCTTTGACTTCCTAGACGATCGCACGGCACAAATACAAATTGGCAGCTTTATAGGACCACCCATAAAACTGAAAAGTGGAGTACCCCAAGGCAGTGTCCTTTCACCCACGCTGTACAATATCTACACAGTAGACCTACCAGAACCAGCTCCCTACAGTGAATACATAAGTTTTGCAGACGATATCACACAAATCATCACATACCCTGGCAAATCAACAGCAATAATGGCACAACATACTGCTAACGCAATAGAGAACATCAACCAGTACGAAAAAAAGTGGAAGATACAAACGAACACAAACAAGTTCAAAATAATCCCAATCGCTAAAAGGAAAAAATACCCCATAATAGGAGACAACAAAGTGATTCCATATGCCATGGAAGGCACTGTCCTAGTGTGAGGGGGCGCTTTCTTGAGCTGCCACCAATGTGAGGGGGCGTTTTCTTGGTCTGCCACCAATGTGAGGGGGCCCAACTCCCTCTCTGTTTCTACACCACCCTCATCTTAGTTCTTACTCTACTCAGTTCCGTAAACTATTCTTGGGTAGCATGGGCGAGGGTCTAGGCATGTGAGTATGGTAATTTTGGTATCAGGTCACTTGGATGGAAATAAAGGTAAAATACTGTGGGAGAAATGAATACTCCTAAAATTCTCAAAGAACAAGTTTATTAATATAAAATCAAAGGGGAAAATAGATGTTATTAACATATAACTACCAGGCTCAGCTCCTGGGCCTATTGCAAACTCTCTATGTCTTATGTACTGGTTTCCTTGGAGTAACCCAGGGGAGAACACTAGGACTCGCGGCCTTTGATATTGTGGAGTAGCCAGACACATGGCGGGTCTGGGGTCTGGCCCAACGAAGCCTTGGGGCACATTAATCAGGCCGCATCGGTGCCATCTTCTCACATATGATCCCGGCTGGACATCTAATACATCCGAGGCCGTTGTTGGATGGTAGAGCGATTCAAGAATCACAATGGGATCGGGAGACAAACGGGAATCAGCGTCAGGGGACCTGTATGGATGAAGGGACGGGCACTTACTAACTGTGACAACAACATCACGTTTCAGGGGACGTTAAAGACGTAAATATGACTTCACTCAGAGCATATCAACTACGTTACTGTAACACTTGCACAATCAACTATTAATTGGGTCAAATCACTTAAAGAAGGGCAAATCACACACAGCGTGGATTGGCCTACCTGTATGGATGAAGGGACGGGCACTTACTAACGGTTGAAATGCCCGCAGAGCCCTCACTCAAAACAGGCCAGGGAGTCCAGCTACTCCTATTCCGATGAATTAATTTACTGTACACTCTGACCTTGAAATTGAGACTATGAACTCATTTTCATTCTCTACTATCATCTTCACTAACAATGCTCTGACTCAGCTATCGAAAGCCAAGATTGCGTATCCTATCACAGAACTCACTAAGAAACAAGCTGCCTTTGCCTGGACAGATGAATGCCAGACAGCATTTGAAACGTTAAAGCGGACATTAGCTTCCTTCCCAGTACTAGTAAAAGTGGACATGGATAAACCATTTGAGCTGCACAGTGACACTAGTAATTTCTGTGTAGGAGCCTCACTAAATCAATTACAGGATGACGGTTCTTTGTGTCCTGTTGGGTATTTCTCTCGGAAGCTAAAGCCCGCGGAAACACGGTATTCCACCACCGACCAAGAAGCATTGGGGATAGTGTTAGCCTGTAGATTTTTCCATCATTTTCTGTGGGGTTCCCAATTCACCATCAAGACTGACCACCAGCCGTTAACGTCTGTTTTTAACAAGAAAACTAAAAGTCAAAGAATGAATAGATGGATGTTGGAAATGAGGGATTACATATACAAGATAGAGTACAAACCTGGAAAGGCAAATCTAGTCGCGGACGCATTGAGTAGGCCGGTAGGGGCCCTAAGGAAAGTAGCCAGGAGTAGGACGGTAGGTCAGCTCCCTCAGCTAGATGGTTTAACGCCTCGGCAGTTAGGAATAGAACAAAGAAAAGACGAGAGATGGGAAACATTGGCTAGTTATTTAGAAGGAGGACAGGTACCCAAACATAAATAACCAAAGACGACTATTGACAAATTTGAAGTAGCGGAAGGGGTATTGTATTTAGTAAAGGAACAAATTGACAAAGCATTGCTATACTGCCTTGTAATACCTGATCATTTGCGTAAAGCCGCACTAGAGTGGGCACATAACCGAGAGGCCTCAGGTCACTTAGGACAGTGGAAGACTATAGCCAGAGTAGAAGGCCTTTTCTATTGGCCAAATTATCGCAGAGACTGTGTGAAATTTGTAGAATCATGTGAAGTGTGTCAAAGGTTCAAAGGGACGAAAGGGTTAGAACAGCAATGGCAGGGGATGTCAGAAGTAACTAAACCTTTGGAGAGAGTATCTGTGGACTTGACAGACTTACATAATAGTGCGAAGGGGTATCGCTATGTGCTGACCGTCATAGATCACTATTCTAGGTTTGTCAATTTCTACCCGTTGAGAACCAAATCCACTCAGCAAGTGACCAGGGAATTTAGTAAATTCATTCATGTCTTTGGTAGCCCTGGAGTAGTCATTGCAGATAATGGAGGGGAATTTACAGCAACACAATTAAGAGAACTATGTAACGTAACTGGCATTAAGAACTATTTTACGTTGCCTTACCACCCTAGAGGTAATAGTGTCACAGAGAGAATGCACAGGACCCTTAAAACAACACTTGCAATCATGTGTGAAGATAATCCACTTCAGTGGCCAAAATTTCTCAGTCCCGTGCAGTCGGCTCTGAACACGTCTGTCCATGCCACAACTGGAGTACAGCCTCATTTTGCTTTCTTTTCAAGGCATGTACAAAGAAAAGTAGGAATTGACTTACCTATAATAGAGAGTGAGAGCAGTCAAGAGTTGAAAGAAGCCCATAGGTTGATAAAAGAGATGTCTGCCAGGATGTCACGAGAGACCAGAGAGAGAGCAAATATATCAAGAATGAACCAAACTATGCAGTTAGGAGAAACAGTATGGGTGAGGAATGAATGGCCAAACCCTGGGACCAGCAGGAAGTTGAATACCAAGTGGAAGGGTCCGTACACTATAACAGAAATTATACGAAATGGTGCCGCATATGAGTTGACTAACCCCTTGGATGAAAGTGAGGTGATAAAGAGGGCGGCTGAGAAAGTAAAGAGGTATGTAAGTAGAGACATGTTTGTTCAGCTGAATGAGCCCCTACTCCCACCCTGTGATTCTTCCTCGGACTCGGGGTCAGACGAAACCGATGAGGAAAGTGATGACGGAAATGTGGTAGGTCAACCTGCAGGTAGATTCCCTGTGAGGCAGAGGAGACCAGTAGTTAGAATGGTATTTGTAGGAAATCTAGTTCCAGAATGTTGCTTCAATTGAATATTATTGGCTTTCCAGTTGTTAGGTTGATTTGTTGAATTATAAAGTTTTGGGTGGGGGAGACAGTTGCTCAGATGGTTTGTCGGGATGCTTTTTGAAGATCAGCTATTACTAGTAGTCTCTATATTGTCAGATTTTTTTGGGGTTGTTGACTTCGTCAGTCGTACTGAAGTCACCCCAACATTAGAAATCCCAGTTCTTGTGAACTGAAGTCCGGAAATCCAGTTGCTGCCTATGTTGTTGAAAGAAAAAATCTCAGTTTATGTGTGTCAAAAGTTTGTGGGTTGTTGACTTCGTCAGTCGTACTGAAGTCACCCCAACATTATAAATCCCAGTTCTTAGGAACTGAAGTCCGGAGGTCCAGTTGCTGCCTATGTTGTCGAAAAGACAAATCTCAGTTTATGTGTGTCGGAGGTGTTGTTTGGGTTGTTGACTCGCTCCGGGTGAGGGAGTCACCTCGACTTTCAAATACCAGTTCTTTTGAACTGTGAGATAGAAAATACGGGTTTTGTGTTATGAACCCCAATGTGTATGTCTAGAACCATGGTTTTGTGTTGAAAAGGTGAACTATTATTGAAAGGAAGTAGTGATCTGAGGAAGTGTCTGATGCAACTAATTCCCCATTCATAGACAAGAATTTAAATTCCTTAGGATATGTAATTTCAGGCAGAGAACTTTTGTTGTAGATGTAATGTCAAAGAGTCACTGTTTATGTGCTGGGGCCAAAAGTAGGTTGAGGTGTTACGCTGATGAACTGTTAAGGGAATGTTCCCTATACTATATTGTACTGAAATAAGAATTGATAAGTTGTGGTATGTATAGGTAACGGAGACTCGAGTATGAAAAGTTTGTCTCCTTATAATTTTCTTTTTACTGATATATGGTATACCGTACTAGCAGAATTGTAAACGGTTGTCTGATGTATATGGTAGCGGAGACGCTCGTAGGAAACGTTTAAGTCTCCTTATGTTTTGTGTGATGGATTAAGATACTCTAATCATGAACTGTGAGGATGTTGTAAAATGTATGTACACTACAGCGTTAGTGCTTTGCATATTATTTCGCATAATATGAATCTTTGGGAGGGGAAGGCTATGTACTGCGCACATCATTGTCATCCCTAAAAATCCCATCTAATTCATATTACGCTACATAACATTCAAATGCACGGCGCTTGTAGAACCTCAGAAAACGGGAAACAGTGAGAAAGGACAACTCCCCTACTCAAGGTTCCTAGACCTTGTGTTGTATTGTACCCAGGTATAGTTATATCATATCAAGTGTATGTATTCGTAGCATTAAGGATCACTCAGGGTAGGCATAAGATGAAGGTTAAAGTCCAGTTGAGCCGGACTAGTGTACTGTAAGACTAAGTGTGGATCATGGTTTGAAGGTCCTACTATTTACGTCTGTGGGTGTGTAGCGAACATAACTCCAACAGATATCATATGAAAATACATGAGAACAATGATCTGGAGAAAGGATAAATGTATCAGAACTATGTGAGGTGTTGACAGTGATCTAGAAACTATACTGGAAAGGAAATATCGTGTATGCGTCGGTATGAATTTAATACACCTCGTAGCCTCACGTGACATATACCCACGACAGGTACAGTGATCAGAGAATCTTATGTCTGTGTTCAAATAGTGCACTGTGTGAGAGGAGGATCCCTCATTGCAGTTTTTAAGTGAAGTTGATGCACCCCCGCCATGATCATTCGGCTTTTGTTTCAAGGCGCGTCATGTACCCGCCTCAGATGCCCCGTTGAGATTAAAATCCCAGGCATTTAACCAAGCACTAGCCAACCAAGACCTGACCTTAGTGTGTAATTTAGGATTAATATATGTGTTTATAAGAAATGAGTGACAATATACCGTAAAGTGTTCAGGTGAGAACCATAAGAAACAAAGGTGTAAATTGAGGATTGGAAACTGTAGGCCTATGTGACGAGAAGCGGCGGGAAGCCGGCCTTAGTCTTTCCCGTTCTGCTGTCACCACAGGTCAGTGCCCTAGCGGGCTATATCCCGCCCTACAATTAAGGTTGATAAATAGAAGTTACTCCAGTTTAAAGCTTTGCTGGACATATAAGTGTGATAGGGAAGTGTTAAGGGGTGGGATAACCGCCCGTCAGGCATTATTGCTTAGTCTTTCCCGTTCTGCCGTCACCACAGGTGCCATGTGGCCGGAGTATCTTGCCGCCCGGCCGCCATTGTCCACTTGAGCGTCACACCGGGTGGGAATTACTCCCCCGCTATACCAGTCCACTGTGAACCGGTGGATTCCCAACACACCACTCCACATGAATCGTCACAACTAAGGAGACCGTGAGAAACTGCGGTCGTCACTTGGAGCGACCTATAATACCAGGCGTAGAAATAGTGCTGGTATGTCTCTAGGTGAAGCCCTCGTCTCTACCCACCGAGGGCGGTGTGCGAACGAGGTGCCCGTTGTGTATACCTAAAAGTCACAAGGAGTCACATACTTGCAGGTATGGAGTGTAACAGGTGTGTGAGATGGTGCTATTATGTATGATAACCGACGGTGCTAAAGTCCACACAAGTGGAGCAGTCTGATGTGTTAAGGGATACTGTAAGAAGGAACGACCGAGATACGGCGTTCACCGATTGTTATGCAATAAGTGGGTGGATGACCCGCCAGTAATGTAAGAGTCTGGGGCCCAGCTGGGTAACCAAAATTCTGTTGTTCTTCTGAGGAAGGCCAGTTCATGTATAAGTTTTTTTACCAGTATGTTTTATAAGGAATAAATCAATTAAGACATGTTATGGTTTCTCCCTTCTTTACCCTCATCGATCTGGTCAATGGAAAACCTAACCCAATGCCTAGTCCACTCTGCCCGCTACCTAACGAGCTACATGCTGTCCAGAGGGGGTCTGGTGGCAGCGACCCTTAGGAATTAAGATTAGAGTTAAGTTATCCCCTTAGATTTAGTGACCCCAGATCTGGCAGTATAATCAGACTACTCCACTTGTATGGAGTATAGCACCGTCGGTTATCATACCTAGTAGCACCATCTCAACACACCTGTTACACCCCACACCTGCAGGTATGGGACTCCTTGTAATTTTTAGGTATACATAACAGGCACCTCGTTCGCACACCGTCCTCGGTGGGTAAAGACGAGGGCTTCACCAAGAGACATACCAGTACTACTTCTACGCCTGGTATTATAGGTCTCTCCAAGTGACGACCACGGAGTTTATCACGGTCTCCTTATTTGTTACTACTCATTTGGAGTGGTGTGCTGGGAAGCCACAGGTTCACAGTGGATTGACTTAGCTGGGAGTAGTCACCACCTGGTGGGACGCTCACAGGGATAATGGCTGCTGCACAGCAAGGCACTCCGACCGCATGGGAACTGAGGTGACGGTAGAACGGAGGGTACTGAGAAATAATGCCTGATGGGCGGCTATCACACACCCTAACACATTACTATTACACTTATACATCAGGCAAAGCTTTAAGCTGTAATCACTTCTATATAAGCCTTAATTACAGGGCGGGATATAGCCCGATAGGACACTGACCTAAGGTGAGCGTAGAACGGAGGGTACTGAGGGCAGTTGCCCGCTGCGCGTCACCTCGTAGGCCTACAGTTTCCAATCTTTAATTTTTGCTTTTATTTCTTATAGTTCTCACCTGAACACTTTTCGGCATATTGTCACTCATGTCTTATAAACACACATTTTAAACCTAAATTACACACTAAGGGAAGGGTCTGGTTTGCTAACACGTGGGTAAATTCATTGGGTTATAATATCAATGCGGCGGGTACAGGACGCTCCCTAAAACAAAGCCAAATGTTCATGGAGTGGGTGTATCCACTTCACTTAAAACTGTAATTATTGATCCTCCTGTCACACATTGCACAATTTGAAACCAGACATAACATTCTCTGATCACTGTAAATATCGTGGGTATATGTCACATGAGGACACGAGGTGTATTAAGTTCACACCGATGCATACAAGATATTTCCTTTCAAGTATAGTTTCTGGGTCCCTTCCAACACCTCACATAGTACTGATTCATTTATCCTTTTTCCAGATCATTGTTTTCATGTATTTTCATATGAAATCTGTGGAAGTTATGTTCGCTACACGTTCACAGACGTAAATAGTATGACTTTCAAACCATGATCCACACTTAGTCCTACACTACACTAGTCCGGTTCAACTGAACTTTAACATTCATCTTCTGGATACCCTGAGTTCTCCTTAATGCTATGAATACATACAATTAATATTATATAACTGTACCTGGGTACAATACAAAACATGGTCTAGTAACATTGAGTGGGTGAGTTATCCTTTATCAATGTTTCCCGTTTTCTGAGATTTTACAAGCGCGGTGAGTTTGAATGTTATATATCGTAAAATGAATTAAATGGGGTTTTTTGGAATGACAATGATGTGCGCAGTACACCACTAAACATGGTCGAAAATGGTGCCAAATTCATGCACGAGTTGTACACCCTCATAAACCAACAGAATCACTCTGCTGAAGAAGTAGGCAAGGTAGATGAAGTAAAAAGGTTATGTGCTGGTCTTTTAATCGAGGCCTTGAAACAAGTGGAAAGCAGGCTTCCAGCATCGACGAGGATCTTCAAAGGCTTGAGTGCGTTTGCTCCACGCAAGGTATTGAGCCAGACTGAACGAGTGCCATTCAAAGACCTTTCACTGCCTCACCTTCGAAGTGAAAAAGAAGATACATAATTTTTCTTGGGCTGAGGAGTCAGTTTTTGATTGCAAAATTCCCACAGATGCAACCTCTTTTTGGTGTGGGGTGTTGCAACACAAGAATTCAACAGGTAAGCGGCCCTTTGAAGAATTAGGGACCTATGCTATAGCTTGCCTCACAACACCAACGAGCAATGCTGTTGAAAGAATATTTTCCACGGTAACCAACGTCAAAACCAATTCTCGAAATCGGCTAGGTTCTGAAATGTTGGGCACAATTATTAGCGTTCGCTCACACCTCCAGTTCCAAGGAAAATGTTGTAGAGATTTCAAAGTAACACCACACATGATGGAGCTATTCAACTCTGCAAACATGTACGAGAAGGAAGAACCAGGGGACGATGACGAACTAGACGGTTTTGCTTACGTCAACTAGTGTTATCAAGTTCACCATTATCATGCTCCACTGTAGATTATAGATTCAATTTCAATTTCAATTGTTTATTCCCTGATAGAGGAAGCGGGATCTTAGTGCTGTCACTGGGTACCCCTGTACGATTATAGATATTATGTTTATGTAATAATCGGGCTTTCAATTATAAGTGAAAATGTGTTTTATTGCGACATTTTAA
Organism: Homarus gammarus; assembly: GCA_958450375.1. Taxonomy (NCBI): domain Eukaryota; kingdom Metazoa; phylum Arthropoda; class Malacostraca; order Decapoda; family Nephropidae; genus Homarus; species Homarus gammarus. Next base: position 105,640 of record CAUDMG010002899.1, on the reverse strand, counting down.
ATGGATATTGTAGGGGATACTCTTATTTTGTGTGGATTGCAAAAATAGCCTTGTGCTTCCCATCCAAAAAGAAATGGCCTAATTTTGGCCGTTTTGGCCGTGAGATGGCGCGAGTCCTGGCCGTGAAGCTTGTCCTACATCTGGCAACCCTGGCGTCAACACGGGACCACAACAAGACGATGGTCGCCATAAAGTTTTACGGTAATTATGGTATTACAGTCTGCAGAAGCGGCAAATACAACATTACTGGACATTTGTGAAGAGAACCGTGACAGGACCGCTTAAAGGTAAAGAACATGAAGGCTATGGGGAGAAAAAGTAGGTAGCAGGAGGCAGCTATCAAACAGGGAGGGACTACCGCCTGGGAAGATGTTGGAACCATAATGTGTTGTCTAATGGTAGACTCTGCTGCTATATGTGACCAAGTCCCAGGTTGATGATCTGACTTTCTGCCTCATTTACACACAATTGCAGGGTCTCAATTGTTTCTCTTACTATTTACAACACAAAATACATTTATTGTTTCTCACTGGTGATATGTATTTTTTTATTATTTATGGTTTTGTTATTATTATTATTATTATTATTATTATTATTATTATTATTATTAGTATTGGTAAATTTTACTGTAGGACAGGAGTCCCTCGGGGTTGACCAATATGTTTTTCCAGTGTATTTTGATGTATTTTAAACGAATCTGACCTTCATTTTTGGCAGAAATTGTAAGTTTTTGCCCCCCCCCCCCCCCCCCCCCCCACAATAATGGGGAAGAGCCTGTAAAATTGGGGTTATTGGGGGTGGAAGAAAACAAAAGAGTCATCTAACCTAACCTGACCCAAGCTAACCTGACCTAACCTGACCCAACCTAACCTAACCTGACCCAACCTAACCTGACCCAACCTAACCTAACCTGACCCAACCTAACCTAGCCTAACTAATTCATAGCCGGAGGCTCCGCTCCCGGACCCCCGGTAAGCCTAGCTTAAACTAACCTAAATGTTTCAGTAGTTAAAAACTTTGGGGTGCGCCATGTCCGAAAGTACAATGCTGTATCTTAGTTAGAAGTGGAAGGACCGGGGATACGTAAGAATTGGATAGAATGGTCGTCTTTCTCATAAAACTCGGCAATAAATTGAAAATAATCGCAGGATCACAAATGACAACCAACCTCCACCACGTCCATTGTGAGACTGGACAATTTCTTCTGGTGGTCACCACACGATGTCCCCATGACCACGTGAGGTCTTGCATAGCAACACCCGAGTACGAGTTACCACACCACGTGAACACCACACCACCTGGTGTCTCCATGACCAGCCCAGGCCCGGGCCATCAACTGTAAACTTTAATAATTTGTATGTTCAATCATTGTTCCTTCTTCTTTCAGTAATGAAAGGTTTTGTTAAACGACCCACCCACCCCATGTCTTTGTATGTAATAAGTAATTTTTGTCCAATGTATATTTTCAGCATTCGGGCTGCATAACTTTTTCAATAAACCGTTAATTATTATTATTATTATTATTATTACACACACACACACGTACATACATACATACATGCAGAATTAAGACACATCTGGGTTTGTGTGACTGCTTGGTAGTGAGTTAAATATCAGCTGTTGAGGAGCGCTTGGCAACACTCCTTTCCACTCCATCTCTCTAATCATCCACACCTTTCTCACTCCATATTTTAAAATGTTATGTAATATAATGTTGAAGGGATACAACTTTGCTCATTTATAATCATACTTATCACAATCTCCCTAGAAATACTTTAGGTTTCATGTTTATTCAAGACATCTTCAGGTCATGAGACCCACTAATCCCCCACCCAAGAAAGGGTGACCTGACATTCCATCAGAAGGTCAGTAATTAGACCACTAATCCCACACCCTGCCACTAGCTGACATTGCATCAGGTTAGGTCAGGTACAGTCGTGAACAGAAGTCCTGTCGCCCCTTGTGCTGTTCCGCGAACCAAGTGATTCAGGCTCATGAACCCGAAGCAGTAGACACTGGTGCATTATTCTGCCCATAAATGCTTTGGATTCATGAGTCTGAATCTCAGGGTTCGTGGAGCAGCAGAAGGGGTGACAGGACATTTGTTCACGAGTGTACACTAGACCCACTAATCCCCCACAGCACCATGGGAGTGAAAAATACCAGTGTTTGCTGTAACACACAGCTTCATTCATGATTTTTAATTTTTTTATTATTTATTTTACCAAACTTTTAGATAAACTATTCTGGATTATTATAGTTAAGAAATGGAGTTTCTAACTTAATTAGAACTGCATTTATGGACTCCGGTGGTTTAGACTTGAGGAAAACATCCCCAGCACCCAGAAACATTCTGGGGAAGTGGGCTAGTGTCTGTGTGTGCAAGATGTCTAGTTTAGACACTCGGAAACTTTTCTCAGTAACTGAAAAAGATTCCTGGGATAAGGAATTTATCTGGGTTTGAGAAAGTTGTCTGGTTAGCTGGAAATCTCTCTGTACCAATTGTTCTGGGTAATGGGGATAAGTCCTCGGGTGTCCATCCACACCCGAGGACTTATCCCAATATTCTAATAATAATTTTGGATTACTAAATAGTAACCTGAACCGAATCGCATATATTTGGTTGAAAAAACTGAGTTACGGCTCTGAGGACGCTTTTGGGAAGATAATAAGTACTGACCAGAATGTTTAAAAAATGGCTGTTACGGGTTATTGTTCAAGATATTTACTTACAGGCATCCCCCGTGTTACGGAAGGGTTGCATCCCTGGAGAATTGACCGTATCGCGAAATTCCGGAACGCGAAACCTATTTTCCCATTGACTTCCAATATAAAACTGGAGACACGTTCCTAAGGATTTTTTCCGGTCTCAAAAAAGTAATTCAAGCACTTATATGAATGAAAATAAACATTTATAAACACATACAATACAGTACATTAAATAATTTATGATATGCCTTCTTAACACATCAAGTTTAATATCCAATGTAATGCCTTTGCTGCTTCTTTTTGCACTGCTGTGGTTACTTCCACTTGATGGCCTCTTTCCAGTCATCTTGAATAAGGGTAATGCACTGTACTGTACTTACTGTATGTTTGTAAAAGTTAAATCCAATTGCTGGGGCGAGAAACATGCTACTTGTATATTATTTGTAATTCGAAACCCATTCCCCAAATATGTAACTGTATATTTTCAGCCTTCTGGCTGCCAAGCTCTTTCAATAAACCGTTAATTATTATTATTATTATTATTTAAACAATGGACTGACTCCGCGTGGGGATGCCACACTTGGCGGTACCAAACACCAAGAAATCCACACCAAACAAATTGTATTTTTTAACAAAAAATTTCAATTTTATATAGTGATTTTTTTTTGGTTTAATTGTTAAAATTTTCTTCAATTTCCGCAAGGGCGGATTTACGGGCCGTGTCGCCAAATTATTGGTCATAATTTACAAATTCCGCATCCCGGGGTTCCGTAACGCGGGGGATGCCTGTAGTTGACCCGTCCACAGTGTTCTAACTTAGATCATCTTCAAAGTCAAGATAATCTTTCTTTAACTGCCAGATAGATTGCTGAAATATCTTGTTAAGGTTAATATTGTAAGCATTCTCAATGAAGTAATTGCACACAATTGATTTACTAATGATTTGAAATAGTAAAATAAAAGCAAACATTAAATAAATATTTTTTATAAATGGGCAAAGTGGATTAAGGTAATGAGGTCAGTAGGACAACAGGTTCTATAATCCTGTGAAATTTCTTGACTAGGGGTCAGGTGTGAGGTCACAATGTGTGTTTTGTTACCCCTTCAGGTCAACTGTATAGAGTACTGTATATATAACCTTGTTCTTCTGTAGCTTCTGCCACTATTCCCAGAATTACCGGGTTAATGGTTTTACTGCCAAATTGGCTAGTTAGCGGCCAAGATGAGTTGGCTGTTTTTTACTCAAGTTGGCCTTTTCTCTGGACTGGTTATTGAGTAAAGTTTAATGTCTAATAAATTCATAAACCAGTTACAGAAATATGGCATTTTTATAAAGTTATGATCCTTAACGTTGACACAACCGTCACTTGTGGTATGGCGGTACCTCTGACAGTTGCTCTTTGTGGGAGAATTACCATGTCAGTGGGGCTGTGCCTGGCTGGCCGACTCAGGTAAGACCGTCATCATGTCAACATCACAGAGGAACCGCGTATACCTGGTGTTAGGTCCTGATGAAGCCCTGACCACTTGAAGTCAAAACTGCCTCTGTGTTATTGTACAGTAATATAAATTAGATAATTTCAGACATACATTACCTGTACAAATATACCTATAATGCCATGATATATTGTGTTGTCAATCTGTGGAAGTCATCAACAGTATTGTCAATTAACAACCACCTTCAAATATTTCTGTCTTTATTACTTTACATGCTAATGGTATTTATAAAGTGTCTTTATTTCCCTCTTTTTTGTCCATTCACAGAACATAACTTGACACTTAAATTACAGTAATTTGTTTGGAGTGATTTACTCCTTATATTTTATATACTGTCCCTCACTGCCAGAACATCATAATAGCTAACTAATGCTCTGTCCTTCCTCTACACTCCAGACAGTCACCAGGATTGAGTCAAACTACATCGTCGTCGTTGGCATTTATATCGGCAACAAATAAACGTGTCGGTAGCTGCCCCACGCCGAGATAAGTCACAAGTCACTAATGGACATCTTCTCTCTTGTACAGGAAAAGGTAAGAGGTTTTTTTCTCACTGGATTAGCTCACCAGAACACAGGTCAATGACCCACGTCAGGGCCTCGGGCCAAAAATATAATAATAGAGTAATATCTTCGTTAGCCGGAATCCCTTAAACCCGGAACTGTCCGATATCCGAAATTGAAATTTTCTTTGAAAATCGTTCCCAAAGCTGGAATTTTCCGGAAAAAAACGATAAAATTACGGGGATGAGGGAGTGTTTTCCCAGAGGAGCTCTGCACCAGTTGTTCCGGCTAAGGGGGATATCACTGTAACACTACTAATAATAGAGTAACCCGTCGATAAATAGGAATTTCATATAACTTGGCACATATATGGTCTAGGAATGTATTATATCATAATTCAGGAAGTGACGAGATATATAAAATTACTTGAGAATATCTCGGCATATCTGGACACCTGTGTCACCTACCATACCTCTGTGTCACCTACCATACCTCTGTGTCACCTACCATACCTCTGTGTCACCTACCATACCTCTGTGTCACCTACCATACCTCTGTGTCACCTACCATACCTCTGTCACCTACCATACCTCTGTGTCACCTACCATACCTCTGTCACCTACCATACCTCTGTGTCACCTACCATACCTCTGTTGCAAGGGAGTTTGTTTTTACTTCCTATTTATTCTATTTATTCTTCAATACTGTACTTATATACTTGCTTCATATATATATTTTCTATTAATCTTATTTTCTTAGTCTTTCTGTCTATAAGTATCTATCTTATATTTTTTGCTTATATTTTCTAAGTCAATATTCTTTTCTATATTTTATTCCTTCCGTGATATACTGTAAACAGCTCCTCCCCGACTTACGACCTTGTTGACTTACGACCACCCGAACGTTTGACCGTCTCAGTCGTACCAAAATTTGTCAAATTACGTATTTTCGAATCCCAAGTCAGTGATCGCACTGTGTACTGACAAAATTTTCGTTTGTAATTCACTTTAATATAGCTGGCAAGCTTAAAAGTGAGAGTTTTGTGGTGGTGAAAAGAAAAAGAGACACCCATTTTAGATTTTCTATATTTTATTTAAGCATTTTCGAATTACGACCTGGATTTGGGTTCGTAACCCCGTCATAAAGGGAGGAGCTGTACTGTACAATACTATAATGTACTATACTATAATATACTATACTATACTGTACTGTACTATACTGTACTCTACTATACTATACTGTACTGTACTATAGTATAGTACAGTTTGTCCCCGAATTACGTACATCCGAATTACGTACAAACGGCCGATACGTACATCGTTTCTGAAGTCTTTAATTGCAAAAATATTGTCTTAAAAGGGCGAGCAATTTTTAAATTTGGCGGGCGAGCCAGCCGCACCGCGCCGCCACTATCACTGACCATGCAGACGACACGCTAGACGCACCAAAACAACAAGTGTGGTCATTGTGCATACAGTACTTCTCCTGTGAATTTCTGCCCTATTTTGTACACTTTACTCTGTGTGCAATGACTGGTGTAAAGCGTAAGAGTGGTGAAGCCAGTGGGAGTGCTACGAAACGTCAAGCAATCTCACTAGAGGTAAAAATGGACATAATAAAACTGCTTGAAAGTGGTGAAAAGTTGACCAATGTTGCCCGCAAATTTAACCTGAGTCGGTCAACTGTTAATACAATTGATAAGGGCAAAGAAAAGATCAAGGAACATGTGAAATCTAGCGCTGTGGATCGAGGACTGCACACAAAAACGTAAGCCTCTGTGTCTCGGAGTAGTGTTCAAAAGCTTACCGTCCTCTGGCGCGCCGGTCCCAGAGAGGACGGCGCTGTACAGGACGTTTGTTTACTCCAGGTCTCGCGCACAGCGATGGTTATTTCGTTCATCTTTTCGTTTTATCCATGGAGTAAATTTAAAAGTAGACTTCGAGAAAACATTCAGTTAAAACACAAGGATATTAAAAGTTTGAGTCAATAGTACAATTTGTAGTATGTTTAATACAACATCTCTACAGAAATGCATAAACATGAAATTAACGCATCGGCGACTTTTGCCGGTCGGAACAACGCATCGGCTACTTTTGCCGGTCGGAACTCACGTCGAGTGAGGTGTGAGTGCAGACCGTCCTGTGGCGCGCCGGTACCTGGTAAGGTTTTGACCCCTGTTGTGGTGTCTCAGTATGATTCAGGAGAAAGCCCTAAGTCTTTTCAACGATCTAAAGAAAGATCACCCTGATGATACTGTGACATTCAATGCTAGCAATGGGTGGTTTAACCGATTCAAGGTGCGAAATAAGCTGCATAATGTTCGAGTGACTGGTGAGGCGGCGAGTGCTGATTGGAAAACAGCACAGGATTTTCCAGATAACATTATAGGGTTGGGGGATTTTCGAGTTAAGTACATTTCGAGTTAAGTACAACCTTTTGGTCCCCATTATGTACGTAACTTGGGGACTTACTGTATTACTATACTATACTATACTATACTGTACCATACTGTACTGTACTATACTGTACTGTACTATACTATACAGTAGAACGTCGATATAACACGAGATGTGTTCCAAGAGAGGTCGCTTTAAACAGAATTCGCACTAAATCAAAGTGTTGTTTCAACGGAATACTTTAGTTTGGTACTTGAGGGAAACACAAAATACTAAAAACACTGAGAGTCTACCCAGATGCACCTCAGCCCATCTCCTAGAATAAACAAAACATTGTTTTTTGTAGTATTATGTAAAAACAAACACTCAGAAATGAACACAGCTAAAATTATGAGATGTGAAATGGTCTGTTTACGAGTGATCAGCTGATGTGAGAGGCTGGTCACATTGGTGTCACTCACCACCCGCCTGACTCACCCAGCACTCACTTTCCTCTCAACTTATTTTTTACTTACTTTATGCCATCAAATATAGATTTTCACTCAACTTTAGTTAGGCAATTCATCCTCTGAAGATGCAGAGCCCAACTCGACCAGCTCATCATCCACATCACTGTCTAGTGGTGTGACACGCAGGAAACACCATTTCCATGCTGCAGTGCTTCCAGCACCTTGTTTTTCTGCTCCAGTGTAATTGTTTGCCTTGATTTCTTGGCCTGTGGAGTTAATGATGTAATGGCTGGCCTCTTGGACATATTGGCGATGGTTGATAAACGTGTTAGAAGGAGATAGTGTCATACAGTATGTCCGTTCACTAGAGCGTCTGTGTGAGAACTGAGGATGTGTGAGGGTGGCGGGCAGCCGTGTAGCATGGCCAGAGGCGCGTCTGGTGGGAAACATTAGGCACAAAATAGGGAAGATATGCTTTAAATTAAAACAGTCCTTAATTGCGGGTGTCGCTATAAATCAATAATCTTAATTTAAATTGACGTTTTACTGTACTATGTATACTCACTAGCGCGCCCATGGGCCCCCCCCCCCCCCCACCCTTAAGCCCACGGTTCCTTAACCTTCTGTGGTCAGATGTTGGAATCCTATATGCCTCCCCCTGGTCAGGCAAAAGTGAATTTTTGTCTGCCTAATAGGTCCCATTTGGTCTGAAAATAAAGGAAATAAACCTCAATTTGCTCATGATTGCCAATTTAAAGCTCCCGCACACGCCCAAGTTGCCAAGGCAGGCCCCTGAGATAACGTCACGCAGATTTCCTTACCACAGTGGTGCCGCCGTTACATGTTTTTTCGTGTCTCCCGCATTGTCCTTATTGTTGCTCCTTACCCAATTCACTTACTTTTATAACTAATATATATAATTTATAGTACTAATAGTGACAGGTATCATATTTATTGCACCACCCTCTCTCTGTTTATGGTACTATGTGGCACCAGCACATCTCGCCACAGCTCCCACAGCTCGCCAATAACAACTTCCACAATAACGTTTTCGACAATAGCGGTAAGTTACAATAGATATCCATTTTCGATAATAATGTCTGGATTCTCTTGAATAACGGAGATTTTGCAGGAAGCGTCCGAGCGCATCAATGAAAGCGTTTGTTTGCCGCCATGTTGATGATGTAGTTGTCCGCTCCGCCTCACTCTCACACACGCTCCGTAGAATACAGAGCTGCGCCCACATGTGAGATTTTCGCCTCTATAATCAGTGGTTGCGAGGGTCGGTGATCAAAAATGGCTTTCGCATTTTTGCTTGTAGGGGTTAGGGGAGGTGGTGGAGGGAGTGATTTACCGCCTGAATGCCCGGGAACTTTTAAAGTGAATGAGAAAAAGACCCCAAAGCTCAGAGACAAAGCCACAAGAAGCATGCCTACTCGGTCAAGGATGAAGAACAAATTGTTGAGCTCATTGAAAGTGGTGCACGGAACATTGATATTGTGAGGAAATTGAACTGTCCTGAGTCTACAGTGCGAAATATTAAGAGGAACTTAGAAGAGACCAAGAAGAGTACAGTCAACCCTCAATAATTTGGACTAATGGGGGGGGGGGGGGTGTCCGTTTTAGCTGATTGTCCGAATTTACCGATTTAGGTTAGGTTAGGTTAGGAAATATAGTACTGTATATACACTGCACGCTGAACATGATACACAGTAACAAAAATACAGGAAATACTGTACTGTAAACATCATATAACTAGCTATATAAAACATTACAATATGGTTTTTTTTTGTTTTTTTTTGGGGGGGGGGGGGGGGCAGAAAGATGCCTAATTACTGAAATACCAATGAAAATTGCAGGACATTACAGCACTGATACTCGAATAGGGCGCTAGGTCAAGAATGACTGGCGTGAGTCACGCGCGAACAAGACGGCCGGGGCGTGACCCATCTATTGGACAATCCCGAACCATGTATTTTATCCTATTTTACATTGAAATACATCATGTTTCAGCAAAACTACTACAGTTAACCCTCACTTTACGCGATTAATGTAACCCGCAGGGTCCTGCGTAAAGTGAGAAACGCGTAAAATGAATAACATAACATATGGGATTAATTGAAATAGAGTCCGGGCCGACCCCCAAACTCCACTTTTTGACGACACACAACTATGTTGTAGTACAAATTTTATCTTAACTGTATGATGATATGAAAAACCAAGTAATATAGAAGAGGTTAGGTTAGGAAAAATAAAGGTTAACATAGGAAAAATAAAGGTTAGGTTAGAAAAACTAAAACTTAGGTGGAACACTTACGGTAGTAGAAGAGATGGGTCGGCATATGGGGATGGAGGCTGGTTCCGAGGCAGAGGGCAGATTACTGGCCCTCAGGTGAATCACCATTACTAGGTGAAGCACCATCACTGTCACTTACAGTTGTCAGGGCTTCTCTGACAAATCCCTCAAAGTCATCTTCACTGTCACTATCACTGGCTTGGGCTGGCTGTGGTGGGTTGCGGGTGAAGAACTCGGTTATGCTTTTTTGACGGCTGGTGTTTATGTTGTCATGATACACCATGATGTACGGCTCCATAGCCTGCACCAGCCGGGTATGGAAGACTTCATAGCGGTCATCGTCATTGTCGCGGGAAAGGAAGGACTTCATTTTCTCTGCACACTCCATGGCACCCTTAATATCACTATGAGTTAAACTGTGTTCTTCGGAGAATGACGCACCTTCTTCCTCCTCTTCACTGATGTGGTCTTCTTCCAACATCTCGTCGGCAGTCACTTCAGGATCTCTGATCACCTCCAGGATGTCGTTGTTGGTGGTCTCGGAGAAGCCTGGATCTGTAACAGTCTGCGCAGCTTCTCTGGCAAGGTCCACTGCTACTGCAACATTCTGAACCTCACCAGTCACAGATTGACTCCTCCTCTCACCTGGTATTCCATGCAACACATGTCTCCATGCGTGACGAATTGTAGCAATAGACAGCTGATCCCATGCCTCCACCAAGAAGTCCACAGCTTTCTTGATGTTAAATACTCTCCAGAATTGTTTGAACAGTATTTTTTGCTGTGCCAACTGTTGATCCAACTGTTGAGAATGCAGCTTTTACATTACAGGTTAACTCTTGGTCCATGGGCTGTAATATAGACGTAGTGTTGGGAGGAAGGAAGACCACTTTTACGTTGGGGTGACGATCTAACAGTAGGGGCGAGTGTCCTGGTGCGTTGTCCAGCAGCAACAAAATATTGAATGGCACATTCTGTCGCTCACAGAATTTCTTTACATCGGGAACAAAACAGTCATCAAACCAGGAGAGGGACAGTGTAGAGAACATCCACGCCTTACGTGCGGTCAGCCAGTGGACATTTAGCTTGGTCATGTCCATGGTTTTGTAGGCGTGCGGCTTGCGTGCTGTGTGGATCACCGATAACTTGAGCTTACAGGTACCGGAGGCTTTGGTGGTAAACAGGACGGTGATGCGTTCCTTCTGCATCTTCCGGCCCCGAATCCTGCTGGCATTCTTTACAACGAAGGACTTGGAAGGTAGCTTTTTCCAGAAAAGACCAGATTCGTCCATGTTAAACATCTGGTCGTCACTGTACTGTCCTTCCTCCATAATCTCACGTAAAAACGGAGGAAATTCCGGAGCCGTAGCACGGTCAGCACTCGCTTCTTCACCACCAAAGTTTATATTGGTGATCTTGTTCCGGATCTTAAACCTCTGTAACCACCCAGAGGAAGCATTAAAGGGTTTGGGCTCTGTAATTCCCATCTTTCGTGCCACTGCCATGTACAGTTCACGTGCGTAGTCCTTAACAGAGCGCGTGTCGACCGCCATGTTCCGTCGCCCCTGACGCACCAAGTAGGTCACAAGTAATTTTTCTGTCTTGAGAAGCACCTGGTTGTGAAAATACTTGATCATAGAAGCACCTGTAGACTTTGTGATCTTCATGTGCTCTTTTATCTTGGCTGCCTCCTTCTTTATTGTTCGAATCGTAGATTCATTCACACCATGCTGGTGCGCCAAATCAACCTGCCTTGTTCCTTTCTCCAACTCTTGGATGATGGTATACTTCACTTGTAGCTTAAGGAACGTCGTGTCTTCTTTGGCTTCGTGCTGCTGGGTCCAGGTAAGGAAAGGTTTCTCTCTGGGGGTGGTGGTGGTCCGGCGGAAGCCATTTTACGGAACAATGGATGCACGTTTACACGGTGTGGCCTTGTGGGATGAAACTGCCGCGGCTAGGTCAAGCGTCGTCTTTCCTCCCTCACCTCCCTCCCCCGGGTGGACACGTCATAATACTTTAAGCCAATTACAGCGAGCAGCAGAGGGGGGTAGGGATGCATGGCCAATCACAGTCCGATACGTCATATGACGTCAGTGATAACGCAACAAAGACACACTGCTCAACCTTACCGCGCGGCTTGCCCAAGCGGAGGGAGGAGGAGGGAGAGGCGAGGAGCACAGGCAGGCAGGCGGGCAGGTGGCGGGTGGGGCGAATCTAAAAATAGCGTCGCTCCGGATACTCTCCGCGTAATGGGGTTCACATACCGCGTAATGTGAGCACGTTAGGTTTTGGCAAGGCACCACGTAAACGTGGAAACGCGGAATGTGGGACCGCGTAAAGTGAGGGTTGACTGTATATATATATATATATATATATATATATATATATATATATATATATATATATATATGCAAGTAAATCAATGTAGGTGCGCGTGATCTAGGTATATGCTGATAACCACAAGGAAAGAAGAAAACCTGAAGTTCCCAAGCGCTTTCGTGTAATTCACATCTTCAGGGGTGAGTACAGACTAGAGAGAAATACAAATCAAGGTGTATATATACAGAGGAGGGTGAGACCAGGTCCACAATGGTCAGGTATTAGGTAATGACCCTACTAATCTTTAAATAGCACACAACAGTTGGAGGTCAGGTCAGATGGTCAGGTGACCCGGCCTTCTCACCTGGTCACAAATCTTCTTAATTACAAAATTGTCCAGCTTGTACATGCCGTTACTCAAATTCATGTTGAATGCTTCGGTATGTTTAATAAGACTAGATTCTATGATGTTCCTACTCTCAATTGAATTACATGGTAATATTGAGGAGGCATTATCCCAGTCAATGCAATGCTTGTTATCCCTCAAATGAACAAACAGAGCATTGGATTCCTGGCCTGTCCTAACACTGTATTTGTGTTGTTTAATTCTAGTTGCAAGATCTTTACCTGTCTGGCCTAAGTAAAACATATTACATTCCTTGCAAGGAAATTTATAAATGCAACCAATTGTGTTGTTGGGGGAGCTCTTGATTAACATTTGTTTAACAGTGCATGAGTTTTTAAATGCCACATTGACGTTCCAGGTTTTTAGTTGTGAAGGAATGTGTGAGAAATTTTTGTGAAATGGTAATATTAAGATATTCTTATGGTCATGGGTGGGCTTGGGATCTGTTCTATAAAAAGTTTTCTTAGTAATGTTTAGGCATTTGTCTATGAAAGATCTAGGGTATTTAAGGTTTGAGCCAATATTATGTATATATTTGTATTCCTCATCGATGAATGCCGGACTTCAAATTCTCAAGGCACGTAAAAACATTGTTGAAAATACTGACTGTTTGACTTTATTATAGTGGGCAGAATAATAATGAATGTATGAACACACATTAGTTGGTTTTCTATAAATACTGAACTTAAAAGTGTTACCTATTCTGTGTATCAGACAGTCTAGGAATGGTAATTTACAGTCTTGCTCTAATTCCACTGTGAATTTGATCGAGGGGGCTAAGTTGTTAAGTTGTGGCAGGAAAGCTTTTAGGTCCTCATTACATGGCCAGAGACATAATACATCATCAACATATCTAAACCAGACTGCTGAGGGTGGTAAAATATTACTTAATAGTTTCTTTTCAAAGAATTCCATATATAGGTTGCTTAATAGTTTCTTTTCAAAGAATTCCATATATAGGTTGCTTAATACAGGTGAGAGTGGATTACCCATTGCCATACCAAATTTTTTAGCATAATGTTCTCTATTGAATTCAAATTTGCAATCCTTAATACATAGTTTGATGAGTTCGATGAAGTCGTCTTTCAAGGCGGGCAGTGAAATATCATCCAGGGAATCTATGAGGAACTCTAGTAAATGTAACATCACTCTTTACAAAGGTCCCAGTTGATGATTTACTAGAGTTCCTCATAGATTCCCTGGATGATATTTCTAGTGAATGTACATGTATTAAATGATTACGGTACTAAAATTGTTATGTCTATTGCAAATATAGCTTGTTTATACAGGTATTCAAATAAATTACTATCTTACAAGAATCCCTCCAATGTAAGTTATATTCACCCAGGTCGTTTGGGTGGCAAATTATGAGAAGAGCTTTGTCACTCTTAAGTAATGATAAGTAAACACGCAGGCAGGCCTTCAGCGCCAACCGTCAAATCTTATCTCAAATAAATAAACAAACAAACACCAGACATTCTGTCACCTCACCTCCCGCCCCCTCCCTCCCAGACAAAAGATTGGTGATTTCTTTATGTTCATTTTATATAATATCTCAGACTAAAGTTAGCATAATATAATTTGCATTGCTGAAATCCTTGCAAGACAGAGATTAATTTGAATATAAGCGTCCTATATTTTGCTCAAGATATAAGAAATGTAGTGCATTAGTGTACAATACTGTAGTACATTTTATAAAAAGTTTTTCAACTATATTTTTGGGTAGATTTACATAAACCTCTTCATTTATTTTCATCCATTTACATGCACACACCATACTAAAAGAAATGTAAAAGAAATAAATGACCTTAGTGCAAAGCTGGAGTGCACATGTACTAATTTGATTCCGGTACTAATATTGTTATGTCTAGTGTGAATTACAACATGTTTATATTCAAATAAAGCAGTATCTTACAATAATCCCAGCTATGTTAATTATATTCTCCTATGTCATATCACTGGCATTTTAAAATGAGAGAAGCTTAGTAGGACTGTTAAATAAACACACAGAGACCGTCGGCTCAAACTTATCACCTCAACCCCCCACCCCTCCCTCCCTCCCTCCCTAATCTGCTCAGCCGGGGGTTTATTTAGGCTTACCGTTTTTATCTTATATAATATCTCAGACTAAAGTTAGATTATAGTTTGCATTGCTGGAATCCTTGCAAGACAGCCAATAATTTTAATATAAACGTCATATATTTTGCTCAAGAGATAAAAATTGTTGTACATTAGTATACAGTACTGTAGTACATTTATAATATTATTTTTTTTAAACTGCATTTTTGGGTAGATTTACAACTATGTTGTAGTAAAAATTTTATCTTAACTTTATGATGGTATGAAAAAACAAGTAATATAGAAGAGGTTAGGTTAGGAAAGATAAAGGTTAACATAGGAAAAATGAAGGTTACCTTAGAGAAACTAAAAGTTAGGTGGAACACTTACTGTAGTAGAAGAGATGGGTCGGCATACGGGGATGGAGGCTGGTTCCGAGGCAGAGGGCAGATTGCTGGCCCTCAGGTGAATCACCATTACTAGGTGAATCATCATCACTGTCACTTACAGTTGTCAGGGCTTCCCTGACAAATCCCTCAAAGTCAACTTCACTGTCACTGGCTTGGGCTGGCTGTGGTGGGTTGCGGGTGAAGAAATCTGTTTTGTTTTGCTGACGGCTGGCGTTGATGTTGTCGTGATACACCTTGATGTACGGCTCCATAGCCTGCACCAGCCGGTTATGGAAGACTTCATAGCAGTCATCGTCATTGTCGCGGGAAAGGAAGGACTTCATCTTCTCTGCACACTCCATGGCACCCTTAATATCACTATGAGTTAAATTGTGTTCTTCGGAGAATGACGCACCTTCTTCCTCCTCTTCACTGACGTGTTCTTCTTCCAACATCTCGTCGGCAGTCACTTCAGGATTTCTGATCACCTCCAGGATGTCGTCGTTGGTGGTCTCGGAGAAGCCTGGAACTGTAACAGTCTGCGCAGCTTCTCTGGCAAGGTCCACTGCTACTGCAACAGTCTGAACCTCACCAGTCACAGATTGACTCCTCCTCTCACCTGGTATTCCATGCAACACATGTCTCCATGCGTGACGAATTGTAGCAATATACAGCTGATCCCATGACTCCACCAAGATGTCCACAGCTTTCTTGATGTTAAATACTCTCCAGAATTGTTTGAAGAGTATTTTTTGCTGTTCTAACCGTTGTTCCTCATCTTCGTCGCTCTTGCTATCGGTGGTGGTGTCACTCAGGTCACGCAACTCTTCCCTGGTGTTGGTGTAGTCGTTCAGGAGCTGGAATTTTTTTGTTGAGAATGCAGCTTTCACATTGCAAATCAACTCCTGGTCCATGGGCTGGATTAAAGACGTAGTGTTGGCAGGAAGGAAGACCACTTTTACGTTGGGGTGACGATCTAACAGTAGGGGCGAGTGTCCTGGTGCGTTGTCCAGCAGCAACAAAATATTAAATGGGACATTCTGTTGCTCACAGAATTTCTTTACATCGGGAACAAAACAGTCATCAAACCAGGAGAGGGACAGTGTAGAGAACATCCATGCCTTACGTGCTGTCAGCCAGTGGACATTTAGCTTGGTCATGTCCATGCTCTTGTAGGCGTGCGGCTTGCGGGCTGTGTGGATCACCGATAACTTGAGCTTACAGGTACCGGAGGCATTGTTGGTAAACAGGACGGTGATGCGTTCCTTCTGCATTTTCCCGACCCGAATCCTGCTGGCATTCTTCACAACGTAGGACTTGGAAGGTAGTTTTCTCCAGAAAAGACCAGATTCGTCCATGTTAAACACCTGGTCGTCACTGTACTGTCCTTCCTCCATAATCTCATGTAAAAACGGAAGAAATTCCCGAGCCGCAGCACGATCAGCACTCGCTTCTTCACCACCAATGTTTATATTGGTGATCTTGTTCCGGATCTTAAACCTCTGTAACCACCCAGAGGAAGCATTAAAGGGTTTGGGCTCTGTAATTCCCATCTTTCGTGCCACTGCCATGTACAGTTCACGTGCGTAGTCCTTCACAGAGCGCGTGTCGACCGCCATGTTCCGTCGCGCCTGACGCACCAAGTACCTCACAAGTAATTTTTCTGTCTTGAGAAGCACCTGGTTGTGAAAATACTTGATCATAGAAGCACCTGTAGACTTTGTGATCTTCATGTGCTCCTTTATCTTGGCTGAATCCTTCTTTATAGTCCGGATCGTAGATTCGTTCACGCCATGCTGGCGCGCCAAATCAACCTGCCTTGTTCCTTTCTCCAACTCTTGGATGATGGTATACTTCACCTCGTAGCTTAAGGAACGTCGTGTCTTCTTTGGTTTAGTGCTGCTGGGTCCAGGTAAGGAAAGGTTTTTCTCTGGGGGTGGTGGTCCGGCGGAAGCCATTTTACGGAACAATGGATGTGCGTTTACACGGAGTGGCCTTGAGGGATGAAACTGCCGCTGCTAGGTCAAGCGTCGTCTCTCCTCCCTCCCTCCCTCCCCCGGGTGGACACACAATAATACTTTAAGCCAATTACAGCTAGCAGCAGAGGGGGTAGGGATGCATGGCCAATCACAGGTCTGATACGTCATATGACGTCAGTGATAACGCAACAAAGACACACACTGCGCAACCTTACCGCGCCGCTTGCCCAAGCGAAGGGAGGAGGAGGGAGAGGCAGGCAGGCGGGCGGGTGGCGCGTGGGGCAAATCTAAAAATAGCGTCGCGCCGGACACTCTCCGCGTAATGGCGTTCACGACCGCGGAATGTAAGAATGTTAGGTTCTGGCAAGGCACCGCGTTAACGGTGAAACGCGGAATGCAGGACCGCGTAATATGAGGATTGACTGTATATATATATATATATACATATATATATATATATATATATATATATATATATATATATATATATATATCTTGATAAAATCACACGGGAAAATGGGAACAACGGAGTACCTTAGCTTTCGTCTTTATTCAAGACATCTTCAGAGGCAACTGGGTTACATGGACAGAGAGAGGCTTAAATATACAGGGTGACCTTAAAAACATGAGGTCAGGTCATAATGATGACATCCACCAATCCCCACACCAACACACACGTAGAGGAGCTTAAGAGAAGGGTGGTGACGTGACTAGCCAGGTCAGGTCAGAAAAAAGGGACCCACAAAATAACTATCATACATCTAGATCAAAGGTTTTCAAAGCATTTTTAACCTTGGGCCACTGACAAATAAATTTATGTAACATATTATCAGTTTTGAACTGACCATCACTAAGGTTTATTGATTTTAATTCCTTAATCAAACTAGCTTCAACCAGAAGTCTTTCTGTGACACAAGATGATTTGAATACTTCTAAGCTTTTTTCCCAAGCAATGGGGTGATTATTATTCCTAACATGAACGAACAAGGCACTGTTTTCAGATGCAGTTCTGATATTATACTTATGTTGTTTGATTCTGAGCTGCAGTGTTTTTCCTGTCTGGCCTACATAATTACAATTACATTTGCTACATGGAATACAATAAACACTTCCATTTACATTCAAACTTGGGCTATTCCTTATTAACATATTGGTAATGGTTGAGTCATACTTGAAAACAACATTAATATTTAGAAGCTTGAGGGACCGAACTAACGGGACAAATTCATTACGATAGGGCAGAGTCAAAATGTTCTTAAGTGTAGGAACTTGTCTGGTTTGAGAGGAATGAAAGGATTTTTTAGCCCTTTTTAAACAACGATCAACAAACACAGAAGGGTACCCGAGTTTCTGCGCAATAGAACGAATGTGTTTCAATTCATCGTCAATAAATTCAGAGTCACAAATACGCAGACATCTTAAGAACATAGCAGAAAAAACTGACATTTTGGTAGACTCAAGGTGATTCGATAAAAAGTGAATGAAACTGTCTACCTGTGTGGGCTTTCTATATACCTTAAATTTATAGTTTTGGCCATTTCTCATGAGAAGCATATCAAGAAATGGAAGGGATTCATTAATTTCCCTTTCAATTTTGAATGTGATACTAGGGACAATATCATTAAGCTTGTCTAAAAATTCCAATGGGTCACTGTTTCTAGGCCAAAGACATAGAACATCATCTACATGCTCATGCCAAATATTTGCTTGTAGAACTTCCCATTTGCTCTAAACACATTGTCAGTTACGCATAACTCTATCAATTTCAGGAAAGTATCATGTTCAAGAGTTAAATCTAGCAGTTGTAATTTATCTTTAAGAAATGAAAGTAAGTCTTTCACAGGTACTCTAGTGAACAGTGAATTTACATCAAAACTTATTAATTCGCAAGGTTCGTTGTGTTTCTTGAGTTTATCAATTAAATCACTGCTATTGTGTATATGTGAATTAGATATTGGGCCTGTAAGAGGGGATATCATCTTTACCAGCCACTTGGATAATTTGTAAGTAACAGAACCCACAGAACTCACGATAGGACGTAAAGGATTATTAAGCTTGTGTGTTTTGATCAATCCATACATATAAGGTTAAGTGGGATTGATTTGAGAGAGCTGTTTGGTGAGATCGGGGTTCTTTTTCAAAAACATCTTCATTTTGGAATTAGATAACTTATTAATATTTTCCAGGGGATCTTTCGTAAGTTCACAATACGTGCTTTCATCACTAAGTAATGAATTCATCTTATCATTGTAGTCACTTTTATCCAAAATAACAATAGCATTAGACTTATCAGCCTTGGTAATATGAATCCCTTCCATTTCTTGATATGCTTATCATGAGAAATGGCCAAAACTATAAATTTAAGGCATATAGAAAGCCCACACAGGTAGACAGTTTCATTCACTTTTTATCGAATCACCTTGAGTCTACCAAAATGTCAGTTTTTTCTGCTATGTTCTTAAGATGTCTGCGTATTTGTGACTCTGAATTTATTGACGATGAATTGAAACACATGCGTTTTATTGCGCAGAAACTCGGGTACCCTTCTGTGTTTGTTGATCGTTGTTTTAAAAGGGCTGAAAAATCCTTTCATTCCTCTCAAACCAGACAAGTTCCTACACTTAAGAATATTTTGACTCTGCCCTATCGTAATGAATTTGTCCCGTTAGTTCGGTCCCTCAAGCTTCTAAATATTAATGTTGTTTTCAAGTATGACTCAACCATTACCAATATGTTAATAAGGAATAGCCCAAGTTTGAATGTAAATGGAAGTGTTTATTGTATTCCATGTAGCAAATGTAATTGTAATTATGTAGGCCAGACAGGAAAAACACTGCAGCTCAGAATCAAACAACATAAGTATAATATCAGAACTGCATCTGAAAGCAGTGCCTTGTTCGTTCATGTTAGGAATAATAATCACCCCATTGCTTGGGAAAAAAGCTTAGAAGTATTCAAATCATCTTGTGTCACAGAAAGACTTCTGGTTGAAGCTAGTTTGATTAAGGAATTAAAATCAATAAACCTTAGTGATGGTCAGTTCAAAACTGATAATATGTTACATAAATTTATTTGTCAGTGGCCCAAGGTTAAAAATGCTTTGAAAACCTTTGATCTAGATGTATGATAGTTATTTTGTGGGTCCCTTTTTTCTGACCTGACCTGGCTAGTCACGTCACCACCCTTCTCTTAAGCTCCTCTACGTGTGTGTTGGTGTGGGGATTAGTGGATGTCATCATTATGACCTGACCTCATGTTTTTAAGGTCACCCTGTATATTTATGCCTCTCTCTGTCCATGTAATCCAGTTGCCTCTGAAGATGTCTTGAATATAGACGAAAGCTAAGGTACTCCGTTGTTCCCATTTTCCCGTGTGATTTTATCAAGATTTATCTTATCCACGTTTTCATTGTGGATTTACATGAAATATATATACCGTATATCACGGCCTATAAGACGAAATTTGAACATTAAAAAAATCTGCCCAAAGTTAGGGGGTCGTCTAAACCCCCAAGTTTAAAATTCTTACCTCTTAAATATTGTGGTTTAGTGTGTCAAGAGTGGTGATGAAAACATCGTAAGCCACTCACAAGGTCTTACCACTAATTATTTTATACTGAAACTTACGTTTGGCAAGCTGGATTCAAATTAAGATTACCGGTATATTAAAATAATAAAAATGTATTATAAACCTGTCTAACATACCGTAAAAGGGATTTATACCCCTGTAATAAACACAGCTATCATCACACGCCCCCCCCCCCCCCCCATTTGCCAGTGAGGAGACAAGAAAAAAGGGAAAGTGACCGCGAGATTGGGCTATTTTTAGCCGTGGAGGTGGTCAGTAATGCATACCGGGTATCGGTATATTTACTGATAATAATATTTATCTCCTATAAATAATTGATTTAAATTTTATTTTTTTACAAAGAATATTCAGTAAATGAGTGCATTAATTCTTGAAACTATCGACGGTTAATTACAGACGCTTAAGTGACGTCACTAGTGTTTACACTACACCAGCTGGTAACATTTGATGCCATTACTTGAAGTGAATTGGCCTTATTTTAAGTAACTAACTATAAATAAATACAAAAATTAAAGAAAATAATTACAGTGTGTTTAATATATTACAGTATATTACAAATAAATAAATAAACAAATAATTCGGTAAATTTATTTCAAGTAAATGGAAAATAAGCAAACATGTTATTTACCAAGACGCTTCCTTCTGGCTCGGGGTGAGATGGAGGGGAGATAACAAGGCTATTTATAGCCCGTCTGAAGTGGCCAGTACCCTCATGCACCATAAATAATTCATTGAACATTCATTTTTTGTACAAATATATATATATATATATATATATATATATATATATATATCTTGATAAAATCACACGGGAAAATGGAAACAACGGAGTACCTAGGTACTCCGTTGTTTCCATTTTCCCGTGTGATTTTATCAAGATTTATCTTATCCACGTTTTCATTGTGGATTTTCATAAAATATATATATATATATATATATATATATATATATATATATATATATATATATATATATATATATATATATATATATATATATATATATATATTTGCTGATAACCACCAGGAAAGAAGAAAACACGAAGTTCCCAAGCGCCTAGTCTGTACTCACCCCTGAAGATGTGAATTACACGAAAGCGCTTGGGAACTTCGTGTTTTCTTCTTTCCTGGTGGTTATCAGCATATACCTAGATCACGCGCACCTACAGTGATTTACTTGCATATATATATTTGTGTAATAAATGTATGTAGTAAGTACATACCGGTAACCTTTTTCACTCAAATCCTAATGAAACACCACAATTAGAATACGGTGGTTGCTGTTGAACCACCTGTTGTATAAATAGTCGGAACACAGCCACACCACCGAGACGAGGGAACACTCCCACCACCGATCGTCTCGTGTGAAGCAAGCGTAGAAATGAAAGAAAATACTTGCAGTGTGTTTAATATGTTACAGTATATTATAAATAAATAAACAAATAAATCGGTAAATCCATTTCAAGTAAATGGAAAAATTTTCCTCGATACCGACATTAGTTCCAGTTACCGGTAAATAGCAGACGCTTCAGTGACGTCACTAGTGTTTACACTACACCAGCAGGTATAATTTGATGACATTACTTGAAGTGAATTGGCCTTATTTTAAAAAACCAAGGATGGTTGGTAAAGGACTACTGAGTCAGTGGGTAAGTGTCACATTTGGGGTACTGGTCTTATACAGCAAATAGAGCTCAAAAGCTACTTTTTAAATGGAAATTTGGGGGGGGGGGCGTCTTATGCACCCCGCCGCCTTATAGGCCGTGATATACGGTATATATATCTATATATATATATATATATATATATATATATATATATATATATATATATATATATATATATATATATATATATATCTATATATGCTCCGGTTAACATCCTAGATACATTCTAGGATATATATATATATATATATATATATATATATATATATATATATATATATATATATATATATATATATATATATATATATATATATATGCTCCGGTTAACATCCTAGATACATTCTAGTATATATATATATATATATATATATATATATATATATATATATATATATATATATATATATATATATATATATATATATATATATTCGCAATCCCACTACCCTTTATACTTGGGGAGTGAAACCTACCCCAAGTTATTAACAAATAAAGGAACAAATAGGGAACACGGCAATAATTATCCCCACCAAAAACCTACTCAACCAAACGTACTTGAATAAGTAAGAACAGTTGAAATAAGTGAATCACAAAAGGGAAGATAATTAATTAATTCAATTTATGTTCTAAAGGGAGTAATGACTAGCAAACACGAATTTAAGGGAATAAGTAATTGTATAATAAAATAAGAGTGATGCCGGAAGGGCGAAAATATAGCCATAAGGAGTTAGACCAAACTAATATTACTTAACATTACTATATTACACAGACATACGAAATATATATATACTGTACAACAATCACTACAAAATGATTATTCCTACCAAACAGGAGATTCCTTACCACCAGGATCCCTTCCTAGGCCTAACTAAACGTGTCACTAATACCTGATACCCCTAGGGCATTGCAGAAGACTGGACAAGGCACTAGACAAGGGTCAAGGCTAGGGAACGAATGGACACGTCTACCCTATGCCACGGTTTTTCGCTACTGGGGAGGCGTGGGACACTCCGTGGAGGAGAGCGTCTCATATCACGTGATCCAGAACATTTGCTAGATAATTTATATAATTTATTAATACTACTCTTGATTTGAACTTAACAGAGTAACACAATGATGCATATTAATAACATACATTAATATACAATTAACCTAAGTAACTAAGAACAATAATAATATAATAAGTACAATTAACAAGTTAATAGCTTGTGTGGAATAGAGGCGTGAACATATGCCTCACACTATGTGAGTTCCCGAGCGCTCAGGCACGTGACACCTCCCCCAAAAAAGTGAGCTTACAACTAACTGGAAGCAAAAATGGATATACAGCTACACAGTGAAAGTAATAACTAACACAATCAGTTTAAATCAATATGAAGCAAAATAATCCATAATATAAACACAAGGTACTCTATGACAATAAAACAAAAAATAATTTGCATATAGACATAGTTTCTAAATAATCAGACTCGAGAAAGTGCATCAGCCAACACGTTTTCTTTTCCGCGGATATGGGAAATGTTCAAATTATAGGGCTGAAGTGAGAAAGCCCACCTCAAAAGTCTTTGGTTGGTATGTTTCATCTTGTCAACAAAAGTTAGTGGGTTATGATCAGTGAACACTTGAACGGGATAAGCAGTGCTGCCAATATATACTTTGAAGTTTTCTAGTGCCATGATCAGTGATAAAGCCTCCTTTTCAATGGTGGCATAGTCTCTTTGATATTTGTTAAATTTTCTAGAAAAATAGCACAGCGGATGAAGCACTTGATCACTCTCACCCTCTTGCAGAAGCACAGCACCGGCGGCAATTTCACTGGCGTCGACATGGAGAGTGAACTGTTTCTGGAGGTGAGGTGCAAGTAGTACAGGAGCATTTGCCAGCAGGGATTTAAGATTCTCAAAAGATTCCTGGCAAGCCGTAGTCCACTTGAAGGTTTTCTTGCCACTCAGCAGGTCAGTCATGGGAGAGGCAACGGAGGAGAAGTTTGAATAAAAACGGCGGTAGTACCCCGCCATACCCAGCAACCTCATCACACTCTTCTTATCGCCTGGCACTGGATACTGTTGAATTGCCTCAATTTTGGCTGCTATAGGCTGGACTTCCCCTTGTCCGACCACATGCCCCAAGAAAGTGACGTGGGCATGGCCGAACTCAGTTTTGACGAAGTTCACCGTCAGCTTGCTTGCAGCCAGTACGGAGAAGAGGGCTTGTAGACGACTCGTGTGATCTTCCCAGGAACTGCTGAAGACGATGAGGTCGTCTAGGTAACAGCGGACACCTTCCAGACCAGACGTGATGAAATTCATGAGGCGTTGAAAGGTTGCAGGGGCGTTCCGCATACCAAACGGAAGGACTGTGAATTGGTACAACCCCTCAGGAGTGACAAAAGCAGAGATGGCCCTGGAGCGTTCAGTCAGTCTTATCTGGTAGTAGCCCTGGAGGAGATCCAACTTGGTTACGTACCTTGCCTGTCCAAGATCGTCGATTACGTCATCGATGCGTGGCAAGGGATAACCATCGGGTTCAGTGACAGCATTCACCTTGCGATAATCCACACACAGCCGCATTGACCCATTCGGCTTTGGAACTAGAACAATAGGGGATGCCCATTGACTGATGCTGGGTTCGACGAGGCCTAGCTCTTGAAGACGCTGTACCTCGGCTCGCACACACTCCCGCTTGAAGGCATTAAGACGGTAGGGACGCTGTCTGATTGGCTTGGCTCCCCTGGTCTCAATGTCATGCTCCAGCACTGAACAGGAGAGTGGGTAATCACCAACTATAATAAGATACTCCTGTAATAGAGACTTTATATTATTGGCTTGGTCACTAGAGAGATGGCACAACTTAGCACTGGGGTCCTCCAAGATAGTCGAGTTTTAAACTTTTACACTAGACCCATTCATTATTTCAGAAAAACACTGATCTTTATCATCCTTACACTCTGGCACAATAATACAAGTTGGCAAGGATTGATCAACACAAGCAACTGCTTTTCCCAGGGTTTCGTTACGAACATGATATGACTTTAAAAGATTGACATGGATAAGGCGTTTTTTCTTACGCCGTTCAGGGGTGCTAATCACATAATTCACGGACCCCTATTTTTCTAGTACTTCATATGGACCACTGTATTTGGATTTAAAAGGGTGATCATGTAAGGGCAGGAAGGCCAACACCTGCTCCTCCACTTGGAATTCTCTAGGTTTTGCCTGATGGGCCTTATCAAAATGCAGTTTCATTTTCACCTGAGCACACCTTAAGTTGGACTGGACACAAGTTCTACAGCCAGACGCAACTTCTCCTTGAATTGGACCACATATGAAGCTAAGGGAGTCGCGCTCTGATCACTCAACCAACACTCTTTTAACACCTTAAGAGGCCCTCGCGCCTCATGTCCATAGACGAGCTGAAAGGGCGAGAATCCTAGCGACTCTTGTTTACTGTCCCGAACAGCAAACAAAAGCAGGTCAACTCCCTCGTCCCAATCCTCCCAGTCTCCAGACAGAAGGTGCGCAACATGAGTTTTAGTGTCTGGTGAAACCTCTCTACCACCCCCTGTGACTGAGTGTGATAGGCCGAAGACCTCAACTGCCGGACTCCCAGGGTTTGCATTACCTGATTAAACAATCGGGAAGTAAAATTGGAACCCTGATCTGACTGCACCACTGTAGGAAGGCCTACTTGAGTGAAGAAGTGGGTTAAGGCTTTGATAACATTCTTCGCTGTGATGCGGCGCAAGGGAATGGCTTCAGGATAACGGGTTGCACAATCAATAATGGTTAGCAAGAACTGATGACCATGAGGGGTCTTAGGTAAGGGGCCGACACAATCTATGATCACCTTACTAAAGGGCTCTTCAATGACTGGGATAGGCTGCAGAGGGAATGGTTTAACACTGGGGTTCGGTTTCCCTGCTACCTGACAATCATGGCAAGTGCGACAGTAAGAGCTGACGTCTTTCTTCATCCTAGGCCAAAATAACTGGGATAAAATTTTTGTATAGGACTTCCTAACTCCTAAATGACCACCCACCCCATCATGAGCGATACTAAGTATGTCCTGCCGCAAAGGTTTGGGAATAACAACTTGATGATGAACTAACCAAGGGTGATTGGCAGGAGAATTGGAGGGACGGAACTTCCGCATTAATACACCAGACCTAGTGTAGTAGCAATTTGATTCTTGCTCAGCTTCTGTCTCAGTGACTGACCTATTGAGAAAACCTACTAGCTCAGGATCCCCTGCTTGTAGCTCAATAAACTTACTCCTAGTGATGGGAGAGGAACCAAAACTAGTGACATCTGGGTTCCTATCTCCATCAGAACTAATCTGGAGGTAATCTGGTTGTGGGGAATCCTCAAAAAATCCACTGAGACCAAGACCAGTATGGTCTGGCTGGATAAGATTATCCTCGGACTTCTTACAGTCCTGGAGGGAAACTTCATCAACTTCACTAGTCTCTTCTACCTCTATACTGCGGCTCATGCTACGGGTCACAGCACACGCAGGGAACAACCCTGGAAAGTCTACTTCTAACTGCACAGTATTATTCTCGGCAGTGGGACAAGATGAGATCACAACATTAGGGAACATCAAGTCGCCAACGAGGTCATTTCCTATCAATAGAGAGACCCCTTCTACAGGTAAGCTATCTACTACTCCTAACGTGACATAGCCTGACTTTATGGATGACCGCAGGTACACTTGACAAAGGGGAATACGCGACCCACCGGTCAAACCGTTCACAAGCACCCAGCTACCAGTATAGCATGAATCCAGGAATGGAGCAGCAGCTTTAGTAACAAGAGATAAGGCTGAGCCTGTGTCTCTCAAGAGTTTAACAGAAGTGGGTTGACTGAATTGATCCAAAGCTAAGGAACCAGGAGAACAAAATGGTTCAAAGGTTTATATCACAGAAGAGGGGGAAGCATCCAGGGCAACAGTCTGACTGAGGGCAGTGACACAGGGCTCCAATAATTTCTCAGATTGCTCGGCCACCCTGACCAAAAGAGCGGGGGATCCTTGGTGAGAGGAATTTCTTTTCTTTAACTTGAGACAGTCGCTGATGACATGTCCTGGCTTCTTACAATACCTGCAACTAGAGTTTCTCTCACCAGTAGAAGTAGATCCACCTGTCCCATGGACCATGGGCTCACCCGGGGTAGATGATGCAGAACCCGAGGGTCGGGTTGGTATGACAAGAGGCAGGGACCCCGATGTAGATGTTGGTGTGGGCCACTTGAAGGAAGTGAAGGACTGGGACATGGGAGCATAAGACCTGGAATAATGGTCAGCCACTGGACCAGCATCAGCCAGGGTACAGATACCTCTCTGATCCAAATGTGCTCGAATGTCGCCTGGGATACACTTTCTGACCTCCTCTAGCAGGATTAGTTCAACAAGCTTGTCATGTTCTACATGGGCAGACTCACTTTCAATCCACCTCCGGCAAAGGACCTGTTTCTGCCTGAAGAACTCCACAAATGTTTGTTTGTCAGTCTTCCGGCAGTTACAAAACTGTTGCCGGTAGGCTTCAGGAACAAGTTTATAAGCGCTCAAAACCGCTGACTTAAGAAGGGCATAGTCTAGACATTGATCCTCAGAGAGGGCAGAAAACACATCTAATGCTTTACCAGTGAAAGATCTATAAATAATTTGAGACCATTGAGAAACAGGCCACTTGTTAAGTTAGGCAATTTTCTCAAAAAGAGAGAAGAATTTGTCTGGTTCTTCCTCATTAAATTTAGGAACACTGTTGAGACATTTGTCTACACTGAATGTTGAAGTATTACTACCCTGAGCCAAACCTCGTTGTTTGAGATTTTCCAGCTCCACCTCGAGTCTCTTGAGATCAACTTGTAAGGCCAAATTACTTGGTGTAACAATTTCCTCTGAATTTCCCGACAGTTGGGCTATGATTTCATTGTCAATAAGGTAGTTGAGGACAGCCTCTTCTAACCTAGCCTTATTCATGGAAGAGCGGCCTTCTACTTCATAATAAGCAGCGAGGGATTGCCACTCTGCCTTAGTAAGCCCCTTCAGTACTTCGGCTGAAGGTGAAGCCAAAAAGCTTTCCAGGTCAAACATGTTGAACTCAAAATCGAATAGCGAAAACAAGTAACAGTGGCAGCTAAGCTAACTAGCTAGCTAATTAATAATATCAAAATGTAATCAACTGTGAAACACAGCAAGGGATTAACCAAACACCTGGTACACAAGATAAGGGTTAACTCACCAGTAGCTTAAGCAATAACAGGAGCAATATAAATGAACACTGTGAACACAGCAACTTGCAACCAGAAATACTTAGCGATGAAACAACACCTGGCGAGTAACAACACTTGATATGACACAACAATGGTGGTTAGATCCCGGACACAGGCCCCCACTTGTCGCGATCCCACTACCCTTTACACTTGGGGAGTGAAACCTACCCCAAGTTATTAACAAATAGGGAACACGGCAATAATTATCCCCACCAAAAACCTACTCAACTAAATGTACATGAATAAGTATGAACAAGTTGAAATAAGTAAGTCACAAAAGGAAAGATAATTAATTAATTCAATTTATGTTCTAAAGGGAGTAATGACTAGCAAACATGAATTTAAGGGAATAAGTAATTGTATAATAAAATGAGTGATGCCGGAAGGGCGAAAATATACCGTAAGGAGTTAGACCAAACTAATATTACTTAACATTACTATATTACACAGACATACGAAATATATATATACTGTACAACAATCACTACAAAATGATTATTCCTACCAAACAGGAGATTCCTTACCACCAGGATCCCTTCCTAGGCCTAACTAAACGTGTCACTAATACCTGATACCCCTAGGGCATTGCAGAAGACTGGACAAGGCACTAGACAAGGGTCAAAGCTAGAGAACGAATGGACACGTCTACCCTATGCCACGGTTTTTCGCTACTGGGGAGGCGTGGGACACGCCGAGGAGGAAAGCGTCTCATATCACATGATCCAGAACATTTGCTAGATAATTTATATAATTTATTAATACTACTCTTGATTTGAACTTAACAGAGTAACACAATGATGCATATTAATAACATACATAAATATACAATTAACCTAAGTAACTAAGAACATTAATTATATAATAAGAACAATTAACAAGTTAATAGCTTGTGTGGAATAGAGGCGTGAACATATGCCTCACGCTATGCGAGTTCCTGAGCGCTCAGGCACGTGACTATATATATATATATATATATATATATATATATATATATATATATATATATATATATATATATATATATACAGT
This sequence comes from Homarus gammarus, assembly GCA_958450375.1. Lineage (NCBI taxonomy): Eukaryota > Metazoa > Arthropoda > Malacostraca > Decapoda > Nephropidae > Homarus > Homarus gammarus. The sequence goes on along the minus strand of CAUDMG010002899.1, from coordinate 76,081 downwards.
ACTGTATGTATAATCAACGACCTCACCAGCCAGGACTCGAACCCAAAACCTAATGCATGGGACCAGGGAACGTTACCGACCATACCACAAGAGCACTAAAAGCAGTTCTAAACTATGTGATATTTCACACAAAGCCTGTTCATCGAGCTGATGGCGCCGTGAACCTCTCATTGGGAACTGCTCGTGCTGCTTATGTGGATGTCAATAGCATTTTACTGAATCCAGCTGGTATGAAACACGAGGTACCATGTATACTTCATTTTTAGTCCATATAACAAGCGGACTTTGAACATATAATCAACGACCTCACCAGCCAGGACTCGAACCCTCGACCTAATGCATGGGACCAGGAAACGTTACCGACCATACCACAAGAGCACAAGAGCTCGATGAACAGGCTTTGTGTGACATACTATCACATAGTCTAGAACTGCTTTTAGTGCACTTGTGGTATGGTCGGTAACGTTCCCTGGTTCCATGCACTAGGTCGAGGGTTCGAGTCTTGGCTGGTGAGGTCGTTGATTATACTGTATGTTCAAAGTCCGCGTGTTATATGGACTAAAGATGAAATATAATTATATACACATACATACATACACACAGGTGGAAGTATGTGGATGACTACACTGTGGGGGTTTCAGTGGACAACACCGCACCAGACTACATAAGAGAAATGCGGGCCGCTCAAACCCGTCGAAATTTGAAATTGTGAAGTGTTTTTTTTTTTTTTTTTGGTGTCCAAATATAAAATGTCGAATTATAAACTTGTACTATACTGTACTGTTCTGTACTTTACTATACAGTAGTCCCTCGATTAACGAACACAATTCCTTCCAGAAGGTCGTTTGTTAACCGAAAATTTCGTTAACCGAAACCATTGTTTCAATGGGATTTTGGGTAATTGGTTCCAGCTCACCGAAAATTACATACAAACTAAAAATAAATACAGTCAACCCTCACTTTACCCGGTCCCACATTCTGCGTTTCCACGTTTACTCGGTGCCCTGCCGGAACCCAGGATGCTCACATTCCGCGGTGCGTGTACCCCTTTACGCCGGTGAAGTATAATTTTTTTATTTAGCTCATAAAATTCATAGAAATTGTCTGGCCAGAATATAATTTACATTGCTGGAATTCTTACAATTTGATGATCATTTTGAATATAAGCATCATAGATTTTGCATTAGACATACAAATTTTAGATCTAATGCAAGTATTTTGTTTACTCAGAGCAAATATGTTATCTTTTGTGCAAAATATATAAAGTGTATATTCAAAATATTCCTGGTCTTGCAAGGAATCCAGCAATGTCAATTATATTTTCCAACTTTAGTCTGAGGTGTTATTTATTACTAAAAGTGTAAATATACAGCTAGACCCCGACTTAAGACTGTTTCGATTTACGACCGTCGGGACTTACGACCGCCGCAGTTGTGACCATTTTTTTTTTCTTCTTCAAATGACGCATGCATTTTCTATACCAAAACGTTTCCAGTTAATGTAATCTCCATGTATAATTAGAAAATTATGGGGGCCCCATGTGCATTCAGCTGACTACATTAAAGGTAAGTGCTCAGTCACACTGTATCCATTCCTCATTATTTATTACTTTCACTGTACTGTATCCATTCCTCATTATTTATTACTTTTACTGTAGATTTTTTTTTTTTTTCTTTCTTTTTTTTGTCGGACTTACGACCATTCGGACTTACGACCATTCGGACTTACGACCTGGATTTGGGTCCCTAACCCCGTCGTAAGTCAGGGTCTAGCTGTACTGTTATAACCCAATCATTTCTCTGGTTGGGAAGGAAGGTGGGGGTGTGGGGTAGGGAGGGAGGGAGGGACCCAGGGAGCAGGTAGGAAGAGGGGGGGAGGTGAGGTATTTTTATTGACAGATAGTATTTCGGTAAGTATATTTTGTTTATTTATTGAAGATATTTGTTTTAGCTCATAAAATTCATACAAATTACCGGGCCAGAATATAATTCACATTGCTGGAATTCTTACAATTTGATGATCATTTTGAATATAAACATCATAGATTTTGCATTAGACATACAAATTTTAGATATAATGTAAGTATTTTGTTTACTCTGAGTAAATATGTTATCTTTTGTGCAAAATATATGTCATTTATATTCAAAATATTCCTGGTCTTACAAGGAATCCAGCAATGTCAATTTTATTATCCTAACTTTAGTTTGATGTACTGTTTATTACTATACCTTAAAATCTAGTGGTTTTCCCTCCAAAATTTCTCAGAGAGGGAAGAGCCAGCGAGTGTAGTGTGAGAAGAGGGGGAGGGAGTTGAGTCCATTATTTGAATGGACATTAACTTGGCGACTGTATTTCTCTAAGTATTAATTGTGTGCATGTACCATCATAAAATTAAGATGTTATTTTTCCTAGAACATAGGTACAGTTGTACCCCACTTAACACGGTCAATAAAACCCAGAGGGTACCGTGTTAAGTAAAAACCGCGTTAAGTGAACAACAGAACATATGGGATTAATTCCAATAGAAACCGGCCCGACCCACCACACTCCACTTTTTGACGACACATAACTATGTTGTAGTAAAAATTTTATCTTAACTTTATGATGGTATGAGAAAACAAGTAATGTAGAAGAGGTTAGGTTAGGAAAAATAAAGGTTAACATAGGAAAAATAAAGGTTAGGTTAGAAACAACTAAAACTTAGGTGGAACACTTACGGTAGTAGAAGAGATGGGTCGGCGTACGGGAATGGAGGCTGGTTCCGAGGCAGAGGGCAGGCTACTGGCCCTCAGGTGAGGCACTATCACTGTCACCCACAGTTGTTATGGCCTCCCTGACATATCCCTCAAAGTCATCTTCACTGTCTCTACCTCTGTCACTATCACTGGCTTGGGCTGGCTGTGGTGGGTTGCGGGCGAAGAACTCGGTTATGCTTTTTTGACGGCTGGTGTTTATGTTGTCGTGATACACCGTGATGTACGGCTCCATAGCCTGCACCAGCGGTCATCGTCATTGTCGCGGGAAAGGAAGGACTTCATTTTCTTTGCACACTCTATGGCACACTTAATATCACTATGACTTAAACTGTGTTCTTCGGAGAATGACGCACCTCCTTCCTCCTCTTCACTGACGTGATCTTCTTCCAACATCTCGTCGGCAGTCACTTCAGGATCTCTGATCACCTCCAGGATGTCTTCGTTGGTGGTCTCGGAGAAGCCTTCAGCTGTAATATTGAGCGCAGCTTCTCTGGCAAGGTCCACTGCTACTGCAACAGTCTGAACCTCACCAGTCACAGGTTCACTCCTCTTCTCAGCTGGTATGCCATGCAACACATGTCTCCATGCGTGACGAATCGTAGCAATAGTCAGCAGATCCCATGCCTCCACCAAGAAGTCTACAGCTTGTTTGACGTTAAACTTCTTCCAAAATTGTTTGACGAGAAGTTCTTGAGCCGCCACCTCTTGTTCCTTGTCCTCGTCGCTTTTACTCTCGCTGTCGGTGTCACCCAGCATACGCAACTCATCCTTGGTGTTGGTACAGTCGTTCAGGAGCTTGAACTTCTTTGCAGAGTACCCAGGTTTCACATTGCAAATCAACTCCTGGTCCATTGGCTGGATTAATGACGTAGTGTTGGGAGGAAGGAAGACCACTTTTACGTTGGGGTGACGATCCATAAGTAGGGGCGAGTGTCCAGGTGCGTTGTCAAGGAGCAACAAAATGTTGAATGGAACATTCTGTTGCTCGCAGAATTTCTTCACGTCAGGAACAAAACAGTTGTCAAACCAGAAGAGGGACCCAGAAGAGGACATCCACGCCTTACGTGCGGTTAGCCAGTGGACATTAAGCTTGTTCATGTCCATATTCTTGTAGGCGTGCGGCTTGCGGGCTGTGTGAATCACCGATAACTTTGGTTTACAGGTACCGGAGGCATTGGTGGTAAACAGGACGGTGATGTGTTCCTTCTGCATCTTCCGGCCCCGAATCTTGCTGGCATTCTTTACAACAAAGGTCTTGGACGGTAGCTTTTTCCAGAAAAGACCAGATTCGTCCATGTTAAACACCTGGTCGTCGGTGTACTGTCCTTCCTCCATAATCTCACGTAAGAACGGAGGAAAATCTCTAGCCGCTACACGGTCAGCAGTCGCTTCCTCACCACCAATGTTGATGTTGGTGATCTTGTTCCTCTTCTTAAACCTATGCAGCCAACCAGAGGAAGCATTGAAGGGTTTGGGCTCTGCAATTCCCAGCTTACGTGACACTGCTGCGTATAGCTCACGTGCGTACTCCTGCATTGAGCGCGTGTCCACCGCCATGTTGCATCGCGCCTGACGAATCAAATAACTCACCAGCAAATTTTCCACTTTTGCCAGCACCCTGTTCTGGCAATACCTGATCGATGAAGCACCTGCAGACTTTGTGATTTTCATGTGCTCTTTGATCTTGGCTGCATCCTTCTTGATCGTGCGAATCGTAGATTCGTTGACGCCATGCTGGCGCGCGAGATCAACTTGCCGTGTTCCTTTCTCCAAATCTTGAATGATCTGGTACTTCACCTCGTAGCTTAAGGAACGTCGTGTCTTCTTTGGCTTAGTGGCGCTGGGTCCAGGTAAGGAAAGGTCTCTCTCTGGTGGTGGTGGTGGTCCAGCGGAAGCCATTTTACGGAACAATGGATACGCGTTTACACGGAGTGGCCTTGAGGGATGAAACTGCCGCGGCTAGGTCAAGCGTCGTCTTTCCTCCCTCCCTCCCTCTCCCGGGTGGGCACGTCATAATACTTTTAGCCAATTACAGCTAGCAGCAGAGGGGGGTAGGGATGCATGGCCAATCACAGTCCGATACGTCATATGACGTCAGTGACAACGGAACAAAGACAAGCACTGCGCAACCTTACCACGCGGCTTGCCCAAGCGGAGGGAAGAGGAGGGAGAGGCGAGGAGCACATAGAGGCAGGCGGGCGGGTGGCGAGTGGGGCAAATCTAAAAATAGCGTCTCGAGCCGGACACTCACCGCGTATACAGTATATGGAAAAAATCCGTGTTAAGTGAAAGTTCGCTTCTGGCGAGGCACCGCGTATATGAGAAATCGCGTTAAGTGAAACCGCGTTAGGCGGGGTACAACTGTATTGTGTCGGAAAAAGTGGAGTTTCGGGGTCAGCCGGTTTCTATTTCATTTAATCCCATATGTTATGTTGTTCACTTTACGCGTTTCTCACTTTCCGCGGTACCCTGTGGGTTGAATTAACCGTGTAAAGTGAGGGTTCACTGTATACTGTGCTGTACTGTACACTTCTGTACTACTGTATAGTAATACCCCGCTTTACGCGGTTCTCATTTACGCGCTTCTACATTTACGCGGTACCCTGCCAGAACCGGAATTCCCACTTTACGTGGTGCATCTACTCATATACGCGGGTGAAGTATAATTTTTTTATTTAGCTCATAAAATTCATACAAATTACCCGGCCAGAATATAATTTACATTGCTGGAATTCTTACAATATGATGATCATTTTGAATATAAACATCATAGATTTTGCATTAGACATACAAATTTTAGATCTAATGTAAGAATTTTGTTTACTCAGAGGAAATATGTTATCTTTTGTGCAAAATATATCACGTGTATATTCAAAATATTCCTGGTCTTGCAAGGAATCCAGCAATGTCAATTATATTATCCTAACTTTAGTTTGAGGTATAGACCTTAAAATGTAGTGTTTTTACGCAAACATTTCTGAGAGAGGGAGGAGCCAGCAAACGTGGGAAGAGGGGGGGGGGGGGGAGTTGAGTCCATTATTTGAATGGACATTAACCGGCAACTGTATATCTGTTAAATATTAATTGTGTATGCATACCATCATAAAATTACGATGTTATTTTTACTACAATATAGGTACAGGTTGACTATCAAAAATCTGGCAACCTCGGGACCTGAGGAGTGCCGGATTTTCGAAAATGCCGGAAAACTGATGGTTATATTTCCTGTATAAGTTTAACAGAAAATGACTACCTGTACAGTCCTTTAAACAAAGAAAATTAATCCCTTAAGTTAGGATAATATAATTGACATTGCTGGATTCCTTGTAAGACCAGGAATATTTTGAATATAATTGTCATAAATTTTGCACAAGAGATAACATATTTACTCAGAGTAAACATTATATCTAAAATTTGTATGTCTAATGCAAAATCTATGATGTTTATATTCAAAATGATCATCAAATTGTAAGAATTCCAGCAATGTAAATTATATTCTGGCCGGGTAATTTGTATGAATTTTATGAGCTAAAACAAATATCTTCAGTTAATAAAAAAAAAAATATTCTTCACACCGTGCCAGATGGTCGGACGGTCCCTCCCTCCCCCCCACCCCCACCAACCCTCCCTACCAGATAACTACGTGGGAAAACCAGACTCTTTACCTTTTTAGTAATAAATAATACCTCTGACTGAAGTTAGGATAATATAATTGACATTGCTGGATTCCTTGTAAGACCAGGAATATTTTGAACATAAATGTCATATACGGGTATTTTGCACAAAAGATAACATATTTACTCAGAGTAAACATTATATCTAATATTTGTATGTCTAATGCAAAATCTATGATGTTTATATTCAGAATGATCATCAAATGGTAAGAATTCCAGCAATGTAAATTATGTTCTGGCCGGGTAATTTGTATGAATTTTATGAGCTAAAACATATATCTTCATTACTAAACAAAGAAATATTTGAAAATGCGCTCCGAAATCCATGCCGGAAAACTGAAGGTTCCGGTTTATCGATTGCCGGATTTTTGATGGTCAACCTGTATTGTGTTGGAAAAAGTGGAGTTTGGGAGTCGGCCCAGTCTCTATTTCAATTAATGCCATATGTTCTGTTATTCCATTTACCGGTTTCTCGTTTTACGCGGACCTCGTAAATCGGGGTATAACTGGATACTAGTCAGTTCTGCTATATACTATACTATACTGTACTATTAGGGTGTGTCATACGGAGGCGAATTTTTTTTTTTTTGAGTTTGAAAACTCGGCCCATGGTATTAATGATGTAGTTCTATGTGCAGAATCATGTGATATCTTCAGATTTGAAAAGTTTTCATTTTTTGCTAGGTAAATTTTAACTTGAAATCTTATGAAAATTCAGTATTCCCACCCTTTTACCAACACCACTAAATAGCTTATTTAAAGTAAAGTAAATGTATCAGGTTAATTTATTAGGATGAAAATGATCCAGAATAGTGAAATGAATGATCTTGACACATTTATTAAATTTAATATTCCTTTAGAAAACAAAATCATCAAATACAAAAACCGGTTTTACTACTACGACCCGGTGTTGCTGCACACCATAGAGAACATGTCTTTCTTGCTTCTGTTTCTACTCATCACCTCCCTGCTGACCACCTGAGCTCGGATGTAGCCTTCCTTCCTCTCCTGGTTGTACACGTGACTGCTGGCCTCGCTCACTTGCTGTACACAACGCTCTATACTCTGGGTGTGCGAGGGCCAGGCAGGGACATGCATGGGGTTGTCCGGGAAAGCTCTGACTTGAACATTGGTGAGGCTGCAGTTAAGAGGGGGCTCACTGCCAGCCTGGATGTTATCCAGATCTATGAGATCAGTGAGGATCTTGGCACCTAGATTGACTTCAGGAGTCTTCCTGACCCTGAAGGAATCGTCACCAACTGATTCGTCATGCCCAGATCCTCTCATAAGTCTCATATCCAAGATCTTTTTGACTGCCACTCTTCTCTCCTCCTCATCCTTACTGCAGAGCATTGTCTGCAGAACTGCCTCGGGATGAGCATACCAGGAAGATCTCCTCACAGTCTGCTCCACAATCTGAACAACCTTCCTTGGCTGACTCCTCAGGAGCTCAAGCTGGAAGAGAACATGCCTCGGACCTTCGGAGAACGATGACTTGACCTTGGTGTTGAACCAATTTGGCAAGTAGACACTCACGATGAATTGGACAATAAGTCTCAGGTTGTGAAGCTGGTTCTCTTTCAGTTTATGATGAGCGACCCAAATTCTGCAGAACCTGAGAGCCGTTGTGAGCCACCTAGAATGTGAGACTGGACCTATCTGCAGGTAAGCAAGTCTATCAGGCATGACCCCAGTTTTGATGGCACTGTAAATCATGTAACCATAGTACTGGTCAGTACTCAGGTCGTCAATGACAGTATGTGCAAGCTCAACGAGTGGAGGGCCAACTGTGATTTTTTCAAAGCTCGGATTTATTTCTAACTCAGTGGCAGAGTCCAGCATCTTGCCAAGAGAACCAGACCATCTGTTGTTTGAAAGAGTCTTGCCATCCAGCTCCTGGATCAGATGTCTGAGTGGCAACTCGTTGGTGTGGAGGTCACAAACAATCCAGACCAGCTTCCTCCCAATCTTCCGCTCTATCCACTGTATGACCCCCCCTTGCCACCCTGTGTTCGTGTTGGTGCTGTCCCCTCCAATGGCCTGCAGGGTCTGGTCTACGTTCCTCTCTCTCAGCCAGTTCACAATGTTATCTGCCACTATCTCAGCTGGTTTCCTGATGTCATCTTTCTCTGGAGTGAAATGCCACAAATACTTCCCTCCTGGTTCACTGCAGCAGGAGTAGTGTTCCTCCTTCACCATGGCAGGGAACAACTTGTCAGAATCTCCAACTTTCATGAACACTTTAGTGTCATCCCTTCTCCCATCAAAGAACAAACAATTGATTCCATTTTCTCTTATCCCCTTATCAAACTCCTCTTCTAGGTTACTGACAAGTTTCTCCTGAGATCTCCTTACTTTGTTATGATCTATCACCAGGTGAACATCATCAGGTGTTATCAAACCACCGTCAACCCAGGCAGCTGTTGCTATCTCTGCAGTTTCTCTGAGACCAGTGTGGTGTCGCATGCTGGCCAGAGCTATGCTCGGGATATCTTTCCTATTTCGAATCTTATGCCTGGAAGTTTGGGATCATTATTTTCTGGGTTAGGGACAAAGTCACCATTCTCCTGGTCAGCACTCGGATCAGCCATGGGGAAGTCATTAAACTCTGAATCAGCTTGACTCCAATCATCGGCCTTTTTTACCTCACCCTGGGCCTTCTCAAGTCTCTTTTCCTCGGCAACTCTTCTCCTCTTCTGTCTCTCTGTGGCGGCCTCCTGTCTCTTGGACTCCGGAATATCTTGGCTAGAAATCATGAGAGCCCCTATACTAGGGTGTGTCAATTTAGGGGGTGAACTGGCTAAATTGAAAATCGAGTAATTTGGTAGCAATTTATTGTAGTCTTTAAGCATGCAAAACAATATTCTGGCATAAATTTTTTTTTATAATAAGTCCTACCTACATCAAATGGATTTTTAAATGTACATATTTGTGAATTTATAACATAACCAGCTTTTGCACACATGTTACTGTTTCAAGTTTCAAATTATTATATTTTATTATCCGTAGTCTATTTGAAAGTAACCAATACCTTCATACTCTCTTTGCTTTGGTTTCTTGTCATCAGTAGTCTGCTTGCTATTTGTGCTTTGATGTAACCTTCTCGCCTCTCGTGGCTGTAAATATGGCCCGCTGCTTCTGTGACCATTTTCACACATCTCTCCACACTTTGAGTGTGGGAAGGCCACTTCGGCACCTGCATTGGAGTCTCTTTAAGGTTTCTCAATTCTTGGCTAGTTAGACTTGTTGTCAATGGTAGCTCTAAGACTTCCAAACTCAACTCAACCAATTCTGACAATTTGGTGGCATTGACGTTTATTGGGGGAACTTTTCTTGAATGAAACGAACAGTCTCCCAACTGGTCGTCATCTATTAGCGTTCCTCTAATCTTTAGAATGACTTCTACAGCCTCGGTTCGGAGATTGGTACATTGACTGCAAAGCATTGCTTGCAAAACTGCTTCTGATCGAGCATACCAAGCGGACCTTCTTGCCACAGGTAACACGATGTCCCTCACTACCTTCCTCTGTGTTCTTACTAGCTGCAATTGAAACAAAAGGTGATTGGGCCCATCCACCCACATAGGATTAAGTTTCACACTAAACCACTGGGGAAGATAAACTCCAATAATAAATTCAACAATTAACCTCAAATTCTTCAGCACTTTGCCCTTCAATTCGTGTTTGGAAATCCAAATCCTGCAGAAACGAAGAGCTGTAGTTAACCAACGGCTGTGACTGACAGGTCCAATCTCCAAGAGAGCCAATGACTGAGGCACTTCTCCTGATCTTATTGCTTGGGCAATACGATAAGCATAGGATTGATCTGTGCTGAGATCTTTGATGACTCCTTCAGACAACGCCGGAAGGGGAGGGCCAACTTCGACCTTTGGAAAGGTTGTATTTATTTCTAGTTGTGTTGCTTCATCCAGCATGATGCCAAGGAGACCTGACCACTTGTTGTTGCTCTTTGTAGAACCATCAAGTTCCTGGATGAGATGACGAAGAGGTAGCTCGCCTGTATGTAAATCACATACAATCCAAACAAGTCTTCTTCCTAGTTTTTTCTCTAAATGCGTCATTACACCCCCCTGCCATCCGGTGTTCACTGCAGTTGAATCTCCACCAACAGCCTGCAGTGAACTGCCAAGTCCTCTCTCCTGAACCCAACATAAAATATGATCAGCAATGACCTCTGCATGTTTCTTCCCTTCTACTTCAGTTTCGGGAGCAAAGTGAAACGAAAACCGACCACCAGGCTCAGAACAGACAGAGTAGTGTTTTTCTTTGATGAGACCTGGAAACTTTCTGTTCACTCCCTCTACTTCTAGCAAAACTTTTGTGTCATCTATTCTTCCATCAAACAAAAGACAGGAGAGCCCTCCCTCGCTTAAATCTTTTTCATGCTGATCAGATATTTCCTTCATTATTTTTTCTTGTGCTCTTCTAATTTTATTATGATCTATCACCAAAGATACATCCTCTCGGCTGATGAGGCCTGCATCTATCCAAGCGGCAGTTGCAATTTCTGCAGCCTCACGAAGTCCAGCATGGTGGCGAATACTAGCTAAAGCAATGTTTGAAATATTTCTTGTGTTGTATTTCATTTTCTTTGGTAAAGGTTCAGATGGCTCTTTGGAACTATCATCTGATGTTGCTTCCTGTTCATCAGAAGAACTATCAAAGAAGTGATAAACATCTTGACACAGCTCTTCCTCTCTTTGGATGGCTTCTTCACTCTTCATTTTCTTCTTTTGTTCCCTCTCTCGGATTTGTTCTCTCTTCTTGGCATTAGCAATCTGCTTCTTTGTTTCTGAATAATCTATTGAACCCATTTGCATACTTCCTTGGCCTTCTGCCTTTGTCCTCTGTGCCTTTATAAATTCAAGCTCTAAAACAGGGATCTTCTTTTCACGAGGACAACCACAATCAATGTGGGAATTATTTTCTCTCTTACCTGAGTGAGAACAGTTGGATTCAGAACATAATTGTATGGAGCACTTGCAGGTCAAAATGTCAAACAGAGTATCAAGTGTGTGCAGAAATTCATTTTTCCTGGCCAAGTTTCCTTTACCAAGTGATGTTTCAACTGCTTTGTGCCATAATTTCGTTAGTTTTAGCTCAATAGTTCGACACTGATTAATCACAGGTGGTTTGAATAGTGCATTAGCTTTTGTCCATTGATGCAGAAGAGGGACTATCATGTCATTTATGAGTTCTTTATCTGTATAGTTCCTTCTGTCCTTTGCATTTTTTTCTCGAAGGAGTAACCCTAATCTTAGCATGTCTCTCACTGTTGGAAGTTCTGATACAGGAAGCTCCTTCCCTTTTCCAACTAGCAGGCTCAAGTGGGTTGACAACTGACTTCTTGTCTTCAATTTTGACATCTTCACACTATCTGACAAATAGAAAAATATTTCAATGTTTCATAATTCAATTGTTGTTTCAAAAAATATCAATTTGTTTATCAAAAATGCTGTAACAGAAATAACATAATAATTTCTTAGAACATAATGTTTTATACAATGATATAAGTAACTGCGACAATCAATATGCCCTACTTACAATAATTAAAATGTAGAATTCGTCTGGTAGAGTAGGTGCAAGTGCAATGAGAGCAAACCACCGTCTATGATATCTAGAAGGAGAGTGAGCCGGGCGCCTTATCCTCACGCTTGGTACAAGTCAAAACAAGAATTAAACTGTCCCACACGGAGAGCCTGTTCTTGTTCATGTTCTGACATGCATATTGTACACAAGCTATAGAACCATAAAATACTCCATAATCCATATGCTTACATGAGATTAGTTAATATCAAGTGAATAATTCTAATCAAGTCTCATTAATTTGTTGAAATACTGATATTTGAAACTTTAAGGTATAATTGATGTAGGTGAGGGTTATTTCAATTCATTTTTGTTTGCTAATCTCAAGTTTAGACATAAAGAGGCACAATATTTTGACTACCAAATTTGATTTTTAACATGTTGACAAAATTGACACACCCTACCCCTATACTGCCAGTCTTCTCTCTCTCTGCTTTGACAAATGCCAGTTCGATCACAGGAATCTTCAGTTCACGCTTGCAAATACAGGAGATGTGGGCCTCGGATTTACAGTCACGATCACATCCAAACTCAGGACAGAGAACAATTGGGCACTTGCAAGTAAATATGTCAAATAACTGGTCCAGTTGCTTGGCAAAGCTGTCCTTAACTGCAAGTTTTCCTCTCCCAAGAGAGATATCTTTTGCCTTTTCCCAACTGGCTAGCAGTCTCTCACTAATCTTCTTCTGACTTGTTATGACTGGAGGCTTGAACTGAGCGTTAGCCAGAGTGTACTGTGCCAAGACAGCTTTGGTCATATCACTGGCAATGTCTTTGTTTGTGTAAGTTCTTTGGTTCTTTTCACAGATTTGCCTGATTAAAACACCGTATCTCAAAGCATCTCTCAATGTAGGCAACTCCGACTTCAGGAGCTCTCTCCCAGACCCAAAATAGTGACTGAGATGGCTGGATTTTTGGTTCCTCGTCCTGACACAAGCAGCCATCGCAAATATTATCAACTTATAAATGCATCAGAACCTGAAACAGAAAAAAGTATTGTTAGTTGGGTTGTTAAAGAATGAAGTCAGAAAGCAATGTTCACTATTTAATTGTAATGCACTAATGCAGCTGTACGTTAGATTTTCGATAAATTTCACGCTAAAATTTACCTAGCAAAAGGTTCCAAAATATTGAAACTGAAAGTATTTTCTGTTTATATACACTAAAATCTACCAAAAAAGTGATGGGCCATTAGTTTTAGCTGATCTTCCCTCCTATGACACTCCCTAATATACTATACTGTACTGTACTGTACTGTACTGTACTGTACCTTACTGTACTGTACTATACTGTAATATACAATAATATACTATAATGTACTATGCTGTACTATAATTGGGGTTATGCCTTGTTTCCTTAACATTTACCCAAATAATCTTGAATGTACTGAAGCAGCAAGTAGGTCACTACCTTTATGTGCTCCACACTTTCCTCTGACTAAAAAGATTCTGCTATTGAAGTACTGTATGAATTTAGCAGTAGTGGAGCAGACTGTTTCTATTATAGCTGTATCAAAGACTCTGCCCTCACTCCCTGAGAAATTCTCACTCCACTGTCTTGCTAACATCCTAATTATTCTTCCTTGTAGAAAACAGAGAAGGTAAATCTGTTATTACAGACTCAACAGATAGTTTATGAGTAGAGATCCAAGTGATCAAGATATAAATGATTCATTGTGTGAGTCAAGTCTTATATATTTTATTAATAATTTTTACCACTTTCAGGTTTTGTAGAGAGTATTTCTCTTAGCTGGTGCAGTTCACACCTTCTGAACTCTGCTGACAACCTCAGGTCCAGTGGTGTCAGCACAAGAGTGAAAGTATTCAGTCACCTTTTCTACAGTCTCCTTCATGTGTCCAGTACCAAGTATCACCATCAGCATCCAAGAAAGCGAGCAGTGTTGTGCTATTTTGCTCATCCCAAATATTGTTAATAAAGATTTTATGGCAGTCAACTAAAGGTGAATGAACATTAAGCGATGTTTGGAGATACAACTGTAAAGGATGAGGCGCAAAGAAAAACTTTCCTCACAGTCTGTTTATCTGTCAGCCTTACTTCATTTTAAGTTAACTCAGATGAACATTTTTTATTTAAATCATTTGTTTAATGATTTGATGTAAAGAGAAAATTTCACTGTCACCATTAACATTGTTTCATGGCCGTATTCCACAATCTCGCCTGTTAGTTGGTTGGTTTTTTGGCCACACTCCACACTCATGTGTTAGTTGGTTGGTTTTACAGCCACACTCCACACTCATGTATTAGTTGGTTGGTTTTACAGCCACACTCCACACTCATGTGTTAGTTGGTTGGTTTTATAGCCACACTCATGTGTTAGTTGGTTGGTTTTATAGCCACACTCATGTGTTAGTTGGTTGGTTTTATAGCCACACTCATGTGTTAGTTGGTTGGTTTTATAGCCACACTCATGTGTTAGTTGGTTGGTTTTATAGCCACACTTATGTGTTAGTTGGTTGGTTTTATAGCCACACTCATGTGTTAGTTGGTTGGTTTTATAGCCACACTCATGTGTTAGTTGGATGGTTTTATAGCCACACTCCACACTCCTGTGTTAGTTGGTTGGTTTTGTAGCCACACTCCACACTCATGTGTTAGTTGGTTGGTTTTATAGCCACACTCCACACTCATGTGTTAGTTGGTTGGTTTTATAGCCACCTTCCACATTCATGTGTTAGCCAGTTGATTTTATAGCCACACTCCACACTCATGTGTTAGTTGGTTGGTTTTATAGCCACACTCCACACTCATGTGTTAGCCAGTTGATTTTATAGCCACACTCCACACTCATGTGTTAGTTAGTTGGTTTTATAGCCACAATCCACACTCATGTGTTAGTTGGTTGATTTTGTAGCCACACTCCACACTCATGTGTTAGTTGGATTGGTTTTATAGCCACACTCCACACTCATGTGTTACTTGGTTGGTTTTACAGCCACACTCCACACTCATGTGTTAGTTGGTTGGTTTTATAGCCACACTCCACACTCATGTATTAGTTGGTTGGTTTTATAGCCACACTCGACACTCATGTGTTAGTTGGTTGGTTTTATAGCCACACTCCACACTCATGTGTTAGCCAGTTGGTTTTCATCTTCATGTGAGTGCTGGAGCAGGATATTCAACACTGGGTAGTGTGTTAATTATCATAGGAAAGCTTTTTCATCAGGGAGTGCATTTTATAATCTTAATTAAGGGGTTCATCAGTAAGGCCAAGTACACCAAGATGACCACCATCTGAGAGACCACAAGCCCAAGATATTTGGGGAAAGAAACAATGAATATGGAAGGTGACACTGAAGATCCCCCTCAAGGTTCACAGTGCCATGAAGATTTTAAAAGAGACTGTCTTGTAAAGCATGTGGGAGATCACCCACCAGAGACACTTTTTAACCCAGGAGAGAAGTTCCAGTGTTCAGAATGTTCTAGATCATTTACTAAAAAATCTAGTTTAGTACAACATATGAGGGTTCACACAGGAGAGAAGTTCCAGTGTTCAGAATGTTCTAGATCATTTACTAAAAAATCTAGTTTAGTACAACATATGAGGGTTCACACAGGAAAGATGTTCCAGTGTTCAGAATGTACTAGTTCATATACTCAGAAATCTCATTTAGTACAACATATGAGGGTTCACACAGAAGAGAAGTTCCAGTGTTCAGAATGTACTAGTTCATTTACTAAAAAATCTAGTTTAGTACAACATATGGGGGTTCACACAGGAGAGATGTTCCAATGTTCAAAATGTACTAGTTCATTTACTTATAAATCTAGTTTAGTACAACATATGAGGGTTCACACAGAAGAGAAGTTACAGTGTTCAGAATGTACTAGTTCATTTACTTATAAATCTAGTTTAGTACAACATATGAGGGTTCACACAGGAAAGATGTTCCAGTGTTCAGAATGTACTAGTTCATTTATTAAAAAATCTAGTTTAGTACAACATATAAGGGTTCACAAAGGAGAGAAGTTCCAGTGTTCAGAATGTACTAGTTCATATATTAAAAAATCTAGTTTAGTACAACATATGAGGGTTCACACAGGAAAGATGTTCCAGTGTTCAGAATGTACTAGTTCATTTACTTATAAATCTAGTTTAGTACAACATATGAGGGTTCACACAGAAGAGAAGTTCCAGTGTTCAGAATGTACGAGTTCATTTACTTATAAATCTAGTTTAGTACAACATATGAGGGTTCACACAAAAGAGAAAATCCAGTGTTCAGAATGTACTAGTTCATTTACTTATAAATCTAATTTAGTACAACATATGAGGGTTCACACAGAAGAGAAGTTACAGTGTTCAGAATGTACTAGTTCATTTACTTCTAAATCTAAATTAGTTGAACATATGAGGGTTCACACAGGAGAGATGTTCCAGTGTTCGGAATGTACTAGTTCCTTTATTAAAAAATCTAGTTTAGTACAACATATGAGGGTTCACAAAGGAGAGATGTTCCAATGTTCAGAATGTACTAGTTCATTTACTTATAAATCTAGTTTAGTACAACATATGAGGGTTCACACAGAAGAGAAGTTCCAGTGTTCAGAATGTACTAGTTCATATATTAAAAAATCTAGTTTAGTACAACATATGAGGGTTCACACAGAAGAGAAGTTCCAGTGTTCAGAATGTACTAGTTCATTTACTTATTTATCTAGTTTAGTACAACATATGAGGGTTCACACAGGAAAGATGTTCCAGTGTTCAGAATGTACTAGTTCATTTACTTATAAATCTAGTTTACTACAACATATGAGGGTTCACACAGAAGAGAAGTTCCAGTGTTCAGAATGTTCTAGTTCATTTACTTTTAAATCTAAATTAGTTGAACATATGAGGGTTCACACAGGAGAGATGTTGCAGTGTTCAGAATGTACTTGTTCATTTACTTCTAAATCTAAATTAGTTGAACATATGAGGGTTCACACAGGAGAGAAGTTCCAGTGTTCAGATTGTACTAATTCATTTACTTATAAATCTAAATTAGTTGAACATATGAGGGTTCACAAAGGAGACACACCATATCATTGTACAAAATGCAATAAATCCTTCACACAGAAGTGCCGTATGATAAGGCATATAAGAGTTCATACAAGAGAAAAATTTCAGTGTTGTATTTGTCAAAAATGTTTTCCCAGTAGAGTGAGTCTCACAAGGCATAGTAGAACTCATCTGACTTCTTACAGTAAAGTTCATGCAAAAGATACTAAATGCCACAAAAAATATGATAATAAACAAAGGCTGAAAAAATGTGGTGAGGAGAAGTCAGGGAGTGGTAGGAGACTCACCCAGAGGAACCACCACCTTGGTGCTCTCGGGAGCCACACAACAGAAAAACGAGCGGGCAATGACCTGAACAGACCAGAGGTGAGCCACAATAATTGTCGGGAACTGCCCACTTACTCTCATAGTGAAGATGAGTATAGCCTCTCTTACCAGTGTAAGACAAAGGCTGTGTGTAAACTAGCAGATAATGACCTTGTAGTGAGTAGATCAACACATTTCATAGACTGGTCAGGTCATGGAGTTAAAGATGAACCTGTTGATGGTCAACCTTCAATCTTAAGTATATCAGAAGATCCACTTCAATCTGAGATGGTTCCTCCATCTTCTATAAAATTAGAGAGCCTTAAGGAGGAATTTGAGTTTCTTGAGGAAGAATTGTGAAACCTTGTTAACATTTTGTGTGTAATGCAAGCTTGTGTATGTTTATATTAATAAATATATACTGAGAACCCAACTGTTTATCCTCGCAATGTATATAATAAAAGCAGTGGGCAGCAACTTGATAAACAATTCCACTGTAGATCTTATACCTTTATGTACTGCCAGATTACTTTTACCCCTTCGGTGTTGAACTAAAATGGTTTAGTTTACCGTAGATTGAAGAATAAAGATAAACAAGTGATAACATATCCTGAGAACATTGTGGACTTGTTGAAATATTAATTTGAGAAACTTGTATTTCAGTGCATATCATTGTTTTCTCATTTTGACTGTCGGTCACATTATTAAACAACAAATATAAGATAATTGGTGGAAATCTACAGATATAAGCATTAAATATTAGTGTGGTTATAGTGGCATGAAATGAAAATACTCAAAATGACATTGAGGGAACTGATGAGAATATTGTAAATGCCTGGATGAACAAATGGTCCCCAGTGAATGGAAAGTGGCTTATGTGAGTCCTATCTTCAAGAAGGGCGATAGGCACTCCACGAACCCCTATAGACCGATGAGCCTGACCAGCATAATATGTAAAGTACTTGAGAGTATTATCAGAGATGCAGCGATGGAACATCTACTACGAAACAACCTTGTAAAAGATTGCCAACACGGTTTTATGCCGGGGCGCTCTTGCTTGACACAATTACTCAAGGTATTGGATATTTGGACCCATATTCTAGAACAGGGTGGTAATATCAACAATATTTACCTAGATTTTGCCAAGGCTTTCGACAGTGTACCCCACGAAAGGCTGAAAATCAAACTGGAAGGGTACGGAATTCGGGGAAATGTCCTAGCGTGGATAGAAGACTTTCTACATGACCGCAAGCAATGTGTGGTGATTAATGGCACGAAATCGTCATCTGTACCTGTAACAAGTGGGGTACCGCAGGGTAGCGTATTGGGCCCGCTGTTGTTTGTTTGTTTCATAAATGATATGCCTGACGTTGTACACTCCTCCATACAAATGTTTGCTGATGACGCCAAGTTATTTCGGGAAATTAAGAACCAAGCGGACTGTGAAGAGCTGCAGAAGGACCTCTGTGGGCTCCAGGAATGGTCGAAGGAATGGCTGCTGAGATTCAATGTCACAAAGTGTAAGAGGATGCACCTGGGGCGTACCAACGGTAAGGAGGCGTACCATATGTCCCAACGGGATGAAGAAAATGTACTAGTTGAGACTGTGTGTGAGAAGGACCTAGGTGTGTATGTTGACAATGAGCTGAAGTTCTCGGGCCATTGTGAGAAGAAGGTAAATCAGGCAAATAAATTATTGGGTCTTATAAGAAGGTCGTTCAGATATCTAGACGGTCCGTCCCTCGTGACGATCTTCAGGAGTGAAGTGCTTCCCCATCTGGAGTACTGTCACCCCATCTGGTCCCCGAGATATGCTAGGGACTGTCAGTTGGTTGAAAATGTTCAAAGGAGGGCCACCAAACTGGTGCCTGCACTTCGGCACCTCAGCTACCCTGAGAGATTGGAGCGCCTGAACTTGCCTAGCTTGTATTACAAACGGGCAAGGGGGGACCTAGTTGAGGTTTATAAGCATCTCAGGGGGCGCTACTCAGTTGAGTGTCCTTACTTGGAGCTGGCGGACGCTCGCTCCACAAGGGGTCACAGCTCAAGATTGAAGAAGCCGCAAGTCCAGAAAACCGTGAGGGCAAACTTTTTCGGAGTGAGGGTTGTAAACTCTTGGAACAATCTACCAGAGAGTGTTGTGACGGCACCGAGTGTGAGCTCTTTCAAGAGAAGACTTGACCAACACTGGAGCGGGTTCAGGTACATTCAGGAGCCGGTGCATGCCCAGTATTTGCCAACAGTGCGTGACAGAGACGTGACCGATCGCCCGGGCGGCTAGCGAGCCGACCTTTTGGTGAAGAATATAAAGGAAAAGAGACGTGACCGATCGCCCAAGCGGCTAACAAGCCGATCAGTGGCGAAGAGGATAAAAGTAAAAGTAAAGTAAAAGTGTGTGTGACGGGTTTTCTATATATGTAGATACAATAATAATAATAATAATAATTATAATAATAATAATTATAATAATAATAAATCAATGGTAATGAGATTTTTGCCTCAGTGAGAGAGAGAGAGAGAGAGAGAGAGAGAGATATCATTGGTAGGTAGGTAGAGACAGACAGACTGGCAGAGAGAGAGGAAATGAGTGTGTGAGTAAAGGAGAGAAAGAAAGTGTGTGAAGAAAGAAGAAAAAGATAGAAGAAAGATAAATAAAGCGATTAGAGCGAAAGACAGTAGAGAGAGAGAGCAGCGGGGGAGAAATTGTAAATACTAGTGTAGAAAACAGATGTGGGGTGGGGTCTCTCTCTCTAACACACACACTTACCTCAGGAGGATCACCACATGGGAGGTAACACAGGAACAGCCACGCCGTATAGATTCATAAGCTTAACACAGGCTCTTCAACTCTTCACTTGATTGTCATTTGTTTCTTGATTTTTGTCCGTTATTGTATCTATAAATATGCTTTGAGTGCCATTACTTCACTGGTGAAATTTTCAAAGTCAATCTTGGATCATTTATCGATAAGGAATATATTTTTCCTCTTTGTTTCGTTTTTTAATATATTTCATAAGTTTATTTTACATTTTTTCTAATAAGTGTAAAGATAAAAATAGTAATTACACTTTTGAAGCATTTATGAATTATTGACGTAAATAATTACAGGTTTCTTTTATTATTCCACAACTCATCAGTTTAATAACCATTCACTTTGTTGTTTGTTGGTCTCTTAAGTTCTATATTATCTATATTCTACAGGAAACTATAGTACCTGTAGAAAAGACCCGCCATATTTGTTTGGGTCACACTGGATAACAAACCCCTCTCCGTCTGTCCCAGGCTGGAGAACGAACCCGGGACGTAGTTTGAGGGATGCGCTCGTGAATTAAAAACAGTATTGTCATCTTATCGATCCAAAGTCGCGTTGTATCGTACTGGGTCGACTGTCCTGTTGGATTGGTTGATGAATGATCGTCGTTTCTAATCTTCTAATCTCTCAGAAAACAACTTATTGAATTTTATTGAGTTATGATTCACACTAATCTACAATGACTGACACTTACACATTAATCCACAATTACACGCACATACACATTAATCTACAATGACACACACACACACACATTAATCTACAATGACACAAACACACATTAATCTACAATGACACAAATACACACTAATCTACCAATAACAATGTTGTATTAAACCCGGGTACAGTATCAGAGGCGTGGTATAGGTGGGTGGGTAGAGCGCGAGATAACACCACTCGCTTCACCACAGACACACACACCTGACGCACTACACACCGACGGCAGGACTGTTGCTGGACTGCTGAGCTACCCTAAGACAGTCACTCCTCCAAGACTTTCACCACTACACACACACACATGGTTGACTCTCTCGACGTTTTCCCACCAGCCACTGTCTATTAGTTTAATCTGAAGTGCCCCGTCTACCTTCACTTATATAGTCCTGGTTTAGTCTATACTTTCAAACATAATATTTCTTTACGGAGTTTTAGTGTAAATATTTTGATATGTTTTGTCAGTTATTTTATATTTATAGTTATTAGGATTTTGAATAGAATGTGATTATTAAGGCGTTTGTTTGTTCCTAATGTAATCAAGATAATGTTAAAAAAAGGTACAGAGTGTAGATATATGAGACGAATATGGCTGTAATATGTAACTCTGTACTATTTACCATTATTGATTCAGGTCTCTGTATTATATGTTTTATAATCATACTCCCTTTTGTCACCGAGTGCTAGTTCAGGCTTTGGGCACATGCGCGCTGTATGTGCATGCGCAGATAGAGATACCCAGAGAGATTCCAAGACAGGACGCTGTTTACCCCTGTCTTAACTCCTTTTAGTGTTTGTACCAGAAATAGAACTTACGGACTTGACATCAGTGTGTTTCCTTTACCCCTGAGTGAAAGGACCACCTGAGTATCCCACATGGCGCAGTGTTTAGCTGGGACATCACATTATTCAGAATTGGAGTGGACACAGAATCTCTCTCGGAGCCGCCATCTTGTCAACTTCTCTTGTCGAGTGGATCTCAGCGCGTACCTCAACACAATATTCCTGGATTTACAGTGCAGTGTTGTGAAGTGCTTTTTCAGTGTTGTGTGTGCCCTTTAGTGTCTTTAGAGTGTTTCCCCGTGTTCCTGCACTTTTTACAAAAGAGGGGAGCCTTTTTAAGACCTATGGGAGAGCTCAAGTTTTGACATCCACCCCCGTTCATGTCTCGACCGGCACTGAGTGAGCCAGGGAGAGGAGTTGCTGTAATCCCCAGCCCGCTAGCCAGCCTGCCCCGAGTACACGCACGCACGAACGAACGCACGCACACACACACAGACGCTCGCAGATATCTTCCATTTAAAGACGATTGCTCTTCTGCTCACTTATTAATTACAGTAATTGTGAGAGGAATAAACCAGGCCATATGGAAGATCAGGAATTTATTGGGTTTTCTTCAGATACCTAACAAGCCCTACCTCAGACGGATGTCGGTGCAGTAAGTGAACTCCAAGTGGATCGGAAAGTGGATCAAGCGGCCCCACCCACCCTTAGCCCCCACTACACACGTCCGTAATCTGCCACAGGTGTCGACTTCCTTCATTTAATTCAGTTTTTGGAAGAAAACCGACGACAAGACGACATCAGGAGGCGACAGGAAGACGATGAACGAAGACCTGAAGAGAATCACAGACGTCAACAAGAAAATGCCAGATTCAGTGCCATTATCGAGTTGTTGGCACCTGTTAACCTTCAAGCAGCTACTACACCTGCCTCTTCGTCCACAGGTGCACCTGCAGGGTCCTCTTCAACCTCTTTGCCCCCCCCCCACAGAAAGCACTCGCTCAGAGTCCACCGCCACTCCAAGCTGATGCCTCGTTCCAGGTATTCAGTGAATGGCGTCGGAGGTGGGACGATTATTCGATGATGGTTGATTTATCAAGGTTGCCTAGGGAGAAACAGCTGATCCAGATGAGGATGTGTCTCACCCTAGAGACGCAACGTATCCTGGAGCACACCCTGCAAATTTCCCACGACACAGACAAGACTGTGAAGGACGTCTTGGATGCTTTACAAACGCATATCAAGGGTCTCTGCAACGAAGCTCTCTGTAGGAGAGAACTTCTCAGTTGTAAGCAGCTGGAGGGTGAGTTGTTTGCCGACTTTTACGTACGACTCCGACGCATCGCTGAGGAGGTTGACGTTTGTCCTGGGAACTCGTCAACTTGTGAGGAAACACAGCTGAAGATGATTATCCTCATGGGCGTGCGGGACGAAGAGCTAATTCAGAAGCTTATCTCCCTCGACACTGCCTCTTCTCTACAGGATGTTGTCACCACCTGCCGCTCTTACGAAGCCACCAGAAGTGCGACTTCTGCCATTCGTGCTCCATCTAACCAGCTGTGTGCCATCTCCGCATATAAGAAGAACAAAGGACGTGACCGGACTTCAGCTTCACATCCGACTTCAGCTTCACATCCGACTTCAGCTTCGCATCAATCTTCAGCATCACTGCAGACTTCGACGCCAGGTCATTCCTGCCAGTATTGTGCTTGTCGGCATGGTTCTGAATGCCCTGCCGCTGACAGCACCTGCAATAACTGTGGCCGTCGTGGTCATTGGGCTAGGACACTGAAGTGCCCTGCCAACAACGTTCAGTGCCGCTCCTGTAGCCGCATTGGACACTATGACAAATGCTCTCAGTCACAGAAGAAGAATAATAGTACTTGCAAGTCTCAGGCGGCGAAGAACAAGCGCTGTCGTCGCGTGGGATCCTCTTCTTCCCCTGTCAGCAAGACACCTCAGCCCATCTGTGTTCACCTGTCATACGGCGACATTACTTCCCGTATCCAGATGTTTCCTGACACAAGTGCGGACGTTACAGTCATCGGCACAAGACACCTCGACATTCTGCGGATCCCTAGGAGCAGATTGCAACCACCGTCAACTTCTACAACGCTCACCGCAGACGGTTCTACAATGGCACCTGCTCTGGGTACATTTCGGCTACCCTCACCCTAGGTAAGCAGTCATGTTCTGCCAGGATTCAGGTCCACAAAGGTGTTCAGATGCCACTACTGTCTTATGGCCACTGTCAAGAGTTGGCCATAATATCTTCAGATTTCCCTAAGCCAATTCTGGAAATAAAACATGTCAACAGGTGCAAGGAGCTGCCCCTCCCACCCAATACGTCACCTTCTGCAGCCAGGGAGTTCTTCCTACTGCAATTTAAGTACGTGCTGGTTTCCAAGGAGGACCTCAAGACGGCTTCACTCAAGCCAATGGCTGGCTCCCCCATGAGAATACACCTGAAGGATGACGCAGTACCTTTCGCCATCCACACACCGAGACAGATACCCTTTGCTTTCCAGAGCCAAGTTAAGAAGGAACTCGACTCTATGGTAGCCCAGGGGATCATTAAGCCTGCTGGTGACGACCCCTCGGATTGGTGTCACCCCATGGTAGCAGTCGCCAAGAACATTACTGGAGTTCGTATCACCGTCGACCTCACCAAGCTGAATAGCCAAGTTTCCCGCCCGACCCACCCTTCACCGACACCCTTCGCCGCTATACGCAGTGTGGACCCGAAGGCAAGGTAATTTACTACAGCAGATGCCTTATGTGGGTACTGGCAGATGGAACTTGCAGAAGAAGATCAGCACCTCACGACGTTCATCACACCGTACGGCCGATTTCAGCACTGCAGAGGACCTATGGGTTTCGCGGCTACCGGCGATGTTTTCTGCCTCCGTGGTGACATGGCCCTTCAGGGTGTGGCGAACTGTGTCAAGGTCATCGACGACGTGCTCCTATATGACGAGGATTACTCCACGCATCTTGAGCGTATTCACCAGATGCTCACCAGGTGCCGCAAGTACGGGATCACCCTCAACAAGGATAAGTTTGTGGTCGCCTCACCTAGTGTGAACTTCTGTGGGTACACCCTCTCAGGCAAGGGCATCTCGGCTGATCCTGGAAAGGTCAGCACGATCCGGAACTTCCCAACTCCTGCCAACCTGACCGACCTCTGCTCGTTCATGGGCCTGGTAAACCAGTTGGGTGAGTTCACCCCCGACATCGCCGCTGCAGGGCAGCCCCTACGCCCCCTGATGAGCCCCAAGAGAACATTCACCTGGACAGCTGACCATGATGAGGCATTCCGTCGCGTCAAGACAGCTCTCCTTAGCCCACCTGTTCACGCTTCTTTCGACCCGGCCCTGCCAGTTGTCCTCCAGACTGATGCTTCTCGCCTCTACGGGATTGGATACGCTCTGCTACAGGACCACGGCAATGGACGCCTTCGTCTGGTTCAGTGTGGCTCTCGGTTTCTCACTGACGCCGAGACTCGCTACGCCACCATCGAACTGGAGCTGTTAGCCGCCGTCTGGGCCATGTCCAAATGTAGGTTGCATCTGATCGGCCTACAACACTTCAACCTCATGACGGATCATCGGCCACTCATCCCAATCCTGAACCACTACTCCTTGGATGCGGTCGAGAATCCCCGCCTCCAACGCCTTAAGGAGAAGATCTCGCCCTACCTCTTCACAGCTGTGTGGCGTGCGGGCAAGCTGCTTTGCATCCCTGATGCTTTGTCACGAGCCCCAGTCAGCCACCCCACACCAGTGGATGAGATCGCATGTGCTGATGCTACTGCACACCTCAGGACCGTAGTGACCGTGAACGCCATCATCTCAGAAGAGTCTCCACCGCAGGACGCCGACAGGACTCTTCAGGAACTCCGAGCCGCGGCAAGAGCGGACCCTTCTTACATCTGTCTACTGAACTGCGTGACCTCGGGATTTCCCTCCAACCGGTACGACTTACACAGCTCTTTACTCCCATACTGGAAGATGCAGGACGACCTCTATGCTGATGGCGACCTCGTCTTGTATGGAGCAAGAGTTGTGGTTCCTGCCGCCCTCCGCCGCCGCACCCTAGCCCACCTGCACGACAGCCACAGGGGTGTGGAAGCTACGAAGCGCCGGGCGAGACAAGCTGTTTTTTGGATAGGCATCGACTCTGACATCGCTAGTTCCGTTCAAGTCTGCGAGCCATGCCAGGTGGTGCAGCCTAGTCAGCAGCAGGAACCCCTCATGAACAACGACAACCCTACGAGGCCCTTTGAGTCCGTCTCTGCGGATTTCTTCGTTGTGGCGGGAAAGTCCTTTCTCGTCATCGCCGACCGGCTCTCAGGGTGGCCTGTTGTCGTTCCCTGCGGAGGCAACACTACTGCCTCTCATACAGTACGTATGTTCTGTCGCTACTTCCGGGAAGTTGGTGTCCCTCTCCGCCTGAGGACTGACGGCGGGCCCCAGTTCACCAGCAACGACTTCCGGGACTGCATGGAGCGATGGTGTCCTCACCACATTATCCCCAGTCCAATGGACATGCCGAGGCTGCCGTAAAGTCCGTGAAGCATCTCATCCTCAAGACGGTACCCTCAGGCAACATTGACTGTGAGAAGTTTGACCGGGGTTTATTGGAATTGCGGAATACCCCCAACTTGACAGGTCGCTCCCCAGCTCAGATGTTATACGGCCGCCCACTACGGTCATGTGTCCCTGCCCATCCTGAGTCCTTCTCGAAGGAGTGGCAGGCCAAGACCGAGGACTGCGATCGTCGTGCAGCCGCACGTGCTGACCAGGTAAAGGCACAGTACGATCAGCACGCCCGACCCCTTCCCAGGTTGAGTATCGGGCAAACAGTTCGGGTTCAAGACCCGACGTCTCACCGCTGGGACAAGGTCGGGGTTGTCATGGGCTGAGGCAAGACCAGGGATTACGAGGTCCGTCTCCCTAGTGGTCGGGTATGGTGGCGGAATCGCCGCTTCCTTCGTTCAGTACCGTCCCCAAGTAGTGAACCCCTCCCCCACATCCCTGTGAACCCTTGCTTGGACGAGAAAAGTAAGTCCTCATTCAGTGACCCCCCAGTTTTCCCACGTCACTCTCAAAGGCTCCTGGAAAAAGAGTCCGCTCGAGATTGCACTACGAGCGTGAGGGGGGAGGGAGGTGTAGATATATGAGACGAATATGGCTGTAATATGTAACTCTGTACTATTTACCATTATTGATTCAGGTCTCTGTATTATATGTTTTATAATCATACTCCCTTTTATCACCGAGTGTTAGTTCAGGCTTTGGGCACATGCGCGCTGTACGCGCATGCGCAGATAGAGATACCCAGAGAGATTCCAAGACAGGAGGCTGTTTACCCCTGTCTTCACTCCTTTTAGTGTTTGTACCAGAAATAGGACTTACGGACTTGACATCAGTGTGTATCCTTTATCCCTGAGTGTAAGGACCACCTGAGTATCCCACACACAGAGAGAGAGAGAGAGAGAGAGAGAGAGAGAGAGAGAGAGAGAAGGTCAGCGCCATCTATGAATCCTATAAGTGGGTCTTCCCCAGTCCTTCCTCCCGGTCCTGTCACCCTTATAATCTTGTATCCTGGTGACCAATGGCAGTAAGGAATAAAAAGGTAATTATTGGTGTTAATGGATAATTAAACCTCATTCATTTGTGAGTTAGTTATTCTTGTTAGGTTAATGTTAGAGAGGTGAATTGCTGTTAATGATCAGTTGTAAATTATGGGCTGGAGTTAATATCTACACCACTGTCACCATTTGTATGGGAGCAAATTACTTCTCTTATTTTTATTTTTATTTATTTCTTATTCTTTCTTTATACTTATTTGTGTTTTTTTTCTACTGGTTTCTTTTACTTTCTACTTCATCTTCTCTTAAGTATTTATTTCTTTATTTATTTAATTCCTCTGTTATCTGTTTTTTAGTTATTTTACTTCTTGCACAGATAATTAATCGTCATCCTCTTACACAAGTGGTAGCGTGGATAGGTCTGGGGCACGTTGATTCATTTGTATCTCAAGAACAAAGGTAAATACTGTAGTAGAATGATATTGGACACCTTACCAGAACATACACACATGAACCACTCCTTGGGGTTCACTCAAGACTTGGCCAAATTTACGTTAACACTGAGACAAACTCCAAAAACTAGTTGGCCATACTTCCACGTCAGCCAAACAAGTATTCACATCATCAAGACCAATATTTAGTCAAAAGTACTGTGGATTATTGGTAACATTCTATGGCAGTGACACACAACAAAGACCGGTTGTCCACACTTCAATTACATTACTACTGTACTTATACTAACACTTCATAGCGCTTCTCAAACATCTGTCACAGGATTGCTCTCAACACTTTGGCATACAGGTTGCTCTGGCACACACGGTTATCATGACCCCAGGAGTCAGTGATACGTCGTAGAATCCTGCGTATTATCGTATTAGTAAGATCGCTCTCACAGTAAAGAGTTGCAAAAATCCCCACTGACAGTGCAATGAATGGAAACTTACAAAAGGGTACTTAATGTATTTACACGTTTGTAGTTATAGAAACAAACCCGATACGCATAATGTCAATCACTGTAGCCTGACCAGCTTCTGTAAATAATGATAGAAATCTGAGGTATTATGAACAGTCAGTCTGGAGGAGAACGAGAGTAACGGCTCCAGAGTCAAGTCTCCGGGACGAGCGCAGACGAAGCTGGGACAGTCGGAGGGTGGCGTAACAGTTAATAGAGTTGTATATTTCAATACATTGATATAACATAATTGTGTGTATAACATAATGCCTAACTTACCCACAGTCCCACAGTCTCGCATTTGACTATAAATTTCCAAGTGTATGTTTGTATCTCAAATGTACTTAACTAGCAGTTATTTATTTTATTTTTTATTATTATTCCACGTTTATTGTCATGACTTGTAATTGTTCTCCAGATTTTTTTATTTATTACATTATAACTGCAACTTATGGTTTACTTCCACTTTCCATTTATTTGTTCTTTGTCTTGGTACAGTTTGAACCCGTTCCCTCCCTTCTCTTTCTTGGTGTATCATAGGAGGGAAGATCAGCTAAAACTAATGGCCCATCACTTTTTTGGTAGATTTTAGTGTATATAAACAGAAAATAATTTAAGTTTCAATATTTTGCAACCTTTTGCTAGGTAAATTTTAGCGTGAAATTTATCGAAAATCTAACATACAGCTGCATTAGTGCATTACAATTAAATAGTGAACATTGCTTTCTGACTTCATTCTTTAACAACCCAACTAACAATATTTTTTTCTGTTTCAGATTCTGATGCATTTATAAGTTGATAATATTTGCGATGGCTGCTTGTGTCAGGACGAGGAACCAAAAATCCAGCCATCTCAGTCACTATCTTGGGTCTGGGAGAGAGCTCCTGAAGTCGGAGTTGCCTACATTGAGAGATGCTTTGAGATGCGGTGTTTTAATCAGGCAAATCAGTGAAAAGAACCAAAGAACTTACACAAACAAAGACATTGCCAGTGATATGACCAAAGCTGTCCTGGCACAGTACACTCTGGCTAACGCTCAGTTCAAGCCTCCAGTCATAACAAGTCAGAAGAAGATTAGTGAGAGGCTGCTAGCCAGTTGGGAAAAGGCAAGAGATATCTCTCTTGGGAGAGGAAAACTTGCAGTTAAGGACAGCTTTGCCAAGCAACTGGACCAGTTATTTGACATAATTACTTGCAAGTGCCCAATTGTTCTCTGTCCTGAGTTTGGATGCGATCGTGACTGTAAATCCGAGGCCCACATCTCCTGTATTTGCAAGCGTGAACTGAAGATTCCTGTGATCGAACTGGCATTTGTCAAAGCACAGAGAGAGAAGACTGGCACTATAGGGGCTCTCATGATTTCTAGCCAAGATATTCCGGAGTCCAAGAGACAGGAGGCTGCCACAGAGAGACAGAAGAGGAGAAGAGTTGCCGAGGAAAAGAGACTTGAGAAGGCCCAGGGTGAGGTAAAAAAGGCCGATGATTGGAGTCAAACTGATTCAGAGTTTAATGACTTCCCCATGGCTGATCCGAGTGCTGACCAGGAGAATGGTGACTTTGTCCCTAACCCAGAAAATAATGATCCCAAACCTTCCAGGCATAAGATTCGAAATAGGAAAGATATCCCGAGCATAGCTCTGGCCAGCATGCGACACCACACTGGTCTCAGAGAAACTGCAGAGATAGCAACAGCTGCCTGGATTGACGGTGGTTTGATAACACCTGATGATGTTCACCTGGTGATAGATCATAACAAAGTAAGGAGAGCTCAGGAGAAACTTGTCAGTAACCTAGAAGAGGAGTTTGATAAGGGGATAAGAGAAAATGGAATCAATTGTTTCTTCTTTGATGGGAGAAGGGATGACACTAAAGTGTTCATGAAAGTTGGAGATTCTGACAAGTTGTTCCCTGCCATGGTGAAGGAGGAACACTACTCCTGCTGCAGTGAACCAGGAGGGAAGTATTTGTGGCATTTCACTCCAGAGAAAGATGACATCAGGAAACCAGCTGAGATAGTGGCAGATAGCATTGTGAACTGGCTCAGAGAGAGGAACGTAGACCAGACCCTGCAGGCCATTGGAGGGGACAGCACCAACACGAACACAGGGTGGCAAGGGGGGCTCATACAGTGGATAGAGCGGAAGATTGGGAGGAAGCTGGTCTGGATTGCTTGTGACCTCCACACCAACGAGTTGCCACTCAGACATCTGATCCAGGAGCTGGATGGCAAGACTCTTTCAAACAACAGATGGTCTGGTCCTCTTGGCAAGATGCTGGACTCTGCCACTGAGTTAGAAATAAATCCGAGCTTTGAAAAAATCACAGTTGGCCCTCCACTCGATGAGCTTGCACATACTGTCATTGACGACCTGAGTACTGACCAGTACTATGGTTACATGATTTGCAAGTGCCATCAAAACTGGGCTCATGCCTGATAGACTTGCTTACCTGCAGATAGGTCCAGTCTCACATTCTAGGTGGCTCACAACGGCTCTCAGGTTCTGCAGAATTTGGGTCGCTCATCATAAACTGAAAGGGAACCAGCTTCACAACCTGAGACTTATTGTCCAATTCATCGTGAGTGTCTACTTGCCAAATTGGTTCAACACCAAGGTCAAGTCATCGTTCTCCGAAGGTCCGAGGCATGTTCCCTTCCAGCTTGAGCTCCTGAGGAGTTAGCCAAGGAAGGTTGTTCAGTTTGTGGAGCAGACTGTGAGGAGATCTTCCTGGTATGCTCATCCCGAGGCAGTTCTACAGACAATGCTCTGCAGTAAGGATGAGGAGGAGAGAAGAGTGGCAGTCAAAAAGATCTTGGATATGAGACTTATGAGAGGATCTGGGCATGACGAATCAGTTGGTGACGATTCCTTCAGGGTCAGGAAGACTCCTGAAGTCAATCTAGGTGCCAAGACCCTCACTGATCTCATAGATCTGGATAACATCCAGGCTGGCAGTGAGCGCCCTCTTACCTGCAGCCTCACCAATGTTCAAGTCAGAGCTTTCCTGGACAACCCCATGCATGTCCCTGCCTGGCCCTCGCACACCCAGAGTATAGAGAGTTGTGTACAGCAAGTGAGCGAGGCCAGCAGTCACGTGTACAGCCAGGAGAGGAGGGAAGGCTACATCCGAGCTCAGGTGTGCAGCAACACCGGGTCCTAGTAGTAAAACCGGTTTATGTATATGATGATTTTGTTTTCTAAAGGAATATTAAATTTAATAAATGTGTCAAGATCATTCGTTTCACTATTCTCGATGATTTTCATCCTAATAAATTAACCTGATACATTACTTTACTTTAAATAAGCTATTTAGTGGTGTTGGTAAAAGGGTGGGAATACTGAATTTTCATAAGATTTCAAGTTAAAATTTACCTAGCAAAAAATGAAAACTTTTCAAATCTGAAGATATCACATGATTCGGCACATAGAACTACATCATTAATACCATGGGCCGATTTTTCAAACTCAAAAAAAAAAATTCGCCTCCATATGACACACCCTATTGGTGCATATAATTTCTGTACAGCAACAAAACTTGTCACATGTCAGCCTCAGTAGGAGTTTTTTTTTTAAGTTATCTGCTATATTTTCTGCCTACTAAGGGTACCGAGGTATATGCTGTACTGTAGGGAGATATATCTACTGTACCTGTGAGGACTATAAGCGAAGGGTTAAACAATGAACACAGTTTCTTGTATAACTCACTTATTGTACAGGAATGTTGTAAAATAATGTGAATGGCAGTACAGTAATGGAGGTTGGGATTATATTACTGTAGTGAGTACAGTAGGAGTTATGGTGATAAGAGTACTAGCAGTGGTGGAGGGTGTAGTAGTACAGCTATACTTAAGGTAATAAGTTATGTTGAAGTAGAAATAATGTAAGAACAACAGTTAGTAAAACCTGTTAATCTACCACCTAAGAGGAGTGAGCTTCTCAGACGTGGTGGCCAAATGGAGTTCCCAAACATCTGCAGTAGGAGTGGATTGTTCCAGAAATGCTGCTGCCTACAGATTTGGGTGAGGAGCTACCAGTACAGGTGCCCAGTGGGTGTGAAGGAGTTGCTACTTTGCGTTGTTGGGGGAAATGTAGGCGCTAGTGTGGTACGTGTGCTGCAGACATTCCTCAGTAGCCAGACCAGGGGAACTACTGACCTCTCCCGGAACATGTAATTTGTTGTATGAGGTTACAATAAGCATTTTATGAACTCAAGTTTCCTTGTTTATCTTCCCATTTCTGATCAGTGTGTTAGCAGGAATCTGGCCTCCAATACAAAATTGTTCCAACCTCGGGTATTCCCTAAGTGGGTCATGTACCATAATATTTGGCCGTCGAACACTTACCTTTTCATTTATACTTATTATGAATTAGGAACGGAAACACGGAATTAAAGAGGACTGTCGATTTTGATAGTTTAGCAGAGGAACTTAGTAGACCCTAAAAAGGGAAGTACAGACGAGAAAACACAGGGATTCAAAGAGAAGAAGAATTGATGGAGCATTTAAATTAATAAGTTTAGAGTCGGTTGTATCATGATCACACCATCTACCATGTATTCAACAGTAAATTCGGCCTCCTAAACCGCCAGCTTTAGACGAGCTACTGGACCATGTGGACTCGTGAGCAGGTTTGACAAAGTGTCTATGGACACCAGGTGTAGTGATGATACATGGCCCACTGTCCTCACTGCTAAGGCGTTTGAAGTTTAGTATTACTTCCTTGACAGAGAAATAATGACCAGTTAAAAAAATTATTTGCTCAAGGCTAGAGGTTTCATTTGTGAATGATTTAAACATTCATTCAGGTGGTAAGCTTCAGATGGATGAAAGCTTTACAGTTTACACATTGCTTGATGAAGCTACCGAGTAGGTGTATTGAGCTACTGCTAGATGGTTGGGAGGGTGTTTACAGCCGAATTAAGGATCATCTACCAGTGGTTCCCAACCTTTTTTTTTTCAAGCGACCTCAATCATGCACCTTTAGCCATGACCGCGACTCCACTGGTATACTGCCAGATCTGGGGTCACTACGTCTAAGGGGAAAACTTAACTCTATTCTTAATTTCTAAGGGTTGCTGCCACCGGACCCCCTCTGGGCAGTATGTAGCTCGTTAGGTAGCAGGCAGAGTGGACTAGGCGTTGGGTTAGGTTTTTCATTGACCAGATCCATAAAGGGAAAGAAGGGTGAAACCATAACATGTTTTAACTAATTTATTCCTCATAAAACATACTGTATAAAAAATACAAGTGAGTTGGCCTTCCTCAGAAGAACAATTTTGATTTTGGTTACCCTTCTTACAATATCACTCAACACGTCAGATTGCACATGTATTACGGTGATACATTTCATTACCCATATGACAACTTACATATGATACTTCACTAACTGTTGGTAGTGCATATGAGATGCACTCACAACACACAACAAGTTATTACTAAAACCAACTCATACATGGGTCCACTACCCAACATGGGATACTTAGTCCAGAATTACCCCCCAAACACATACAACAACACTGTGGACATATAACTTCCAGGGAGCATCCCAGGGTAGGACACTGGGGCTCACGACCGTGGCTGTGATCGGTGGTAGCCAGACACATGGTGAGTCTGGGGTCTGGCTCCACGAGGCAGTGTGGAGCCGATGAATCATGCCGAATCAGCGCCATCGCTCATATATTGACCACTGCTGAATATCCACCGGCTCTGAGCGACGGGTGGGGTTTCAATTAAATCCCACTCTACCTGACAACGAAGGTGGAAGGCGTTACCGGAGGTTTGGGGAAGCATGATGACAACACAAACAAATCTTTCGTCTCGCAACGTCAGACATTTACTTTATATTACTTCTTACACAGGGTGAATGACAATTTCACTGTTAATGCATGAACACTGGCAATTCACTACAATTGACTAAATCAAACTGAATGGCCACACGACAGGGGACACTGCTACATACCTGAGAATGAAAATGGAAGGCGTTACTGGAGGTTTGATCCTCCTGCTCACCCGAGGTTATATACCCCTGAGTTGCCAGCGATCGCTACTCACGTAATGACAGAAATCACAAACAAACCAACTGTTACACATTCAATGACGACCCTCAGTTGACAAAGGTCTGGCGAATTACTTGAGTTGATCTACATAAACTAATTGGAGATTGAGTTTGCCAGTAGAGAGTGGAATAAACACATATTGACAACTGTGTTCGAAGGAGGGACTTACTGGAAGGGATCCTGATTGTAAACATTGCATGGGAAAAACACGTCTCTTCTTAGGGATAGCTAACCAGCTACCCACTCATGTATTTTCATCTGATATCTGTGGAAGTTATTCTCACTAAACATTCACAGACGTAAATAGTATGACCTTCATACCACGATCTACACCCAGCACGGATAGTACAATAGCCCAGATCAATTGGACTCTCACAACCATCCTATAGATACCTTGAGTTCTCCTTAATGCTATGAGTACATACAATTACTATTATAAACCCGTAGCTGCGTACAATTCATCCAATAATTCCGCAACATTTATTAGGTGAGTTAGTCTTTATCAATGACCCCTGTTTTCTGAGATTCTACAAGCGCGGTGGATTTGAATGTTATGTAACGTAATATGAATTAAAGGTTTTTTTTAGGAATGACAATGATGTGCGCAGTACACTGGTTTATATATATATATATATATATATATATATATATATATATATATATATAATAATATATATATATATATATCACTGTAGGTGCACGTGATCCAGGTATATGCTGATAACCACAAGGAAAAAGAAAACACGAAGTTCCCAAGAGCTTTCGTGTAATTCACATTTTCAGGGGTGAGTACAGACTAAAATAGAAGTGCAGAACAAGTTATATATATATATATATATATATATACAGAGGTGGGTGAGAACAAGTCCACAGAGGTCAAGTATAGGTAATGGCCCTTCTAATCTTTACAAAAGGACTGCAGCGGTCGGTAGTCAGGTCAGAGGGAAAACTGACCCAACCTTCTCAACTGGTTACAAATCTTCTTAATTACAAAATTGTCCAATTTGTACATACCGTTACTCAAATTCATGTTA
This sequence comes from Homarus gammarus, assembly GCA_958450375.1. Lineage (NCBI taxonomy): Eukaryota > Metazoa > Arthropoda > Malacostraca > Decapoda > Nephropidae > Homarus > Homarus gammarus. Next base: position 40,770 of record CAUDMG010002899.1, on the reverse strand, counting down.
ACGGATTCGGTATGTTTAATGAGACTAGATTCTATAATGTTCCTACTGTCAATTGAATTACAAGGTAATATTGAGGAGGCATTATCCCAGTCAATGCAATGTTTATTATCCCTCAAATGAACGAAAAGAGCATTGGATTCCTGGCCTGTCCTAACACTGTATTTAAGAATGGAGGAAACTGCAGCGGGCCTATTGGCCCATACTGGGCAGTCCCGTTTACACCCAACCCCTATTGCTCATATGAGCATCCAACCTATGTTTGAAGCAATTCAGCGTATTCGAGTTAATGATGATATTTGGTAACTTGTTCCATTCATCCACTACTCTGTTTCCAAACCAGTGTTTACCTATATCACCCCTAAATCTAAATTTGTCTAATTTAAAACCATTGCTACGAGTTCGCTCCTGGTTGGATAGTTTGAGTACCTTTGTAATGTCCCCTTTGTTTAGCCCTGCCTTCCACTTATACACCTCTATCAGGTCGCCCCTCGCTCTACGTCTCTCAAGGGAGTGCAAATTAAGATGCTTTAACCTGTCTCTATACTCAAGGTTCCTAATGCCCGGGATTAGTCTTGTCATTCTCCTCTGAATTCTTTCCAAGGATTCTATATCCATTCTGTAATACGGTGACCAGAACTGAACTGCGTAATCCAGGTGTGGTCTCACAAGAGCAAGATACAGTTTTAGGATGACCTCGCTAGTCTTGTAACTAACACTCCTTTGTATGAACCCAAGTACTTTATTAGCCTTGTTACGAGCAAAAACACATTGTTTACTTGGCTTAAGGTTCCTACTTATCATTACTCCTAAATCTCTCTCGCAGTCGGATTTCTCTATGGCATCGTTGTTTATCTGGTATCTGGTTTCCCTGTTTACATCTCCTATACTGAGTACTTTACATTTGTCGACGTTGAATTTCATCTGCCATTTTTCAGACCATTCGAAAAATTTGTTTAGATCTTCCTGTAGTTTTGCCGAGTCCTCGTCAGATTTGATAACACGTCCTATTTTAGTGTCATCAGCAAATTTACTTATGTTGCTGTCAATGCCGATATCTATGTCGTTTATGTATATAATAAATAATAATGGTCCAAGTACTGAGCCTTGGGGAACTCCACTTGTGACGTTGCTCCAATGGGACTTAGTGCCGTTAATGCTCACTCGCTGTTTCCTGTCCTGTAACCACACCCTAATCCATTTAAGGATGTCACCTTTGATGCCATGAGCTTCTACCTTTCTAATTAGTCTTTCGTGGGGGTCTCTGTCGAAGGCTTTGCTAAAGTCGAGATATACCACATCATAATTGTGCCTGTCGTCCACCGATTCGAAAACTGATGAAAAGAATGTTAATAGATTAGTTAGGCAAGAACGTCCGCTTGTGAAGCCATGCTGGGAATCATTGATCAATCCGTGCTTCTCCAGGTGATTTCGAATAGAGTTTGAAATGATTGCTTCCAGTAATTTGCCTACTATTGATGTAAGACTGATTGGGCGGTAGTTAGAGGATAGTGATCTATCCCCCTTCTTGAAAATCGGTATTACATTTGCTATCCTCCAGGATTCTGGTACTACACCTGTTTTTAATGACATGTTAAACAACTTTCCTAAGGGCATACTAAGCTCTTTCTTACATTCCTTTAATACTCTGGCAAATATCTCATCGGGACCAGGTGACATATTAGGCTTTAGTTTGTCTATTTGCTTACTAACATCGTTACTAGTCACTACTATCTCACTTAATTTGTTTTCTTCACTATCTCTGAATAGAGTCGGTGCCTCGGGTATCATGTTTAAATTTTCTGTGGTGAAAACTGTTGAAAAATATTTATTCAAATTATTGCTCATTTCTCCGTCGTTATCAGTGAGATCGCCGAAGTCTGACCGTATTGGTCCAATCTTTTCTCTTGTTTTAGTTTGATACATTTGGTAGAATCCTTTGGGGTTTGTCTTCGCCTCCCTTGCTATCCTTACCTCATTATTCCTCTTTGCTTTCCTTATCTCGGTTTTAACCCTACTCGCCAATACCCTATAATAGTCCCGGAGGTGAATTTCGCCACGATTTATCCTTCTACCTATAGCCTTCCTTTGGCCAATGATGTTCTTTAAATAATTATTTATCCATTTAGGGTCATTGTTGTCTGATCTGAGTTTTTTGTATGGTATGTTCTGCCTTTGTGCATTAAGTAACTCACTATATAAATTGTCGTGGAACTCGGCAATCTCAGATCTCGTTATCAGGTCGGTGTCATCTGTCAGGTTCACAGCCAAGCGTGACACCCCCTCTCTCAGCTGCCTCTTTAAACTGTCAAAGTTTGCCCTTCTGAAATCTGGTACTTTAGTGGAATTTTCCTTACGTCTGCCCTGAAAATCTAACTGGAATCGAATTTCTTTGTGATCGCTGTTTGCAAGTTCGTTCCCTACGTCGACATTGCTAATTAGGTTTTCTCTGTTTGACAGAACTAAGTCCAGTATATTATTACCCCGTGTGGGTTCGGTTATATGTTGACTTAGGAAACAGTCCTGGATCATCTCGAGAAAATCCTCTGATTCTGAGTTACCCATAAGGTCAGTCCAATCTATTTGGCCAAGGTTAAAGTCGCCTACTATACAGACTTTGTTGTGTATGGAAGCCCTGCGCATTTCATCCCAGATAAGTCACTCATTGACGCTATCAAGATTGGGGGGTCTATATATTACTCCTGTGATTAATTTTTCCCGACCGTCGCTTAATTCTATCCAAATTGTTTCTGTATTCCTCTCAGTTTTTATTTTCTTATTTATTTCACACTTCAGATTATCCCTAACATAGATTGCTACTCCACCTCCTATCCTGGTCTGCCTATCGGTATGGAACAGTTTGTAACCCGCAATTTGGTATTCGACTGGTAACTCACGTGTGTCTAGGTTGATCCATGTTTCAGTGAATGCAATTATATCGATTTTTTCGGTACATACCAAGGCCCTAATATCATCCATTTTGTTTCTCATACTTCTACTGTTCGCGTAGTATACATTTAAGTTAGTCGTGTTCTGAGTCCTCCCCTTACCGCGTTTAGTTTTAAACTCCCTGTCTAATTTAGTTTTGTCATCATTCCTAACACTATTTCCCTGTAGTCTTTCACTTTGTTTACCCGCTCCCACTGCAGTCTCCTCCACCCCCGTGCCCATATGTTCTCTTAGCAGTTTAAAGACTTCGATATCTTTTGAACTGCCCCTACTGTTTGTATAGTATACATTTAAACCTACTCTTCCCTGGTCCTGTTTTACCCCTTGTCCTGAGCAACTAAGTTTACTTCCCAGGACCTGCTTGTTTTTTGACTCCCACTTTCCCCGACCCCTCTCTACTGGCGAAACCCACCCCCCCCCCCCCCTTCGGAGTGACAATTTCACGCTCCAGGGGTGCAGACAACGTCTTTACCCCCTCACGAGGCAAGTGTACTCCGTCGCGACAGTACAGGTAGTCGTTGCCATAAAATCACTGCCAGTTATCAATGAATGTCCAACCATTGTTTGCACAATGTTTTTCCTGTCGGCAATTTATAGCAATTGCCCTGGACAACCATTCACGACCAACCCCTCTTCTAGGCAAGACACCACATACTATCGGGATCCCTCCCCTATCTCTAATCTTCCCCATCACCTCCCTATACCTCTTGAAAAGTTCCTCACTCCTAACCTTACCTATGTCGCTTCCTCCCACACTAAGACACACTACTGGAATGGTACCCTCCCCTGACAAAACCCTGTCTAACCTCTCGGCTACATGCCCTATCCCAGTAGGGTGTCATACGGAGGCGAATTTTTTTTTTGAGTTTGAAAAATCGGCCCATGGTATTAATAATGTAGTTCTATGTGCAGAAGCATGTGATATCTTCAGATTTGAAAAGTTTTCATTTTTTGCTAGGTAAATTTTAACTTGAAATCTTATGAAAATTCAGTATTCCCACCCTTTTACCAACACCACTAAATAGCTTATTTAAAGTAAAGTAAATATATCAGGTTAATTTATTAGGATGAAATTGATCCAGAATAGTGAAACGAATGATCTTGACACATTTATTAAATTTAATATTCCTTTAGAAAACAAAATCATCAAATACAAAAACCGGTTTTACTACTACGACCCGGTGTTGCTGCACACCTGAGCTCGGATGTAGCCTTCCCTCCTCTCCTGGCTGTACACGTGACTGCTGGCCTCGCTCACTTGCTATACACAACTCTCTATACTCTGGGTGTGCGAGGGCCAGGCAGGGACATGCATGGGGTTGTCCAGGAAAGCTCTGACTTGAACATTGGTGAGGCTGCAGGTAAGAGGGCACTCACTGCCAGCCTGGATGTTATCCAGATCTATGAGATCAGTGAGGGTCTTGGCACCTAGATTGACTTCAGGAGTCTTCCTGACCCTGAAGGAATCGTCACCAACTGATTCGTCATGCCCAGATCCTCTCATAAGTCTCATATCCAAGATCTTTTTGACTGCCACTCTTCTCTCCTCCTCATCCTTACTGCAGAGCATTGTCTGCAGAACTGCCTCGGGATGAGCATACCAGGAAGATCTCCTCACAGTCTGCTCCACAATCTGAACAACCTTCCTTGGGTAACTCCTCAGGAGCTCAAGCTGGAAGAGAACATGCCTCGGACCTTCGGAGAACGATGACTTGACCTTGGTGTTGAACCAATTTGGCAAGTAGACACTCACGATGAATTGGACAATAAGTCTCAGGTTGTGAAGCTGGTTCCCTTTCAGTTTATGATGAGCGACCCAAATTCTGCAGAACCTGAGAGCCGTTGTGAGCCACCTAGAATGTGAGACTGGACCTATCTGCAGGTAAGCAAGTCTATCAGGCATGACCCCAGTTTTGATGGCACTGCAAATCATGTAACCATAGTACTGGTCAGTACTCAGGTCGTCAATGACAGTATGTGCAAGCTCAACGAGTGGAGGGCCAACTGTGATTTTTTCAAAGCTCGGATTTATTTCTAACTCAGTGGCAGAGTCCAGCATCTTGCCAAGAGGACCAGACCATCTGTTGTTTGAAAGAGTCTTGCCATCCAGCTCCTGGATCAGATGTCTGAGTGGCAACTCGTTGGTGTGGAGGTCACAAACAATCCAGACCAGCTTCCTCCCAATCTTCCGCTCTATCCACTGTATGACCCCCCCTTGCCACCCTGTGTTCGTGTTGGTGCTGTCCCCTCCAATGGCCTGCAGGGTCTGGTCTACGTTCCTCTCTCTGAGCCAGTTCACAATGTTATCTGCCACTATCTCAGCTGGTTTCCTGATGTCATCTTTCTCTGGAGTGAAATGCCACAAATACTTCCCTCCTGGTTCACTGCAGCAGGAGTAGTGTTCCTCCTTCACCATGGCAGGGAACAACTTGTCAGAATCTCCAACTTTCATGAACACTTTAGTGTCATCCCTTCTCCCATCAAAGAACAAACAATTGATTCCATTCTCTCTTATCCCCTTATCAAACTCCTCTTCTAGGTTACTGACAAGTTTCTCCTGAGCTCTCCTTACTTTGTTATGATCTATCACCAGGTGGACATCATCAGGTGTTATCAAACCACCGTCAATCCAGGCAGCTGTTGCTATCTCTGCAGTTTCTCTGAGACCAGTGTGGTGTCGCATGCTGGCCAGAGCTATGCTCGGGATATCTTTCCTATTTCGAATCTTATGCCTGGAAGGTTTGGGATAATTATTTTCTGGGTTAGGGACAAAGTCACCATTCTCCTGGTCAGCACTCGGATCAGCCATGGGGAAGTCATTAAACTCTGAATCAGCTTGACTCCAATCATGGGCCTTTTTTACCTCACCCTGGGCCTTCTCAAGTCTCTTTTCCTCGGCAACTCTTCTCCTCTTCTGTCTCTCTGTGGCAGCCTCCTGTCTCTTGGACTCCGGAATATCTTGGCTAGAAATCATGAGAGCCCCTATACTGCCAGTCTTCTCTCTCTGTGCTTTGACAAATGCCAGTTCGATCACAGGAATCTTCAGTTCACGCTTGCAAATACAGGAGATGTGGGCCTCGGATTTACAGTCACGATCGCATCCAAACTCAGGACAGAGAACAATTGGGCACTTGCAAGTAATTATGTCAAATAACTGGTCCAGTTGCTTGGCAAAGCTGTCCTTAACTGCAAAGTTTTCCTCTCCCAAGAGAGATATCTCTTGCCTTTTCCCAACTGGCTAGCAGTCTCTCACTAATCTTCTTCTGACCTGTTATGACTGGAGGCTTGAACTGAGCGTTAGCCAGAGTGTACTGTGCCAAGACAGCTTTGGTCATATCACTGGCAATGTCTTTGTTTGTGTAAGTTCTTTGGTTCTTTTCACTGATTTGCCTGATTAAAACACCGTATCTCAAAGCATCTCTCAATGTAGGCAACTCCGACTTCAGGAGCTCTCTCCCAGACCCAAGATAGTGACTGAGATGGCTGGATTTTTGGTTCCTCGTCCTGACACAAGCAGCCATCGCAAATATTATCAACTTATCAATGCATCAGAAATTGAAACAGAAAAAAATATTGTTAGTTGGGTTGTTAAAGAATGAAGTCAGAAAGCAATGTTCACTATTTAATTGTAGTGCACTAATGCAGCTGTACGTTAGATTTTCGATAAATTTCACGCTAAAATTTAACTAGCAAAAGGTTGCAAAATATTGAAACTTAAATTATTTTCTGTTTATATACACTAAAATCTACCAAAAAAGTGATGGGCCATTAGTTTTAGCTGATCTTCCCTCCTATGACACACCCTACTATCCCAGCCCCAGGAAAACACACCCTAGCCCTACGTTTCCTATCTCTCGCACAAAAAGCCCTATCCATAAACCTCACCTGGCTGTCACCAACTACCACGACCTTACCTGTGGGCAGGGTTTGTACAACTGCCCTTTCCTCTCCTTGATCCATACCGTCCTGCCTCTTCTCTTCCTCGCCAGCTTCCTGCAGCACCTGGTAAGGGTTACTACACTCCACACCCTGGTCAGCTTTCCTATTTCCTAAGTCTATTTGCAAGATCTTTACCTGTTTGGCCTAAGTAAAACCTATTACATTCCTTGCAAGGGACTTTATAATGCAGCCATTTGTATTATTGAGGGAGTTCTTGATTAACATCTGTTAAACAGTGCATGAGTTTTTAAATGCCACATCGACGTTCCAGGTTTTTAGTTGTAAAGGAATTTGAGAAAAATTTTTGTGAAATGGTAATACTAGGAGATTCTTATGGTCATGGGTGGGCTTGGGATCAGTTCTATAAAAAGATTTCTTCGTAATGTTCAGGCATTTGTCTATGAAAGATCTAGGGTATTTAAGGTTTGAGCCAATATTATAGATATATTTATATTCCTCATCAATGAATTCCGGGCTGCAAATTCTCAAAGCACGTAAAAACATTGTTGAAAATACTGACTGCTTGACTCTACTATGGTGGGCAGAATAATAATGAATGTATGAACACACATTAGTAGGTTTTCTATAAATACTGAACTTAAAGGTGTTACCTATTCTGTGGATCAGATAGTCTAGGAAAGGCAATTTACAGTCATGCTCTAATTCCACAGTGAATTTGATCCCGGGGGTTAATTTATTAAGTTGTGGCAGGAACGCTTTTAGGTCCTCATTACCAGGCCAGAGACATAATACATCATCAACATACCTAAACCAGACTGCTGAAGGTGGTAAGATATTACCAAGACTGTCTGATCCACAGAATAGGTTCTGGCAAGGTTCCGCGTAAATGAGAAATCAGAAATCGTGGAAAGTGAAACAGTGTAAAGCGGGGTAATACTGTGTTTATATATGTATGTATACATGTATATATATATATATATATATATATATATATATATATATACTTCATTTTTAGTCCATATAACACGCGGACTTTGAACATATAATCAACGACTTCACCAGCAAGGAATCGAACCCTCGACCTACTGGGTGTGACTATGGAACGCTTGCCGGCTAGGCCACAAGGACACTAAAAGCAGTTCTAGACTCTGTTATATTTCACACAAAGTATGTATATGTACCTCGCGTTTCATACCAGCTGGATTCGGTAAAATGCTACTGACACCACATAAGAGGAACGGGCAGTTTCCCAATGAGGTTCATGGCACCATCAGCTCGATGAACAGGCTTTGTGTGAAATATAACAGAGTCTAGAACTGCTCTTAGTGTCCTTGTGGCCTAGCCGGTAAGCGTTCCCTAGTCACACCCAGTAGGTCGAGGGTTCGATTCATTGCTGGTGAGGTCGTTGATTATATGTTCAAAGTCCGCGTGTTATATGGACTAAAAATGAAGTATATATATATGTACCTCGCGTTTCATACCAGCTGGATTCGGTAAAATGCTACTGACACCACATAAGAGGCACGGGCAGTTTCCCAATGAGGTTCACGGCGCCATCAGCTCGATGAACAGGCTTTGTGTGAAATATAACAGAGTCTAGAACTGCTTTTAGTGTCCTTGTGGCCTAGCCGGTAAGCGTTCCCTAGTCACACCCAGTAGGTCGAGGGTTCGATTCCTTGCTGGTGAGGTCGTTGATTATATGTTCAAAGTCCGCGTGTTAAATGGACTAAAAATGAAGTATTTATATGTACCTCGCGTTTAATACCAGCTGGATTCGGTAAAATGCTACTGACACCACATACGAGGCACGGGCAGTTTCCCAATGAGGTTCACGGCGCCATCAGCTCGATGAACAGGCTTTGTGTGAAATATAACAGAGTCTAGAACTGCTTTTAGTGTCCTTGTGGCCTAGCCGGTAAGCGTTCCCTAGTCACACCCAGTAGGTCGAGGGTTCGATTCCTTGCTGGTGAGGTCGTTGATTATATGTTCAAAGTCCGCGTGTTAAATGGACTAAAAATGAAGTATATATATATATATATATATATATATATATAATGTATATATATATATATATAATATATATGTATATATATAATATATATATATATACAGTATTACCCCGCCTAACGCGGTTCCACTTAACACGTTTTACCATATACGCGGTGCCTCGCCAGAGCTGAACTTTCACTTAACACGGATTTTTTCCACATATACGCTGTGAGTGAGTGTCCGGCTGGAGACGCTATTTTTAGATTTGCCCCACCCGCCACCCTGCCTGACTGCCTGTTTTAGCTCATAAAATTCATACAAATTACCCGGCCAGAATATAATTTACATTGCTGGAATTCTTATAATTTGGTGATCATTTTGAATATAAACATCATATATTTTGCATTAGACATACAAATTTTATATAAAATGTTTTCTCTTGAGTAAATATGTTATCTTTTGTGCAAAATATATGACATTTATATTCAAAATATTCCTGGTCTTACAAGGAATCCGGCAATGTCAATTATCTTATCCTAACTTTAGTTTGAGGTATTATTTATTACTAAAGTTAAATATTCTGGTTTCCCCACACATCTCCTTGGGACCGTTGGTGGGGGGTGGGGGGGAGGGAGGGACCGACCGACCATCTGTTACCCTGTGAAGAATATATTTTTTTTTTTTTATTAACTGAAGATATTTGTTTTAGCTCATAAAATTCATACAAATTACCCGGTCAGAATATAATTTACATTGCTGGAATTCTTATAATTTGATGATCATTTTGAATATAAACATCATATATTTTGCATTAGACATACAAATTTTAGATAAAATGTTTTCTCTAGTAAATATGTTCTCTTTTGTGCAAAATATATGACATTTATATTCAAAATATTCCTGGTCTTACAAGGAATCCAGCAATGTCAATTGTATTATCCTAACTTTAGTTTGAGGTATCATTTATTAAAATTTAGTGGTTTTCCCCAAAAAATTTCTCAGAGAGGGAAGAGCCAGCAGTGTAGTGTGAGAAGAGGGGGGGGGGGAGTTGAGTCCATTATTTGAATGGACATTAACTTGGCGACTGTATTTCTCTATTTCTCTTAAGTATTAATTGTGTGCATGTACCATCATAAAATTAAGATGTTATTTTTACTACAACATAGTTATGTGTCTTCAAAAAGTGGAGTTTGGGGGTCGGGCTGGTTTCTATTGGAATTAATCCCATATATTCTGTTGTTCACTTAACGCGGATTTCACTTAACACAGGACCCTCTGGGTTCTATTGACCGCGTTAAGTGGGGTACAACTGTATATAATATATAATATATATATATATATATATATATATATATATATATATATTTCATTAGCGCAATAAAGCACGCAGACTTCTACATACAATCAACACCTCAACCCACCAGGATTCGAACCCACGGCCCACAAGCCTATGACTGTGATCGGGGAACGCTAACCGCTGGACCACCAGGATACTAAAAGCAGTCCTAGACTTTGTTATATTTCACACAAAGCCTGTTCAACGAGCTTAAGGCGCCGTGAACCTCTAATGGGGACCACCCGTATCACTTCGGTGGTCAGAGTAACGTTTTACCAAATCCGGCTTCGAAACACGAGGATCCATATATATTTCATTAGCCCAATAAAGCACGCGGACTTCTACATACAATCAACACCTCAACCCACCAGGATTCGAACCCACGGCCCACAAGCCTATGACTGTGACCGGGGAACGCTAACCGCTGGACCACCAGGATACTAAAAGCAGTCCTAGACTTTGTTATATTTCACACAAAGCCTGTTCAACGAGCTTATGGCGCCGTGAACCTCTAATGGGGACCACCCGTATCACTTAGGTGGTCAGAGTAACGTTTTACCAAATCCGGCTTCGAAACACGAGGATCCATATATATTTCATTAGCCCAATAAAGCACGCGGACTTCTACATACAATCAACACCTCAACCCACCAGGATTCGAACCCACGGCCCACAAGCCTATGACTGTGACCGGGGAACGCTAACCGCTGGACCACCAGGATACTAAAAGCAGTCCTAGACTTTGTTATATTTCACACAAAGCCTGTTCAACGAGCTTTTGGCGCCGTGAACCTCTAATGGGGACCACCCGTATCACTTAGGTGGTCAGAGTAACGTTTTACCAAATCCGGCTTCGAAACACGAGGATCCATATATATTTCATTAGCCCAATAAAGCACGCGGACTTCTACATACAATCAACACCTCAACCCACCAGGATTCGAACCCACGGCCCACAAGCCTATGACTGTGACCGGGGAACGCTAACCGCTGGACCACCAGGATACTAAAAGCAGTCCTAGACTTTGTTATATTTCACACAAAGCCTGTTCAACGAGCTTAAGGCGCCGTGAACCTCTAATGGGGACCACCCGTATCACTTAGGTGGTCAGAGTAACGTTTTACCAAATCCGGCTTCGAAACACGAGGATCCATATATATTTCATTAGCCCAATAAAGCACGCGGACTTCTACATACAATCAACACCTCAACCCACCAGGATTCGAACCCACGGCCCACAAGCCTATGACTGTGACCAGGGAACGCTAACCGCTGGACCACCAGGATACTAAAAGCAGTCCTAGACTTTGTTATATTTCACACAAAGCCTGTTCAACGAGCTTATGGCGCCGTGAACCTCTAATGGGGACCACCCGTATCACTTAGGTGGTCAGAGTAACGTTTTACCAAATCCGGCTTCGAAACACGAGGATCCATATATATTTCATTAGCCCAATAAAGCACGCGGACTTCTACATACAATCAACACCTCAACCCACCAGGATTCGAACCCACGGCCCACAAGCCTATGACTGTGACCGGGGAACGCTAACCGCTGGACCACCAGGATACTAAAAGCAGTCCTAGACTTTGTTATATTTCACACAAAGCCTGTTCAACGAGCTTAAGGCGCCGTGAACCTCTAATGGGGACCACCCGTATCACTTAGGTGGTCAGAGTAACGTTTTACCAAATCCGGCTTCGAAACACGAGGATCCATATATATTTCATTAGCCCAATAAAGCACGCGGACTTCTACATACAATCAACACCTCAACCCACCAGGATTCGAACCCACGGCCCACAAGCCTATGACTGACCGGGGAACGCTAACCGCTGGACCACCAGGATACTAAAAGCAGTCCTAGACTTTGTTATATTTCACACAAAGCCTGTTCAACGAGCTTATGGCGCCGTGAACCTCTAATGGGGACCACCCGTATCACTTAGGTGGTCAGAGTAACGTTTTACCAAATCCGGCTTCGAAACACGAGGATCCATATATATTTCATTAGCCCAATAAAGCACGCGGACTTCTACATACAATCAACACCTCAACCCACCAGGATTCGAACCCACGGCCCACAAGCCTATGACTGACCGGGGAACGCTAACCGCTGGACCACCAGGATAATAAAAGCAGTCCTAGACTTTGTTATATTTCACACAAAGCCTGTTCAACGAGCTTTTGGCGCCGTGAACCTCTAATGGGGACCACCCGTATCACTTAGGTGGTCAGAGTAACGTTTTACCAAATCCGGCTTCGAAACACGAGGATCCATATATATTTCATTAGCCCAATAAAGCACGCAGACTTCTACATACAATCAACACCTCAACCCACCAGGATTCGAACCCACGGCCCACAAGCCTATGACTGTGACCGGGGAACGCTAACCGCTGGACCACCAGGATACTAAAAGCAGTCCTAGACTTTGTTATATTTCACACAAAGCCTGTTCAACGAGCTTAAGGCGCCGTGAACCTCTAATGGGGACCACCCGTATCACTTAGGTGGTCAGAGTAACGTTTTACCAAATCCGGCTTCGAAACACGAGGATCCATATATATTTCATTAGCCCAATAAAGCACGCGGACTTCTACATACAATCAACACCTCAACCCACCAGGATTCGAACCCACGGCCCACAAGCCTATGACTGTGACCAGGGAACGCGAACCGCTGGACCACCAGGATACTAAAAGCAGTCCTAGACTGCTTTATTGGGCTAATGAAATATATATGGATCCTCCTGTTTCGAAGCCGGATTTGGTAAAACGTTACTCTGACCACCTAAGTGATACGGGTGGTCCCCATTAGAGGTTCACGGCGCCTTAAGCTCGTTGAACAGGCTTTGTGTGAAATATAACAAAGTCTAGGACTGCTTTTAGTATCCTGGTGGTCCAGCGGTTAGCGTTCCCCGGTCACAGTCATAAGCTTGTGGGCCGTGGGTTCGAATCCTGGTGGGTTGAGGTGTTGATTGTATGTAGAAGTCCGCGTTCTTTATTGGGCTAATGAAATATATATGGATCCTCGTGTTTCGAAGCCGGATTTGGTAAAACGTCACTCTGACCACCTAAGTGATACGGGTGGTCCCGATTAGAGGTTCACGGCGCCTTAAGCTTGTTGAACAGGCTTTGTGTGAAATATAACAAAGTCTAGGACTGCTTTTAGTATCCTGGTGGTCCAGCGGTTAGCGTTCCCCGATCACAGTCATAGGCTTGTGGGCCGTGGGTTCGAATCCTGGTGGGTTGAGGTGTTGATTGTATGTAGAAGTCTGCGTGCTTTATTGCGCTAATGAAATATATATATATATATATATATATATATATATATATATATATATATATATACAGTAAGCTCTCGCCAATAACGTTTAATAGGTGCCTGAAAAATGCCGTTATTTGTGTGACATTAAAATACATGTAAAAAGGGTTTATTGGTGCTGCCGCCTCAAGAATTTCACCCAATTTTTCCTCTTAGAAGCCCTCCAAACAGTTTTTGTTTGCTGAAATAAAAAGAATTGCTATTCAATCATCAAAATAAAGAGTTTGAGTAATATAACACTTAGCTGTGGAGTTTTTGAGGTGCTTGGTGCGATGCTTGTTCCGTATCTGAGGGACGCTAACACTTGCACTGTCTTTCATTCTACAAGCTAACCATTTCACAAGAAAATGCTCTGTTATCACGAACAACCTGTTTCTATCATTTTTATCATTCATAGCTCGCCTCGCATTTCCATCACTACCGAAATATTTCTCAACCAGCGCAATACTCTTCTTGGTCTCCTTTAAGTTCCTCTTAATATTTCGCACTGTAGACTCAGGACAGTTCAATTTCCTCACAATATCAATGTTCCCTGCACGACTTTCAATGAGCTCACAATTTCTTCTTCATCCTTGACTGAGTAGGCATGCTTCTTGTGGCTTTTTCTCTGAGCTTTGGGGTCTTTTTTCTCATTCACTTTAAAAGTTCCTGGGCATTCAGGCGGTAAATCACTCCCTCCACCACCTCCCCTAACCCCCACAAGCAAAAATGCGAAAGCCATTGTTGATTACCGACCCTCGCAACCACTGATTATAGAGGCAAAAATCTCACACGTGGGCGCAGCGCTGTATTCTACGGAGCATATGTGAGAGTGAGGGGGGAGTGAGGCTGAGCGGACAACTACGTCATCAACATGGAGGCAAAGAAACGCTTTCATTGATGAGCTCGGACGCTTCCTGCAAAATCTCCATTATTCAAGAGAATCCAGACATTATTTTCGAAAATGGGTATCTATTGTAACTTACCGTTATTGTCGAAAACGTTATTGTGGAAGTTGTTATTGGCTAGCTGTGGGAGCTGTGGCGAGACGTGCTGGTGCCACATAGTACCACAAACAGAGAGAGAGTGGTGCAATTAGTAAGTGAATTGGGTAAGGAGCAACAATAAGGACAATGCGGGAGACACGATAAAAACATGTAACGGCGGCACCAGTGTGGTAAGGAAATCTGCGTGACGTTATCTCAGAGGCCTGCCTTGGCAACTTGGGCGTGTGCGGGAGCTTTAAATTGGCAATCATGAGCAAATTGAGGTTTATTTCCTTTATTTTCAGACCAAATGGGACCTATTAGGCAGACAAAAGTTCACTTTTGCCTGACCAGGGGGTGACATGTAGGATTCCAGCATCTGACCACGGACGGTTAAGGAACCGTGGTTTTAAGGGTTGGGTGGGGGGGCCCATGGGCGCGCTAGTGAGTATACATAGTACAGTAGAACGTCAATTTAATTTAAGATTATTGATTTAAAGCGACACCCACAATTAAGGACTGTTATAATTTAAAACCACACTCATAACTTCACAACCACACAACCTGAAAAACAACCACACTCATAACTTCACAAGCACACAACCTGAAAAATAACCACACTCATAACTTCACAACCACACAACCTGAAAACCAACCACACATAACTTCACAACCTCACAACCTGAAAACCAACCCTACTCATATCTTCACAACCACAGAACCTGAAAACCAAACACACTCATAACTTCACAACCACACAACCTGAAAACCAACCACACTCATAACTTCACAACAACACAACTTGAAAACCAACCACATTCATAACTTCACAACCACACAACCTAAAAGCCAACCACACATAACTTCACAACCACACAACCTGAAAACCAACCACACTCACAACTTCACAACCTGAAAACCAACCACACATAACTTCACAACCTCACAACCTGAAAACCAACCACACTCATAACTTCACAACCACACAACCTGCAAACCAACCACACTCATAACTTCACAACCACACAACCTGAAAACCAACCACACTCACAACTTCACAACCACACAACCTGAAAACCAACCACACATAACTTCACAGCCTCACAACCTGAAAACCAACCACACTCATAACTTCACAACCACACAACCTGAAAACCAACCACACTCATAATTTCACAACCACACAACCTGAAAAACAACCACACTCATAACTTCACAACCACACAACCTGAAAACCAACCACACTCATAACTGCACAACCACACAACCTGAAAACAACCACACTCATAATTTCACAACCACACAACCTGAAAAAGAACCACACTCATAACTTCACAACCTCACAACCTGAAAACCAACCACACTCACAACTTCACAACCACACAACCTGACAACCAACCACACATAACTTCACAACCACACAATCTGAAAAACAACCACACTCATAATTTCACAACCACACAACCCGAAAAAGAACCACACTCATAACTTCACAACCTCACAACCTGAAAACCAACCACACTCACAACTTCACAACCACACAACCTGAAAACAAACCACAATCATAACTTCACAACCACACAACTGGAAAACCAACCACACTCATAACTTCACAACCACACAACCTGAAAAACAACCACACTCATAACTTCACAACCACACAACCTGAAAACAAACCACACTCACAACTTCATAACCACACAACCTGAAAACCAACCACACATAACTTCACAACCTCACAACCTGAAAACCAACCACACTCATAACTTCACAGCCACACAACCTGAAAACCAACCACACTCATAACTACACAACCACACAACCTGAAAACCAACCACACTCATAACTTCACAACCACACAACCTGAAAAACAACCACATGCATAACTTCACAACCACACAGCCTGAAAAACAACCACACTCATAACTTCACAACCACACAACCTGAAAACCACCCACACTCATAACTTCACAACCACGCAACCTGAAAACCAACCACACATAACTTCACAACCTCACAACCTGAAATCCAACCACACTCATAACTTCACAACCACACAACCTGAAAACCAACCACACTCATAACTTCACAACCACACAACCTGAAAAACAACCACACTCATAACTTCACAAGCACACAACCTGAAAAACAACCACACTCATAACTTCACAACCACACAACCTGAAAAACAACCACTCATAACTTCACAACCACACAACCTGAAGACCAACCACACTCACAACTTCACAACCACACAACCTGAAAAAGAACCACATTCATAACTTCACAACCACACAACCTGAAGAACAACCACACTCATAATTTCACAACCACACAACCTGAAAACCAACCACAGTCACAACTTCACAACCACACAACCTGAAAACCAACCACACATAACTTCACAACCTCCCAAACTGAAAACCAACCACACTCATAACTTCACAATCACACAACCTGAAAACCAACCAATCTCATAACTTCACAACCACACAACCTGAAAACCAACCACACTCATAACTTCACAACCACACAACCTGAAAACCAACCACACTCATAACTTCACAACCAAACAACCTGAAAAACAACCACGCTCATAACTTCACAACCACACAACCTGAAAAACAACCACACTCATAACTTCACAACCACACAACCTGAAAACCAACCACACTCATAACTTCACAACCTCACAACCTGAAAACCAACCACACTCACAACTTCACAACCACACAACCTGAAAACCAACCACACATAACTTCACAACCACACAATCTGAAAAACAACCACACTCATAATTTCACAACCACACAACCCGAAAAAGAACCACACTCATAACTTCACAACCACACAACCTGAAAACCAACCACACTCACAACTTCACAACCACACAACCCGAAAACCAACCACACTCATAACTTCACAACCCCACAACCTGAAAACCAACCCTACTCATAACTTCACAACCACAGAACCTGAAAACCAAACACACTCATAACTTCACAACCACACAACCTGAAAACCAACCACACTCATAACTTCACAACAACACAACTTGAAAACCAACCCCATTCATAACTTCACAACCACACAACCTGAAAACCAACCACTCATAACTTCACAACCACACAACCTGAAAACAACCACACTCACAACTTCACAACCTGAAAATCAACCACACATAACTTCACAACCTCACAACCTGAAAACCAACCACACTCATAACTTCACAACCACACAACCTGCAAACCAACCACACTCATAACTTCACAACCACACAACCTGAAAAACAACCACATTCATAACTTCACAACCACACAACCTGAAAACCAACCACACTCATAACTTCACAACCACACAACCTGAAAAACAACCACACTCATAACTTCACAACCACACAACCTGAAAAACAACCACACTCATAATTTCACAACCACACAACCTGAAAAACAACCACACTCATAACTTCACAACCACACAACCTGAAAAATAACCACACTCATAACATCACAACCACACAACCTGAAAACCAACCACACATAACTCACACAACCACACAACCTGAAAAACAACCACACTCATAACTTCACAACCTCACAACCTGAAAACCAACCACACTCATAACTTCACAACCACACAACCTGAAAACCAACCACACTCATAATTTCACAACCACACAACCTGAAAAACAACCACACTCATAACTTCACAACCACACAACCTGAAAACCAACCACACTCATAACTTCACAACCACACAACCTGAAAAACAACCACACTCATAATTTCACAACCACACAACCTGAAAAAGAACCACACTCATAATTTCACAACCACACAACCTGAAAAAGAACCACACTCATAACTTCACAACCTCACAACCTGAAAACCAACCACACTCACAACTTCACAACCACACAACCTGAAAACCAACCACACATAACTTCACAACCACACAATCTGAAAAACAACCACACTCATAATTTCACAACCACACAACCCGAAAAAGAACCACACTCATAACTTCACAACCACACAACCTGAAAACCAACCCCACTCACAACTTCACAACCACACAACCCGAAAACCAACCACACTCATAACTTCACAACCACACAACCTGCAAACCAACCACACTCATAACTTCACAACCACACAACCTGAAAACCAACCACACTCATAACTTCACAACCAAACAACATGAAAAACAACCACACTCATAACTTCACAACCACACAACCTGAAAAACAACCACACTCATAACTTCACAACCACACAACCTGAAAAACAACCACACAAACTTCACAACCACACAACCTGAAAACCAACCACACTCACAACTTCACAACCACACAACCTGAAAACCAACCACACATAACTTCACAACTCACAACCTGAAAACCAACCACACTCATAACTTGACAACCACACAACCTGAAAACCAACCACACTCATAACTTCACAACCACACAACCTGAAATCCAACCACACTCATAACTTCACAACCACACAACCTGAAAACCAACAACACTCATAACTTCACAACAACACAACCTGAAAACCAACCACATTCATAACTTGACAACCACACAACCTGAAAACCAACCACATTCATAACTTGACAACCACACAACCTGAAAACCAACCACACTCATAACTTCACAACCACACAACCTGAAAAACAACCACGCTCATAACTTCACAACCACACAACCTGAAAAACAACCACACAACCTGAAAAACAACCACGCTCATAATTTCACAACCACACAACCTGAAAACCAACCACACTCACAACTTCACAACCACACAGCCTGAAAACCAACCACACATAACTTCACAACCTCACAACCTGAAAACCAACCACACTCATAACTTCACAACCACACAACCTGAAAACCAACCACACTCATAACTTCACAACCACACAACCTGAAAACCAACAACACTCATAACTTCACAACAACACAACCTGAAAACCAACCACATTCATAACTTGACAACCACACAACCTGAAAACCAACCACACTCATAACTTCACAACCACACAACCTGAAAAACAACCACGCTCATAACTTCACAACAACACAACCTGAAAAACAACCACACTCATAACTTCACAACCACACAACCTGAAAGCCAACCACACTCACAACTTCACAACCTGAAAACCAACCACACATAACTTCACAACCTCACAACCTGAAAACCAACCACACTCATAACTTCACAACTACACAACCTGAAAAGCAACCACACTCATAACTTCACAACCACACAACCTGAAAAACAATCACACTCATAACTTCACAACCACACAACCTGAAAACCAACCACACTCATAACTTCACAACCACACAACCTGAAAACCAACCACACTCACAACTTCACAACCACACAGCCTGAAAACCAACCACACATAACTTCACAACCTCACAACCTGAAATCCAACCACACTCATAACTTCACAACCACACAACCTGAAAAACAACCACGCTCATAACTTCACAACCACACAAACTGAAAAACAACCACACTCATAACTTCACAACCACACAACCTGAAAAACACACTCAACTTCACAACTGAAACCAACCACACTCATAACTTCACAACCACACAACCTGAAACCACACTCATACTCACAACCACAACCTGAAAAACAACACATAACTTCACAACCACACAACGTGAAAAACAACCACATAACTCACAACCACACCTGAAAACACCACCTAACTTCACAACCACACACGTGAAAACAACCACACTCATAACTTCACAACACACAACTGAACAACCACTCACAACTTCACAACTTGAAAACCAACCACACTCATAACTTCACAACCACACAACCTGAAAAACAACCACATTCATAACTTCGTAACCACACAACCTGAAAACCAACCACACTCATAGCTTCACAACCACACAACCTGAAAAACAACCACACTCATAACTTCACAACCACACAACCTGAAAAACAACCACACAACCTGAAAAACAACCACACTTATAACTTCACAACCACACAATCTGAAAAACAACCACACTCATAACTTCACAACCACACAACCTGAAAAACAACCACACTCATAACTTCACAAGTTCACAACCTGAAAAACAACCACACTCATAACATCACAACCACACAACCTGAAAACCAACCACACTCATAACTACACATCCACACAACCTGAAAACCAACCACACTCATAACTTCACAACCACACAACCTGAAAACAACCACACTCATAGCTTCACAAACTCACAACCTGAAAAACAACCACACTCATAACTTCACAACCTCACAACCCGAAAATCAACCACACTCATAACCTCACAACCACACAACCTGAAAACCAACCACACTCATAACTTCACAACCTCACAACCTGAAAAACAACCACACTCATAACTTCACAACCACACAACCTGTAAACCAACCACACTCATAACTTCACAACCACACAACCTGAAAAACAAGCACACATAACTTCACAACCACACAACCTGAAAACCAACCACACTCACAACTTCACAACCACACAACCTGAAAACCAACCAAACATAACTTCACAACCTCACAACCTGAAAACCAACCACACTCATAATTTCTCAACCACACAACCTGAAAACCAACCACACTCATAACTTCACAACCACACAACGTGAAAAACAACCACACAACGTGAAAAACAACTACGCTCATAACTTCACAACCACACAACCTGAAAACCAACCACACTCACAACTTCACAACCACACAGCCTGAAAACCAACCACACATAACTTCACAACCTCACAACCTGAAAACCAACCCTACTCATAACTTCACAACCACAGAACCTGAAAACCAAACACACTCATAACTTCACAACCACACAACCTGAAAACCAACCACACTCATAACTTCACAACAACACAACTTGAAAACCAACCACATTCATAACTTCACAACCACACAACCTGAAAACCAACCACTCATAACTTCACAACCACACAACCTGAAAACAACCACACTCACAACTTCACAACCTGAAAACCAACCACACATAACTTCACAACCTCACAACCTGAAAACCAACCACACTCATAACTTCACAACCACACAACCTGCAAACCAACCACACTCATAACTTCACAACCACACAACCTGAAAAACAACCACATTCATAACTTCACAACCACACAACCTGAAAACCAACCACACTCATAACTTCACAACCACACAACCTGAAAAACAACCACACTAATAACTTCACAACCACACAACCTGAAAAACAACCACACATAACTTCACAACCACACAACCTGAAAACCAACCACACTCACAACTTCACAACCACACAACCTGAAAACCAACCACACATAACTTCACAACTCACAACCTGAAAACCAACCACACTCTTAACTTCACAACCTCACAACCTGAAAACCAACCACACTCATAACTTCACAACCACACAACCTGAAAACCAACCACACTCATAACTTCACAACCACACAACCTGAAAAACAACCACACTCATAACTTCACAACCACACAACCTGAAAAACAACCACTCATAACTTCACAACCACACAACCTGAAAACCAACCACACTCACAACTTCACAACCACACAACCTGAAAACCAACCACACATAACTTCACAACCTCACAACCTGAAAACCAACCACACTCATAACTTCACAACCACACAACCTGAAAACCAACCACACTCATAATTTCACAACCACACAACCTGAAAAACAACCACACTCATAACTTCACAACCACACAACCTGAAAACCAACCACACTCATAACTTCACAACCACACAACCTGAAAAACAACCACACTCATAATTTCACAACCACACAACCTGAAAAAGAACCACACTCATAACTTCACAACCTCACAACCTGAAAACCAACCACACTCACAACTTCACAACCACACAACCTGAAAACCAACCACACATAACTTCACAACCACACAATCTGAAAAACAACCACACTCATAATTTCACAACCACACAACCCGAAAAAGAACCACACTCATAACTTCACAACCACACAACCTGAAAACCAACCACACTCACAACTTCACAACCACACAACCCGAAAACCAACCACACTCATAACTTCACAACCACACAACCTGCAAACCAACCACACTCATAACTTCACAACCACACAACCTGAAAACCAACCACACTCATAACTTCACAACCAAACAACATGAAAAACAACCACACTCATAACTTCACAACCACACAACCTGAAAAACAACCACACAACCTGAAAAACAACCACGCTCATAATTTCACAACCACACAACCTGAAAACCAACCACACTCACAACTTCACAACCACACAGGCTGAAAACCAACCACACATAACTTCACAACCTCACAACCTGAAAACCAACCACACTCATAACTTCACAACCACACAACCTGAAATCCAACCACACTCATAACTTCACAACCACACAACCTGAAAACCAACAACACTCATAACTTCACAACAACACAACCTGAAAACCAACCACATTCATAACTTGACAACCACACAACCTGAAAACCAACCACACTCATAACTTCACAACCACACAACCTGAAAAACAACCACGCTCATAACTTCACAACAACACAACCTGAAAAACAACCACACTCATAACTTCACAACCACACAACCTGAAAGCCAACCACACTCACAACTTCACAACCTGAAAACCAACCACACATAACTTCACAATCTCACAACCTGAAAACCAACCACACTCATAACTTCACAACTACACAACCTGAAAAGCAACCACACTCATAACTTCACAACCACACAACCTGAAAAACAATCACACTCATAACTTCACAACCACACAACCTGAAAACCAACCACACTCATAACTTCACAACCACACAACCTGAAAACCAACCACACTCACAACTTCACAACCACACAGCCTGAAAACCAACCACACATAACTTCACAACCTCACAACCTGAAAACCAACCACACTCATAACTTCACAACCACACAACCTGAAAACCAACCACACGCATAGCTTCACAACCACACAACCTGAAAACCAACCACACTCATAACTTCACAACAACACAACCTGAAAACCAACCACATTCATAACTTCACAACCACACAACCTGAAAACCAACCACACTCATAACTTCACAACCACACAACCTGAAAAACAACCACGCTCATAACTTCACAACCACACAAACTGAAAAACAACCACACTCATAACTTCACAACCACACAACGTGAAAAACAACCACACTCATAACTTCACAACCACACAACCTGAAAACCAACCACACTCACAACTTCACAACTTGAAAACCAACCACACTCATAACTTCACAACCACACAACCTGCAAACCAACCACACTCATAACTTCACAACCACACAACCTGAAAAACAACCACATTCATAACTTCGTAACCACACAACCTGAAAACCAACCACACTCATAGCTTCACAACCACACAACCTGAAAAACAACCACACTCATAACTTCACAACCACACAACCTGAAAAACAACCACACAACCTGAAAAACAACCACACTTATAACTTCACAACCACACAATCTGAAAAACAACCACACTCATAACTTCACAACCACACAACCTGAAAAACAACCACACTCATAACATCACAACCACACAACCTGAAAACCAACCACACTCATAACTACACATCCACACAACCTGAAAACCAACCACACTCATAACTTCACAACCACACAACCTGAAAACCAACCACACTCATAACTTCACAACCTCACAACCTGAAAAACAACCACACTCATAACTTCACAACCTCACAACCCGAAAATCAACCACACTCATAACCTCACAACCACACAACCTGAAAACCAACCACACTCATAACTTCACAACCTCACAACCTGAAAAACAACCACACTCATAACTTCACAACCACACAACCTGTAAACCAACCACACTCATAACTTCACAACCACACAACCTGAAAAACAAGCACACATAACTTCACAACCACACAACCTGAAAACCAACCACACTCACAACTTCACAACCACACAACCTGAAAACCAACCAAACATAACTTCACAACCTCACAACCTGAAAACCAACCACACTCATAATTTCTCAACCACACAACCTGAAAACCAACCACACTCATAACTTCACAACCACACAACGTGAAAAACAACTACGCTCATAACTTCACAACCACACAACCTGAAAACCAACCACACTCACAACTTCACAACCACACAGCCTGAAAACCAACCACACATAACTTCACAACCCCACAACCTGAAAACCAACCCTACTCATAACTTCACAACCACAGAACCTGAAAACCAAACACACTCATAACTTCACAACCACACAACCTGAAAACCAACCACACTCATAACTTCACAACAACACAACTTGAAAACCAACCCCATTCATAACTTCACAACCACACAACCTGAAAACCAACCACTCATAACTTCACAACCACACAACCTGAAAACAACCACACTCACAACTTCACAACCTGAAAATCAACCACACATAACTTCACAACCTCACAACCTGAAAACCAACCACACTCATAACTTCACAACCACACAACCTGCAAACCAACCACACTCATAACTTCACAACCACACAACCTGAAAAACAACCACATTCATAACTTCACAACCACACAACCTGAAAACCAACCACACTCATAACTTCACAACCACACAACCTGAAAAACAACCACACTCATAACTTCACAACCACACAACCTGAAAAACAACCACACTCATAATTTCACAACCACACAACCTGAAAAACAACCACACTCATAACTTCACAACCACACAACCTGAAAAACAACCACACTCATAACTTCACAACCACACAACCTGAAAACCAACCACACTCACAGCTTCACAACCACACAACCTGAAAACCAACCACACATAACTTCACAACCTCACAACCTGAAAACCAACCACACTCATAACTTCACAACCACACAACCTTAAAACCAACCACACTCATAACTTCACAACCACACAACCTGAAAAACAACCACTCATAACTTCACAACCACACAACCTGAAAATCAACCACACTCACAACTTCACAACCACCCAACCTGAAAACCAACCACACATAACTTCACAACCTCACAACCTGAAAACCAACCACATTCATAACTTCACAACCACACAACCTGAAAACCAACCACACTCATAATTTCACAACCACACAACCTGAAAAACAACCACACTCATAACTTCACAACCACACAACCTGAAAACCAACCACACATAACTTCACAAACTCACAACCTGAAAACCAACCACACTCATAACTTCACAACCACACAACCTGAAAACCAACCACACTCATAATTTCACAACCACACAACCTGAAAAACAACCACACTCACAAGTTCACAACTTGAAAAACAACCACGCTCATCACTTCACAACCACACAACCTGAAAAACAACCACACTCACAACCTCACACCCTGAAAAACCAACCACACTCATAACTTCACAACCACACAACCTGAAAAAGAACCACACTCACAACTTCAGAACGTCACAACCTGAAAAACAACCACACTCACAACCTGAAAAACAACCACACTCATAACTTCACAGCCGCACAACCTGAAAAACAACCACACTCACAACTTCACAACCTCACAACCTGAAAAACAACCACACTCACAACTTCACAACCTCACAACCTGAAAAACAACCACACTCATAACTTCACAACCACTCAACCTGAAAACCAACCACACTCATAACTTCACAACCACACAATCTGAAAACCAACCACACTCATAACTTCACAACCTCACGACCTGAAAAACAACCACACTCATAACTTCACAACCACTCAACCTGAAAACCAACCACACTCATAACTTCAGAACCACACAACCTGAAAACCAACCACACTCATAACTTCACAACCTCACAACCTGAAAAACCACACTCATAGCTTCACAAACTCACAACCTGAAAAACAACCACACTCATAACTTCACAACCACACAACCTGAAAACCAACCACACTCATAACTTCACAACCACACAATCTGAAAACCAACCACACTCATAACTTCACAACCTCACAACCTGAAAACCAACCACACTCATAACTTCACAACCACACAATCTGAAAACCAACCACACTCATAACTTCACAACCTCACAACCTGAAAACCAACCACACTCATAACTTCACAACCACACAACCTGAAAAACAACCACACTTATAACTTCACAACCTCACAACCTGAAAAACCAACCACACTCATAACTTCACAACCACACAACCTAAAAGCCAACCACACATAACTTCACAACCACACAACCTGAAAACCAACCACACTCATAACTTCACAACCACACAACCTAAAAACCAACCACACATAACTTCACAACCACACAACCTGAAAACCAACCACACTCATAACTTCACAACCACACAACCTGAAAAACAACCACACTCACCTCATAACCACACAACCTGAAAACCAACCACACTCATAACTTCACAACCACACAACCTGAAAAACAACCACACTCACCTCATAACCACACAACCTGAAAACCAACCACACTCATAACTTCACAACCACACAACCTGAAAAACAACCACACTCACCTCATAACCACACTACCTGAAAAACAACCACACTCACAACTTCACAAATTGAAAAACAACCACACTCATCACTTCACAACCTCACAACCTGAAAAACAACCACACTCATAACTTCACAGCCACACAACCTGAAAAACAACCACACCCACAACTTCACAACCTCACAACCTGAAAACCAACCACATTCACAACCTCACAACCTGAAAAACAACCACACTCACAGCCTGACAATTTACAACCCCACAGCTTCACCAACTTACAGCCTCACAATCCTATAAATAAACCAAATTACAACCTTATAACTGAATCACACACACACACACAAACACACACACACACACACACACACAAAACTGGGGGCGCTGATCGTCCTACATACAACGCATACCTACTTCTCTCTCCCTCCTACCCTCCCCCCTTTCTCTCCCCCCCCTCCTTCATTCATCCTCCCCCTTCTCCCTCCACTTTCTCACACACCCTCCCTCCTCCTCCTCCTCCGCTCACCTCCCTTCTCCCTTCTCCCCTCCCTCCCTCCGTCCTTCCATTCATCCTCCACTCCCTATCCACCCACACTCCCTCCCTCCCTCTTGCCAATCCTCCGTCTAGGAATGCATAGATTCTCACATTGTTATGTACATAGGATTCTAACGTCACAATGAACTACTCTCTCTCTCTCTCTCTCTCTCTCTCTCATCGACTCTTTTTGTTACCTATAAAATACTTGTATAAGAATCAATTTGTTTTTGATTCTCAAAGGTTCCTAAGTTCAATTTTCCTCCTAACTGGTGATGTGAGAACGTATCTAACTGACTCACTTAAGCTACCACACAAAGATGGATTCTCAAAGGTTCCTAAGTTCAATTTTCCTCCTAACTGGTGATGTAAGAACGTATCTAACTGACTCACTTAAGCTACCACACAAAGATGGATTCTCAAAGGTTCTTAAGTTCAATTTTCCTCCTAACTGGTGATGTAAGAACGTATCTAACTGACTCACTAAGGTACCACACAAAGATGGATTCTCAAAGGTTCTTAAGTTCAATTTTCCTCCTAACTGGTGATGTGAGAACGTATCTAACTGACTCACTTAAGCTACCACACAAAGATGGATTCTCAAAGGTTCCTAAGTTCAATTTTCCCCCTAACTGGTGATGTAAGAACGTATCTAACTGACTCACTAAGGTACCACACAAAGATGGATTCTCAAAGGTTCCTAACTGGTGATGTGAGAACGTATCTAACTGACTCACTTAAGGTACCACACAAAGATGGATTCTCAAAGGTTCCTAAGTTCAATTTTCCTCCTAACTGGTGATGTGAGAACGTATCTAACTGACTCACTTAAGCCACCACACAAAGATGGATTCTCTCAATGCAGAAACAGGTATAGTAGCGTAATAATACAGGTGTAAACAGGTGTATAAAAGAGCACACCTGTCTCCTCCAGTACCAACACACCTGTCTACCCCCGTACCAACACACCTGTCTACCCCAGTACCAACACACCTGTCTACCCCAGTACCAACACACCTGTCTACCCCCGTACTAACACACCTGTCTACCCCAGAACCAACACACCTGTCTACCCCAGTACAAGCACACCTGTCTACCCCAGTACCAACACACCTGGTGGCCGTCATTCATGCTCCCTCAGATCAGCTTCAGTACACAGATCTCCCAGACTTTTTACACACTGAGCCCACTGTCCTGATGGGTGACCTGAATACTAGACACAAGAAATTAGGTGACTCCACCACTAACACCAATGGTAAGAGACATATCTCACTTCTCAGCGCATATGAAGATGTTCAAATTATAGGTAATAATGAACCAACACACATCTATGGCGGGGGTCTAGACAAATGTATTGGCTTTAATCTATCATACACAACTCATAGTGAAATAGGGAGGTGGAGGTACTATAGGGAGGGAGGTGCTGTAGGGAGGTGGAGGTGCAATGGGGAGGTAGAGGTGCTATAGGGAGGTAGAGGTGCTATAGGGAGGAAGAGGTGCTATAGGGAGGGAGGTGCTATAGGGAGGTAGAGGTGCTATAGGAAGTGAGGTGCTATAGGGAGGTGGAGGTGCTATAGGGAGGTGGTGCTATAAGGATGGAGGTGCTATTGGAAGGTGGAGGTGTAATAGGGAGGTGGAGGTGCTATAGAGAGGGAGGTGCTATAGGGAGGTGGAGGTGCTATAGGGATGGAGGTGCTATAGGGAGGTAGAGATGCTATAGGGTGGTGGAGGGGCTATAGGGAGGGGGAGGTGCTATATGGAGGGGGAGGTGCTATATGGAGGTGGAGGTGCTACGGGGAGGGAGGTGCTATAGGGAGGGAGGTGCTATAGGGAGGGAGGTGCTATAGGGAGGTGGAAGTGCTATAGGGAGGTGGAGGTGCTGTAGGGTCGGGAGGTGCTGGAGGGAGGTAGAGGTGCGATAGGGAGGTGGAGGTGCTATAGGTAGGGAGAGGTGCAAAAGGGAGGGACGTGCTATAGGGAGGGAGGTGCCATAGGGAGGTGGAGGTGCAATAGGGAGGTGGAGGTGAAATAGGAAGGTGGAGGTGCTATAGGGAGGGAGGTGCTATAGAGAGGTGGAGGTGCAATAGGTTGGTAGAGGTGCTATAGGGAGGTAGAGGTGCTATAGGGAGGTGGAGGTGCTATAGAGAGGGAGGTGCTATAGGGAGGTAGAGGTGCTATAGGGAGGTGGAGGTGCTATAGGGAGGTGGAGGTGCTATAGGGAGACGGAGGTGCTATAGTGAAGTGGAGGGGCTATAGGGAGGTGGAGGTGCTATAAAGAGGGAGGTGCTATAGGGAGGTGGAGGTGCAATAGGGAGGTGGAGGTGCAATAGGGAGGTGCAGGTGCAATAGGGTGGTGGAGGTGCTATAGGGAGGTGGAGGTGCTATAGGGATGGAGGTGCTATAGGGAGGTGGAGGTCCTATATGGAGGTGGAGGAGCTATAGGGAGATGGCGGTGCTATAGGGAGGGAGGTACTATAGGGAGGGAGGTGCTATAGGGATGTGGAGGTGCAATAGGGAGGTGGAGGTGCTATAGGGAGGTGGAGGTGCTATAGGTAGGTGGAGGTGCAAAAGGGAGGGAGGTGCTATAGGGAGGGAGGTGCTATAGGGAGGTGGTGCTATAGGGAGGTGGAGGTGCTATAGGGTGGTGGAGGTGCTATAGGGAGGTGGAGGTGATATAGGGAGGTGGAGGTGATATAGGGCGGTGGGGTGCTATAGGGAGGTGGAGGTGCAATAGGGAGGTGGAGGTGCTATAGGGAGGTGGAGTTGCAATAGGGAGGTGGAGATGAAATAGGGATGTGGAGGTCCTATACGGAGGGGGGTGCTATAGGTAGGTGGAGGAGCAATAGGGAGGTGGAGGTGCTATAGGGAGGTGGAGGAGCTATAGGGAGGTGGAGGTGCTATAGGGAGGTGGAGGTGCTATAAGGAGGTGGAGGTGCTATAGGGAGGGAGGTGCTATAGGGAGGTGGAGGTGCAATAGGGAGGTGGAGGAGCTATTGGGAGGTGGAGGTGCTATAGGGAGGAGGTGCTATAGAGAGCGAGGTGCTATAGGGAGGGAAGTGCTATAGGGAGGGAAGTGCTATGGGGAGGTGGAGGTGCTATAGGGAGGTGGAGGTGCTATAGCGAGGGAGGTGCTATAGGGAGGGAGGTGCTATAAGGAGGGAGGTGCTATAGAGAGGTGGAGGTGCTATAGGGAGGTGGAGGTCCTATAGGGAGGTGGAGGTGCTATAGGGAGGGAGGTGCTATAGGGAGGTGGAGGTGCTATAGGGAGGTGGGGGTGCAATATGGAGGTAGAGGTGCTATTGGGAGGTGGAGGTGCTATAGGGTGGGAGGTGCTATATGGAGGGGGAGGTGCTATATGGAGGTGGAGGTGCTATAGGGAGGGAGGTGCTATAGGGAGGGAGGTGCTATAGGGAGGTGGAGGTGCTATAGGGTCGGGAGGTGCAATAGGAACGTAGAGGTGCGATAGGGAGGTGGAGGTGCTATAGGTAGGTGGAGCTGGTATAGGGAGGGAGGTGCTATAGGGAGGGAGGTGTTATAGGGAGGGGGATGCTATAGGGAGGGAGGTGCTATAAGGAGGTGGAGGTGCTATAGGGAGGGGGAGGTGCTATAGGGAGGGAGGTGCTATAGGGAGGTAGACGTACTATAGGTAGGTGGAGGTGCTATAGCGAGGTGGAGGTGCTATAGGGAGGGAGGTGCTATAGGGAGGTAGAGGTGTCATAGGGAGGTGGAGGTGTTATAGGGAGGGAGGTGCTATACGGAGGTGGAGGTGCTATAGGGAGGTGGAGGTGCTATAAGGAGGTGGAGGTGCTATAGGGAGGGAGGTGCTATAGGGAGGGAGGTGTTATAGGGAGGTTGAGGTGCTATAGGGAGGGAGGTGCTGTAGGGAGGGAGGTGCTATAGGGAGGTGGAGGTGCTATAGGGTCGGTAGGTGCTATAGGGAGGTCGATGTGCTATAGGGAGGTAGAGGTGCTATAGGGAGGTGGAGGTGCTATAGGTAGGTGGAGGTGCAAAAGGGAGGGAGGTGCTATTGGGAGGGAGGTGCTATAGGGAGGGGGTGCTATAGGGAGGAAGGTGCTATAGGGAGGGAGGTGCTATAGGGAGGTGGTGCTATAGGGAGGGAAGTGATATAGAGAGGTGGAGGTGCTATAGGGAGGTGGAGGTGCTATAGGGAGATGGAGGTGCAATAGGGAGGTAGAGGTGCTATAGGGAGGGAGGTGCTATAGGGAGGTGGAGGTGCAATAGGTAGGTGGAGGTGAAATAGGGAGGTGGAGGTGCTATACGGACGGAGGTGCTATAGGTAGGTGGAGGTGCAATAGGGAGGTAGAGGTGCTATAGGGAGGAAGAGGTGCTATAGGGAGGGAGGTGCTATAGGGAGGTAGAGGTGCTATAGGAAGGGAGGTGCTATAGGGAGGTGGAGGTGCTATAGGGAGGTGGTGCTATAGGACGGAGGTGCTATAGGAAGGTGGAGGTGCTATAGGGAGGTGGAGGTGCTATAGGAGAGGGAGGTGCTATAGGGAGGTGGAGGTGCTATAGGGAGGTGGAGGTGCTATAGGGAGGTAGAGTGCTATGGGTGTGGAGGGGCTATAGGGAGGGGAGGTGCTATATGGAGGGGAGGTGCAATATGGAGGTGGAGGTGCTATGGGGAGGGAGGTGCTATAGGGAGGGAGGTGCTATAGGGAGGGAGGTGCTATAGGGAGGTGGAGGTGCTATAGGGAGGTGGAGGTGCTATAGGGAGGGAGGTGCTATAGGGAGGGAGGTGCTATAGGGAGGTGGAGGTGCTATAGGGAGGTGGAGGTGCTATAGGTAGGGGGAGGGGCAATAGGGAGGGACGTGCTATAGGGAGGGAGGTGCTATAGGGAGGTGGAGGTGCAATAGGGAGGTGGAGGTGATATAGTAAGGTGGAGGTGCTATAGGGAGGGAGGTGCTATAGAGAGGTGGAGGTGCTATAGGTTGGTGAGGTGCTATAGGGAGGTAGAGGTGCTATAGGGAGGTGGAGGTGCTATAGGGAGGGAGGTGCTATAGGGAGGTATAGGTGCTATAGGGAGGTGGAGGTGCTATAGGGAGGTGGAGGTGCTATAGGGAGACGGAGGTGCTACAGGAAGTGGAGGTGCTATAGGGAGGTAGAGGTGCTATAAAGAGGGAGGTGCTATAGGGAGGTGGAGGTGCAATAGGGAGGTGGAGGTGCAATAGGGAGGTGGAGGTGCAATAGGGAGGTGGAGGTGCTATAGGGAGGTGGAGGTGCTATAGGGAGGGAGGTGCTATAGAGGGGTAGGTGCTATAGGGAGGTGGAGGTGCTATAGGGAGGGAAGTGCTATAGAGAGGGAGGTGCCATGGGGAGAGAGGTGGAGGTGCTATAGGGAGGGAGGTGCTATAGGGAGGTGGAGGTGCTATAGGGAGGGAGGTGCTATAGGGAGGGAGGTGCTATAGGGTGGGAGGTGCTAGGGAGGTGGACGTGATATAGGGAGGTGGAGGTGCTATAGGGAGGTGGTGGTGCTATAGTGAGGTGGAGGTGCTATAGGGAGGGAGGTGCTATAGAGGGGTAGGTGCTATAGGGATGTGGAGGTGCTATAGGGAGGGAAGTGCTATAGAGAGGAGGTGCTATGGGGAGAGAGGTGGAGGTGCTATAGGGAGGGAGGTGCTATAGGGATGTGGAGGCGCTATAGGGATGGAGGTGCTATAGGGAGGGAAGGTGCTATTGAGGAGGTGGAGGTGCTATAGGGAGTGAGGTGCTATGGGAGTGGAGGTGCTATAGGGAGGGAGGTGCTATAGGGAGGTGGAGGTGCTATAGGGAGGGAGGTGCTATTGGGAGATGGAGGTGCTATAGGGTGTTAGAGGTGCTATAGGGAGGTGGAGGTGCTATAGGGAAGGAGGTGCTATAGGGAGGTGCAGGTGCTATAGGGAGGCGGAGGTGCTATAGGGATGGAGGTGCTATAGGGAGGTGGAGGTGCAATAGGGAGGTGGAGGTGCTAATAGGGAGGTGGAGGTGCTATAGGGAGGGAGGTGCTATAGGGAGGTGGAGGTGCTATATGGAGGTGGAGGAGCTATAGGGAGGTGGAGGTGCTATAGGGAGGGCATGGGAGGTACTATAGGGAGGGAGGTGCTATAGGGTTGTGGAGGTGCTATAGGGGAGGTGGAGGTGCTATAGGGAGGTGGAGGTGCTATAGGTAGGTGGAGGTGCAAAAGGGAGGGAGGTGCTATAGGGAGGGAGGTGCTATAGGGAGGTGGAGGTGCTATAGGAGAGGTTGGAGGTGCTGTAGGGTGTGGAGGTGCTATAGTGAGGTGGAGGTGATATAGGGAGGTGGAGTTGCAATAGGGAGGTGGAGGTGAACTAGGGAGTGGAGGTCCTATAGGAGGGGGTGCTATAGGTAGGTGGAGGAGCAATAGGAGGTGGAGGTGCTATAGGAAGGTGGAGTTGCAATAGGGAGGTGGAGGTGAAATAGGGATGTGGTGGTGCTATAGGGGCGGGAGGTGCTATAGGGAGGTGGAGGAGCTATAGGGAGGTGGAGGTGCAATAGGGAGGTGGAGGAGCTATAGGGAGGTGGAGGTGCTATAGGGAGGTAGAGGTGCTATAGGGAGGTGCTATATGGAAGTGGAGGTGCTATATGGAGGTGGAAGTGCTATAGGGAGGTGGAGGTGCTATAGGGAGGTGGAGGTGCTATAGGGAGGGAGGTGCTATAGGGAGGTGGAGGTGCTATAGGGAGGGAGGTGCTATTGGGAGGTGGAGGTGCTATAGGGTGGTAGAGGTGCTATAGGGAGGTGGAGGTGCTATAGGGAGGTAGAGGTGCTATAGGGAGGTGGTGGTGCTATAGGGAAGGAGGTGCTATATGGAGGTGGAGGTGCTATAGTGGAGGTGGAAGGTGCTATAGGGGAGGGAGGTGCTATAGGGAGGTGGAGGTGCAATAGGGAGGTGGAGGTGAAATAGGGAGGTGGAGGTGCTATACGGAGGGAGGTGCTATAGGTAGGTGGAGGTGCAATAGGGAGGTGGAGGTGCTATAGGGAGGTCGAGGAGCTATTGGGAGGTGGAGGTGCTATAGGGAGGTGGAGGTGCTATAAGGAGGTGGAGGTGCTATAAGGAGGGAGGTGCTATAGGGGGGGAGGTGCTATAGGGAGGTGGAGGTGCTGTAGGGAGGTGGAGGTGCTTTTGGGAGGTGGACGTGCTATGTAGAATGAGGTGCTATAGCGGAGGGAGGTGCTATAGGGAGGTGGAGGTGCTATAGGGAGGTGGAGGTGCTATAGGGACGGAGGTGCTATAGGGAGGGAGGTGCTATAGGGAGGGAGGTGCTATAGAGATGGAGGTGCTATATGGAGGTGGAGGTGCTCTCGGGAGGTGGAGGTGCTATAGGTAGGTGGAGGTGCAAAAGGGAGGGAGGTGCTATAGGGAGGGAGGTGCAATAGGGAGGGAGGTGCTATAGGTAGGTGGTGCTATAGGGAGGGATGTGCTATAGGGAGGTGGAGATGCTATAGGGAGGTGGAGGTGCTATAGGGAGGTGGAGGTGCTATAGGAAGGTGGAGTTGCAATAGGGAGGGAGGTGCTATAGGGAGGTGGAGGTGCAATAGGGAGGTGGAGGTGAAATAGGGAGGTGGAGGTGCTATAGGGAGGGAGGTGCTATAGGGAGGTGGAGGTGCAATGGGGAGGTAGAGGTGCTATAGGGAGGTAGAGGTGCTATAGGGAGGAAGAGGTCCTATAGGGAGGGAGGTGCTATACGGAGGTAGAGGTGCTATAGGAAGGGAGGTGCTATAGGGAGGTGGAGGTGCTATAGGGAGGTGGTGCTATGAGGATGGAGGTGCTATTGGAAGGTGGAGGTGTAATAGGGAGGTGGAGGTGCTATAGAGAGGGAGGTGCTATAGGGAGGTGGAGGTGCTATAGGGATGGAGGTGCTATAGGGAGGCAGAGATGCTATTGGGTGGTGGAGGGGCTATAGGGAGGAGGAGGTGCTATATGGAGGGGGAGGTGCAATATGGAGGTGGAGGTGCTACGGGGGGGGAGGTGCTATAGGGAGGTGGAGGTGCTATAGGGAGGTGGAGGTGCTATAGGGAGGGAGGTGCTATAGAGGGGTTGGTGCTATAGAGGTGGAGGTGCTATAGGGAGAGAGGTGCTATAGGTAGGTGGTGCTATAGGAGGGTGCTATATGGAGGTGGAGGTGCTATATGGAGGTGGAAGTGCTATAGGGAGGTGGAGGTGCTATAGGGTGGTGGAGGTGCTATATGGAGGTGGAGGTGCTATAGGGATGGAGGTGCTATGGGGAGGTGGATGTGCTATAGGGAGGTGGATGTGCAATAGGGAGGTGGAGGTGCTATAGGGAGGTGGATGTGCTATAGGGAGGGAGCTGCGATTGGGAGGTGGAGGTGCTATAGGGAGGTAGAGGTGCTATAGGGAGGTGCTATATGTAGGTGGAGGTGCTATATGGAGGTGGAGGTGCAATAGGGAGGTGCAGGTGCAATAGGGTGGTGGAGGTGCTATAGGGAGGTGGAGGTGCTATAGGGAGGGAGGTGCTATAGGGAGGTGGAGGTGCTATATGGAGGTGGAGGTGCTATAGGGAGGTTGGAGGGTGCTATAGGGAGGTGGAGGTGCTATAGGGAGTGGAGGTGCTATAGAGGGGAGGTAGGTGCTTATTAGGGCAGGGATGGAGGTGCTATAGGGAGGTGGAGGTGAAATAGTGAGGTGGAGGTGCTATAGGGAGGGAGATGCTATAGGGAGGTAGAGGTGCTACAGGGAGGTGGAGGTGCTATAGCGAGGGAGGTTGCTATAGGGACGGGTGGAGTAGGTGCTATAGGGAGGTGGAGATGCTATAGGGAGGTGGAGGTGCTATAGGGAGGTGGAGGTGCTATAGGGAGGTGGGAGTGCATATAGGGATGGAGGTGCTATAGGGAGGTGGAGGTGCAAAGAGGTGCAAGTGGGGAGGTGCGAAGGAGCTATGGGGTAGGTGGAGGTGCTATAGGGAGGGAGGTGCTATAGGAGAGGGAGGTGCTATAAGGGGCAGGGAAGTCGCTATAGGGAGGAAGTGCTATAGGGACGGAGTGGAGGTGCTATAGGGAGGTTGGAGGTGCTATAGGGAGGGAGGTGCTATAGGGAGGGAGGTGCTATAAGGTGGGAGGTGCTATGGTGAGGTGGAGGTGCTATAGGGAGGTGGAGGTGCTATAGGGAGGTGGAGGTGCTATAGTGGAGAGGTTCTATGGGAGGTGGAGGTGCTATAGGAGGGAGGTGCAATATGGAGGTGGAGGTGCGATAGGGAGGGAGGTGCTATAGGGAGGGAGGTACTATAGGGATGTTGGTTAGGTGCTATAGGGAGGTGGAGTGCTATAGGGTGGGGAGGTGCTATATGGAGGGGGAGGTGCTATATGGAGGTGGAGGTGCTATAGGGAGGGAGGTGCTATAGGGAGGGTGGTGCTATAGGGAGGTGGAGTGCTATAGGGGAGGAAGGTGCTATAGGAAGGTAGAGGTTCGATCGGGAGGTAGAGGTGATATAGGTAGGTGGAGCTGGTATAGGGAGGGAGGTGCTATCGGTAGGTGGAGGTTGTAGAGGTAGGTAGAGGTGCTAGGGGGAGGTGGTAAAAGTTAGGTGGAAGTGGTAGAGGGTAGGTGGAGTGTGGTAGAGGTGGGTGGAGGTGCTATAGGGAGGTGGAGGTGTTATAGGGAGGGGGATGCTATAGGGAGGGAGGTGTTATAGGGAGGGGGATGCTATAGGGAGGGAGGTGCTATAGGGAGGTGGAGGTGCTATAGGGAGGGGGAGGTGCTATAGGGAGGGATGTGCTATAGGGAGGTAGACGTACTATAGGTAGGTGGAGGTGCCATAGCGAGGTGGAGGTGCTATAGGGAGGGAGGTGCTATAGGGAGGTAGAGGTGCTATAGGGAGGTGGAGTGGTTATAGGGAGGTGGAGAGCTCATAGGGAGGTGGAGGTGTTATAGGGAGGTGGAGGTGATATACGGAGGTGGAGGTGCTATAGGGAGGGAGGTGCTATAGGGAGGGAGGTGCTATAGGGAGGTTGAGGTGCTATAGGGAGGGAGGTGCTGTAGGGAGGGAGGTGCTATAGGGAGGGAGGTGCTATAGGGAGGTGGAGGTGCTATAGGTAGGTGGAGCTGGTATAGGGAGGGAGGTGCTATAGGTAGATGGAGGTGGTAGAGGTAGGTAGAGGTGGTAGGTGGAGGTGGTAAAGGTAGGTGGAAGTGGTAGAGGTAGGTGGAGGTGTAGAGGGAGGTGAGGTGCTATAGGGAGGTGGAGGTGTTATTGGGAGGGGGATGCTATTAGGGAGGGAGGTGTTATAGGGAGGGGGATGCTGATTGACATGGAGGGAGGTGCTATAGGGAGGGGAGGTGCTATAGGGGGAGCGGGGTGAGGTGCTATAGGGAGGGAGGTGCTATAGGGAGGTAGACGTACTATAGGTAGGTGGAGGTGCTATTGTGATGTAGGAGGTGCGAGGTGACTATAGGGAGGGAGGTGCTATAGGGAGGTAGAGTGCCATAGGGAGGTGGAGGTGTTATAGGGAGGGTGGTGCTATAGGGAGGTGGAGGTGATATAGGGAGGTGGAGGTGCTATAGGGAGGTAGAGGTGCTATAGGGAGGGAGGTGCTATAGGGAGGGAGGAGTTATAGGGAGGTGAGGTGCTATAGGGAGGGAGGTGCTGTAGGGAGGGAGGTGCTATGGGAATTGGAGGTGCTATAGGGTTCGGGAGGGTGCTATCGGGAGGTCGAGGTGCTATAGGGAGTAGAGGTGCTATAGGGAGGTGGAGGTGCTATAGGTAGGTGGAGTGCAAAAGGGAGGGAGGTGCTATTGGGAGGGAGGTGCTATAGGGAGGGGTGCTATAGGGAGGAAGGTGCAATAGGGAGGGAGGTGCTATAGGGAGGTGGTGCTATAGGAAGGATGTGATATAGAGAGGTGGAGGTGCTATAGGGAGGTGGAGGTGCTATAGGGAGATGGAGGTGCAATAGGGAGGTAGAGGTGCTATAGGGAGGGAGGTGGCCATTGGAGGTGGAGGTGCAATAGGTAGGTGGAGGTGAAATAGGGAGGTGGAGGTTTGCTATACGGAGGGAGGTGCCATAGGTAGGTGGAGGTTTGCAATAGGGAGGTAGAGGTGCTATTCGGAGGTAGAGGTGCTTTAGGGAGGTGGAAGTGCTTTAGGGAGGTGGTGCTATAGGGAGGTAGAGTGCCTATAGGGAGGTGGAGTGCTATAGGGAGGGAGGTGCTATAGGGAGGGGCAGGTGCTATAGGACGTGGAGGTGCTATAGGGATGGATGTGCTATCGGGAGGTGGATGTGCTATAGGGAGGTGGATGTGCAATAGGGAGGTGGAGGTGCTATAGGGAGGTGGATGAGCTATAGTGGAGGGAGGTGCTATAGGGAGGGAGGTGCTAAGGGGGAAGGTGCTTTAGGGAGCTAGGTGCTATAGGGAGGTGGGGGGTGCTATAGGCGAGGGAGGAGCTATAGGGAGGGAGGTCCTATAGGGAGGGAGGTGAACTATAGGGAGGTGGTGTGCTATAGGGAGGGAGGTGCTATAGAGAGGGAGGTGCTATAGAGGTGGAGGTGCTATAGGGAGAGAGGTGCTATAGGTAGGTGGTGCTATAGGGAGGTGCTATATGGAGGTGGAGGTGCTATATGGAGGTGGAAGTGCTATAGGGTGGTGGAGGTGCTATAGGGAGGTGGAGGTGCTATAGGGAGGAGGTGCTATATGGGAGAGAGGTGCTATTGGGAGGTGGAGGTGGCTATAGGGAGGTAGAGGTGCTATAGGAGGTGGAGCTGCTATAGAGAAGGTAGAGGTGCTAGTAGGGAGGTGGAGGTGCTATAGGGAAGGAGGTTGCTATATGGAGGTGGAGGGCTATGGGAGGTGGAGGTGCTATAGGGATGGAGGTTGCTATAGGGAGGTGGAGGTGCCATAGGAGGTGGAGGTGAAATAGGGAGGTGGAGGTGTTATATGGAGGGAGGTGCTATAGGTAGGTGGAGGTGCAATAGGGAGATGGAGGTGCTATAGGGAGGTGGAGGAGCTATTGGGAGGTGGAGGTGCTATAGGGGGGGAGGTGCTATAGGGATGGAGGTGCTATAGGGAGGTGGAGGTTGGATGCTATAGGGAGGTGGAGGTGCTATTGGGAGGGAGGTGCTATAGCGAGGGAGGTGCTATAGGGAGGTGGAGGTGCTATAGGGAGGTGGAGGTGCTATTGGGACGGAGGTGCTATAGGGAGGGAGGTGCTATAGGGAGGGAGGTGCTATAGAGATGGAGGTGCTATAGGGAGGTGGAGGTGCTATAGGGAGGGAGGTGTTATAGGGAGGGAGGTGCTATAGGGAGGGAGGTGCTTGCTAGGGAGGGGTGCTTACGGTCGGGAGGTGCTATAGGGAGGTAGAGTGCTCTAGGGAGGGGAGGTGCTATAGGTAGGTTGGAGGTGCAAAAGGGAGGGAGGTGCTATAGGGAGGGAGGTGCAATAGGGAGGGAGGTGCTATAGTTAGGTGGTGCTATAGAGAGCGAGGTGCTATAGGGAGGTGGAGATGCTATAGGGAGGTGGAGGGCCTATAGGAAGGTGGAGTGTTGCATAGGGAGGGAGGTGCTATAGGTGGTGGAGGTGCAATAGGGGGTGGAGGTGAAAAGTGGGAGGTGGAGGTGCCATAGGGAGGGAGGTGCTATAGGGAGGTGGAGGTGCAATGGGGAGGTAGAGGTGCTATAGGGAGGTAGAGGTGCTATAGGGAGGTGGAGGTGCAATAGGGAGGTGGAGGTGCTATAGGGAGGGAGGTGCTATTGGGAGGTGGAGGTGCTATATGGAGGTGGAGTAGCTATAGGGAGATGGAGGTGCAATAGGGAGGGAGGTACTATAGGGAGGGAGGTGCTATAGGGAAGTGGAGGTGCTATAGGGAGGTGGAGGTGCTATAGGGAGGTGGAGGTGCTATAGATAGGTGGAGGTGCAAAAGGGAGGGAGGTGCTATAGGGAGGGAGGTGCTATAGGGAGGTGGTGCTATAGGGAGGTGGAGGCGATATAGGGAGGTGGAGGTGATATAGGGAGGTGGAGGTCCTATACAGAGGGAGATGCTATAGGTAGGTGGAGGAGCAATAGGGAGGTGGAGGTGCTATAGGGAGGTGGAGGAGCTATAGAGAGGTGGAGGTGCTATTGGGAGGTGGATAGTGCTATAAGGAGGTGG
>CAUDMG010002898.1:22500-64914 GCA_958450375.1 Homarus gammarus | reverse complement strand
GCGGTGATAGTCCCCCCACTTACTATTCCTTCCACACCTCGGTAGCGATAATGACGAGGGAAGGCGCCCCATAACTTCCCCCTGGGGAATATTTCCTGAATAACATTATCATATTTACAGAACTGAAGTAATGCTAGTCATGTGCTGACGTCTTAAGGTTTTCTACAGTTGGAGTCAGACCACAAGAGGGAGGGAGAGAGACTACTGATAGAGAGATAGGACAGACAGAAATATATACGTAGTATACTGTATATAAAGAGAGATGCCTGTATACTGTATTGAGTGTTGACAGCTATTGTCTACGTTGGTTACCTTTAATAGAGAATTGTTGGAGTATATTGTTGCCTCGTGTCTTGTGGTGGGCGGTGTTGTTGTATGGTGATCGTTATGTATGTGTCAACAACATACCAGAGGTTTGATATAACAAAAATATTACTGAAATATCTTACAGCTACAAGAAAAACATCGTTATAAGAAGTGGCTATTTACACTCAATCTGTCATAACTCTTTATTAATGTCTCACTACAAATTTCTGGGCTCCTGTTGAGTGATCTATCTCGCTACAGAATCCAATTACTTCTCTTGTCAATATTCGATCACACAACACACACACACACACCACACACCACACACACACACACACACCACACCACACAACACCATTTAATGTATTTCTTATGAGTTTAACATTTAATATCTGGACTGTGAACTGGCGAGAGTTTACCAACAAAACAAAATTATATAAAAATCCCAATAATACGTACTTAGTTCAAACCGCATAAAAAAATCTTTGTAGGTCTATATAAGAAATACAAGTGTCCTTAAGAAGCTATCAACAATAAATCAGCGTCAAACTACCGTAACCCATCCCAAGAATATCAACAACGTCGAAAAATTCTGCATTTCAACTTTTTCCTTCGTATCCAACAAGTTTCAGGTGATGGGGGTCTTTGTGGCGTTGCATGATACTGACGTGAAGGAAATGAAAAATGCGCTAAGTTTCTGATGCTGCAGAAGCCAAAACCTGGTGGTAATATCCTGACTTTACCTGATCCACGGAGACTGGTGATGTGCCTGGCAGGTTAAGGTGATCCACGGGAGGCTGGTGGTGATGTGTCTGGCAGGTTAAGGTGATTCACGGGAGGCTGGTGGTGATGTGCCTGGCAGGTTAAGGTGATCACGGGAGGCTGGTGGTGATGTGCCTGGCAGGTTAAGGTGATCCACGGGAGGCTGGTGGTGATGTGCCTGGCAGGTTAAGGTGATTCACGGGAGGCTGGTGGTGATGTGCCTGGCAGGTTAAGGTGATCCATGGGAGGCTGGTGGTGATGTGCCTGGCAGGTTAAGGTGATCCACGGGAGGCTGGTGGTGATGTGTCTGGCAGGTTAAGGTGATCCACGGGAGGCTGGTGGTGATGTGCCTGGCAGGTTAAGGTGATCCACGGGAGGCTGGTGCGGTGATGTGTCTGGCAGGTTAAGGTGATCCACGGGAGGCTGGTGGTGATGTGCCTGGCAGGTTAAGGTGATCCACGGGAGGCTGGTGGTGATGTTCCTGGCAGGTTAAGGTGATCC
Source organism: Homarus gammarus (assembly GCA_958450375.1). Lineage (NCBI taxonomy): Eukaryota > Metazoa > Arthropoda > Malacostraca > Decapoda > Nephropidae > Homarus > Homarus gammarus. Next base: position 63,345 of record CAUDMG010002898.1, on the reverse strand, counting down.
ACGGGAGGCTGGTGGTGATGTGCCTGGCAGGTTAAGGTGATCCACGGGAGGCTGGTGGTGATGTGCCTGGCAGGTTAAGGTGATCCACGGGAGGCTGGTGGTGATGTGTCTGGCAGGTTAAGGTGATCCACGGGAGGCTGGTGGTGATGTGCCTGGCAGGTTAAGGTGATCCACGGGAGGCTGGTGGTGATGTGTCTGGCAGGTTAAGGTGATCCACGGGAGGCTGGTGGTGATGTGCCTGGCAGGTTAAGGTGATCCACGGGAGGCTGGTGGTGATGTGCCTGGCAGGTTAAGGTGATCCACGGGAGGCTGGTGGTGATGTGCCTGGCAGGTTAAGGTGATCCACGGGAGGCTGGTGGTGATGTGCCTGGCAGGTTAAGGTGATCCACGGGAGGCTGGGTGATTGAGTGCCTGGCAGGTTAAGGTGATCCACGGGAGGCTGGGTGTGATGTGCCTGGCAGGTTAAGGTGATCCACGGGAGGCTGGTGGTGATGTGCCTGGCAGGTTAAGGTGATCCACGGGAGGCTGGTGGTGATGTGCCTGGCAGGTTAAGGTGATCCACGGGAGGCTGGTGGTGATGTGTCTGGCTGGTTAAGGTGATCCACGGGAGGCTGGTGGTGATGTGTCAGAGTAGAGTGGGGTGGTGTGATGGGCGGGAGTTGAAGGACCAGAGTAGTAGGTCAGGTAATAAATGTCGGACGAATATCAACGGAGAGAAGTCAAGAGAGAGAGAGTGAGTGTGAGAGAGAGAGTGGTAAGAGAGAGAGAGTGGGAGAAAAAGAGGATCAGTGGAGAGAGAGAGAGAGAGAGAGAGAGAGAGAGAGAGAGACGAACAGAAGGACGTAAGACTTTAAACTTCATCACATTATAATTAAAACTTGGCTTACCATATTAAAAAAAAAGAAACTCTACTTATACTTTACGTCTCTCATCAACAGTTCATATGTGTGTAATCTTATCCTGATATTATACACTAAATTATACAGGCATAACCCCTTGGCTCCCGTAATTTAAGGCAGTAACCATATCTTGGGATTTACGTGCAATAAAGACCCATTACTTGGCATTATACTTCACCCCCCCCCCCTTATGAGATTTATGCACCTTGAGAACTAAATGAATATGATAATACTGTTTTATCGTCGTTAATATGGCGAGAAAAATAATCAAGAAAAGTAATGAAAACTTATGGTCTTAATTGTTGACCACTTGGCGATATAACACGTTGTTAAACCCTGACTCAAGGTTTAAGAATAACACGGTGTAATGGTGATGGATAATGCAACTCGAATTATATACAGTTTATATAATAGTACCCTACTGTATTAATCTGTATATACATCTATTAATATATAAGACCATAATAGTATATAACTACCAATGTATAGAGAATTAGATAGACAATATTATCAACTCTTATACAACAATCACTGTATATATTATTTTTAGTATATATAGCTTTTAAATATCCCTGGATGTACAAGGATATACATCTAAGGATATACATCACTATGTATAAATTTGCATCTCCTCTGCCAGCATAATACATATTTCTCTTTATCCAATAGACGTTAACGTGATTCTGTCTTATAAAGGTCTTCCCAGGGTTCAGTCTTAGCTCAATCAACGCTAAATTGTGGGAAAAATTAGTTATCTCATTTTGTTTTAGTAATGTTGTGTTTGTGTATCATAAAATGAGGAACATATTGATGGAAATAAAAGAATGATTGATGTATCTAAAAGGAAATAAACAGACCCTATGTAGATACTGTAAAACATTGATCTATTCTTCGTGGTATGTAATTGACTATAATGCGGTTTTTTCTCAGCTGGTAAAAAAAGCACTATAGTCTGAGGTTACCACAAACTACCTCTTATGTCTCCTCAAGAAAATATCAAAATGGTGAACCCTCCAAAAAATTTGATATACGATTATTAATATTTTTTTTATAAACCAGTAAAACGGGCGAACATATAGAACGAACGAGGAAGATTAGAACGAACGAAAGAAAGAACAGAAGAATGGACAAACAGTTAGAGAGATTGATCTACACCTCCTAAACATGCTAACCAAACTAGTAATTATCCTACGTTATCGTGTCTTCCTTCCCCCTACTGCCGTGCGATTCTGTTCCAATTATAGGATATTATCAGTGACGCTGTGAGAGGCATAGTACCACTAATAAGTTATAGCATTGATTTATGTTGATCATTACTCGAGGAAAATTACCAATCACAGACATATAAATCACCGATAACTAGACATTCAGGAAAATGTCGCCATGCTTATTCTGTATATTGACACGAGAACTCTATAACCTATCATCAAACTCTTCCCCGCACGACAACCAGATCATTTAGCGGCACTGTAGTCACACAGGTAGGTCCAGGAACCCGTCAATATAACCCATAGTAATACGTGAGATAATGTATTTAATCAAAGGTGGGGTGGGCGGAGAAGGGTACAGTACACAGATCACTGGGGATGTGTTGTAATGGGGTGGTCGAGGTATGCTGCCAACTAGTGCCGTTTCTTGTGTGGTTGTGTTTATATGATAGGTTTGTAGAGTAGCGAGTACATGTTTATCCACTTGTGAGTATACTGCTTCTTCCTGACCCTCCGCCTGCTGCGACCGTGTTGACAGTCACAGGCAGTATTTATGGTTACAGCCAGTCTAAGGGTGACAATGTTGACAGTCACAGCCAGCTTTAACAGGCATTGTCGATTTTGATGATCACAGTTAGTTTTAACAGTCTCGGGGATAGTTGACACCCACAATCACATTGTTGACAGTCAGAGTGTGGACTGCCACAGATAGTGCTCACAGTCACAGATAGTATTAACAATCAAAGTTTGTGTCAACAGTCACCCAAGCAGCAGACAGTCAGCGTGTGCCAGCACCAGCCCATTACCCTTTGGTCATTATTCTCGACAACAAGAACAAGTATCGACCTCTGCCCACCAATCTCCACACCTTATACATTTTCATCCTGGTTTAACATCAATTAAGATAATTTCCTATTAAACTTTATCATAAATTTAATTTGACCTCTTACAGGTGTATATATATATATATATATATATATATATATATATATATATATATATATATATATATATATATATATATATATATATATATATATATATATATATAGGCCCCATTTTTAATTTATCTAAAAAATTTAATTACTCAAAACGCCTGCCAGTGTTCTAAATTACGTCAAGAAATCGTGATCACAGACTTGCACCCTTACATACAGTGCTATAATAGTGAGCAAAAAAGTGAGGCTGGTCGTAAAATTGGGCTCAGGCAGGTTAATGATTATACTTCACGTCGGGATAATTGAAGGTAGTCATCACTGATAATGCAGGGCTTCCGACACACTGATGAACTAATCCAATATATTTACCTGACAGCTCTAGTTGGCTAATGGACTTGAGTGTCTCGTTATGGGGTGTATATGGCCAGGGCCGGATTTACCAATAGGCCGAGTAGGCCATTGGCCTAGGGTCCACCGTATCTGGGGGCCCACTGAAACTAATTTGTCGCGCAGCGTGCCAGCGTATAACCTTGTTTCAAGTGTACACCGAGTATTTCATTATATAATATATTCACAGCCATAAGGGCCCCTGTACAATAAATATAGAGCCCGGAGTATGGGGCCCCTGTACAATAAGTATAGGCACTGGCTAACCATTATTCCAGAATAAGATCCGCAAATCGATTAACATCCAGGTTCCCATTTACTGGTAAATAGAAAGCCAAATGACGTAAAAAAAATACTCATAGTTTCACTCTGTCCGGGAATCGAACACGGGTCCACTCGCTTGCAAGGCGAGCATGCTGAGTATTACACCACAGGTTGCCAAAATCACGTTTAGTAAACAAAATTTTATTTATTTTATTTTTTTCGTGCTGGTCAAGCCCCGACCAGAGGTTAGCTAGACCCCCGGACAACTCTTTCGGAGCTTGACCAGCACGTGGTATTGGTAATATTATCTCGACTTAATTATATATTACAAAGTCACTTGTGAGTTTTTCAATGTTTTTTTTTATAATATTTACTTATTCTAAGCTAAATGTTAACAAATAAATGACTTAAATAATACGAAAACAAACAAATAAAAGCGGAACTCCACCTAATAGATACTGTATGTTACACTAAATAGGGATAATTGGCCATTAGTGATAACTTCTATGTATTTGTCTTTTCTAGAAGCCTTTGACTGGCCATAAACGATCCTGTAGATCATAAATATACATATAAATGAATACCTTCATGCATGATGTAACCTGACCAGACCTAACCTAACTTAACCTAATCTAGCCTAACCTAACCCAATCTTCTTCTTCTTCTTCTTTTTACATGCATTATTTCATCATCAACCCAATTAAAATTCGAACGCCTTAACCTTACACACCGTGGCCCTGGGTTGTGGGTGGAGAGGGGGGATGGGGGATTGTTGGGGGAGGGCTGGGGAAGACTCACCTAAATCACCCAGCACACCCAACAGGCGCTTTGTAACACCCAACAAGTGACCTTTGGGTGGGGGCAGTTTTCTCGCCAGATCTAGACCAGTGGGCAGTGTTAACCCCCAAAGGGTAACTGACATATTGAAACAAAGACACACTGTCATTTAGGCTGAAAATGAACTTACTCACAAATAGACATAATAGCACACGGACACAGACACACAGTAGTGGTTGAACCGTTGAGAGATGTATTATAATAAGACTCAGATGGTAAAATAACTGACTGACTGACTAACTACGTTATTAGAGCAATTGCTTCATTGACCCAGTTAATGTGTGAGGGGTTCACATGGGTCTCTTGAATAGTACACTGAGACACACTGACACGAATCTCACATGACACAATCCCATTGACAGATCTCCTCTACACATACCCTCACCGGACACAACTGTATGGTAGAAATAAATCCCATCTCACAAATCATAACCTGACAACCAAGCCTACTGTACGTGAAGGAATATTCATTGTTAAAAAATACCAAGTGACCATTTTTCGTTATAATAAAAATCCTATTGGATGATTTTTTTCATTAGGTAAAATCCTACTGTACGACCAAAATAATGGTAATTACAAGATGCTGGTAATTAAGTGAAAGGTCATCACCCATCATATGAGTGAAAATATTATAGATGGCCAACCCGGCAGTGTCGTCGCGACGCCTCTACCATATAAACTTTATAAGGTATATTTATTCATCTATAATAGGTATTTCATGTGTTTACTGTTGTGAGGTGACCACGGTGTTCAGACGTATCTAGTAACTCGTGTTACAACAAACTTTATATATTTAACGAAATAGCCCAGGGGAAATAAATAATAAGCAGTATATATGTAATGATGTATACATATGAGTCCCGTTTGTACTAGTTGCCCGATGTTTCTTACTCGTATAATATATTTGAAACTAATTTACAATCTGTTATTAACAAATTCTAATCAAACCATTCCCTCATAATGCATAAAGAATATTTTTTAATGGTTCAATGTATTACTACCAACGTATCGAGAAAGTCAATATAAAATTTTCTACCTTATTTCACCTGAAGATTAGACACCCCACCATATTTCACCTGAAGATTAGACACCCCACCTTATTTCACCTGAAGATTAGACACCCCACCTTATTTCACCTAAATATTAGACACCCCACCTTACTTCACCTGAATATTAGACACCCCACCTTACTTCACCTGAAGATTAGACACCCCACCTTACTTCACCTGAATATTAGACACCCCACCTTACTTCACCTGAATATTAGACACCCCGCCTTACTTCACCTGAATATTAGACACCCCACCTTACTTCACCTGAATATTAGACACCCCACCTTACTTCACCTGAAGATTAGACACCCCACCTTACTTCACCTGAATATTAGACACCCCACCTTATTTCACCTGAAGATTAGACACCCCACCTTATTTCACCTAAATATTAGACACCCCACCTTACTTCACCTGAATATTAGACACCCCACCTTACTTCACCTGAATATTAGACACCCCGCCTTACTTCACCTGAATATTAGACACCCCACCTTACTTCACCTGAATATTAGACACCCCACCTTATTTCACCTGAAGATTAGACACCCCGCCTTATTTCACCTGAAGATTAGACACCCAAACCTTATTTCACCTGAAGATTAGACACCCTAACCTTATTTTACCTGAAGATTAGACACCCCGCCTTATTTCACCTGAATATTAGACACCCTACCTTATTTCACCTGAAGATTAGACACCCCGCCTTATTTCACCTGAAGATTAGACACCCTACCTTATTTCACCTGAAGATTAGACACCCCACCTTATTTCACCTGAAGATTAGACACCCCACCTTATTTCACCTGAAGATTAGACACCCTACCTTATTTCACCTGAAGATTAGACACCCCGCCTTATTTCACCTGAAGATTAAACACCCCGCCTTATTTCACCTGAAGATTAGACACCCTACCTTATTTCACCTGAAGATTAGACACCCCGCCTTATTTCACCTGAAGATTAGACACCCCACCTTATTTCACCTGAGCATTAACCGAACCTAACCTCAAGTTAGCGTCAGGGTGGTGGATTGATTCTTCAAGTTATCCGTTGCTTCTGAATGAATAAAATTAAAGGAAATAATACAGTGTTATTCTCCTATGTTCAATGGTAATTACTACTACCCACACCAAGACGTACTATGACCTTCGCTCCTCTTGTGTGTGTGTGCGTGCGCGTGTCTGTGTGTGTGTGCGTGCGCGTGTCTGTGTGTGTGTGATAAAGAGAGAAAAGACGAGAACGAGAGAAAGAAACAAAGAGCAACGACAGACAAAAAGATAATAAAGATAAACAGAGATAAACAGAGATAAAGAGAAAAAGATAAAATATTGATAAAGCGAACAAACAATAAGAGATACAATATGAGAGAGCTAAACAGGGAAACAATGATCAACATAAAGACAAACACAGACATACAGAGAGAGAGAGAGAGAGAGAGAGAGAGAGAGAGAGAGAGAGAGAGAGACCAGGCAGATCTGTCAGAATACAGCCAGAGAAATAGGGAGGTGGGGAGCGAGTCTAAAAAAAAATCCGTGTAATAAAATAAAAATCACTGAAACGTGAACGATTCTGAGGAACTGTGTGCATGAAAACACCCCGAGGACCAAGGGGGTGTAAAATAGGTGGGGAGGGGAGGGTGAAGGAAGGGAGAGGGAAGAGGTGGGGTGAGGTAGAAAACAGGGATACAGAGGGAGAGGGAGAGGAATGAGAAGGGGGAAGGAGGAGGGAGGAGAGAAGAGGGAAGAGAGGAAGAAGAAGGAGGGAGAAGAGAAGAGGGAAGAGAGGAAGAAGGAAAGAAAGAGAGGGTGAATGGGGAGGATAAAGAGAGGGAGAAAAGAAAAGGGAAAAAGGAACGAGAGGAAAAAAGCAAGGTAGATAGGAGGAACGGAGGAAGGAGAGGGAAGGGAAGGGAAGAGGGAGGAGGGAGAGAGAGATATTCAAGTCTTTTACCCTCACTACAAGTCACGCCTCCATCTCTCTGTCGTCCCAGAACAGTGGAATAAAATACATGTACACACAAATGAAGGCTCTCTCTCTCTCTCTCTCTCTCTCTCTCTCTCTACCCTCTCAGTTATCAGACCAATTGCCTCATTGACCCAGTTAATGTGTGAGGGGTTCACATGGGTCTCTTGAATAGTACACTGAGACACACTGACACGAATCTCACATGACACATAACCTCACCGGACACAACTGTATGGTAGAAATAAATCCCATCTCACAAATCATAACCTGACAACCAAGCCTACTGTACGTGAAGGAATATTCATTGTTCAGAAAATACCAAGTGACCATTTTTCGTTATAATAAAAATCCTATTTGGCGATTCTTTCATTGGGTAAAATGCTACTGTACGACCAGAATAATGGTAATCACAAGATACTGGTAATTAAGTGAAAGGTCATCATCCTTCATACAGTACAGATGGTCACCAACTTAAACTTTAACATATAAAAAAGAAGCGCCCCTGACAAACACGGCATTGAACTCTAGACCAGTTGGACTGTGATGGTCAACCCCGCAGTGTTGTCGCGACGCCTCTACCATATAAACTTTATAAGGTATTTATCTATTACAGCTTAACTTCTATGAACAGACAACATTTATTCAGCGTGTGTGAACACGGTAACGTCGATTTTTTTCCTTTTTGCGTTCATTATTGTCGAACGCGCGGTAGAAAGGACGGTAGAATGGACGGATGGATACACAAACGGACGCACAGACGGATGCAAGGGGCAGGTGGGCGGAGCAAAGTTAGATGAGGTGGAGGAGGGGGTAATGGGTAAGTAGAGGAAGGGAGAAGACGAGAACTCGACCGACAAGGGTGAGGGAGTTTTACAGTACGGCGACGAAGAAGGGAGTAGATGAAGCAGTAAAGGAGAGAGAGACAAGGAAAGGATGATGAATGTGGATAATAATGAGAGTGGACAAGATAAAAGTCGTAGGAATATGGGTCGCGGAGAACGTGGATTTGGAAAGAATAATTAATGAGATGAAGAGGGGGCAAAAGTAAGGAGAAGAAGGAGGAGAAGGAAGAAGACAAGGAGGAGAAGGAAGAAGGCAAGGAAGGGAAGGAAGAAGAAAAGGAAAAGGAGAAGGAAGACGACAAGGAAGAAGACAAGGAGGAGAAGGAAGAAGACAAGGAGGAGAAGGAAGAAGACAAGGAGGAGAAGGAAGAAGAGAGAGGAGAAGGAAGAAGAAAAAGGAGAAGAAGGAAGAAGAGTAGAAGCAACGACCTTTTGAAAGATGAAAAGAGGGAGAAAGACAGTAAACAGAGACAGCAACAGTGATGTCTATGGGGAGAAACGGAGAGGGAAGAAGAGGCATCGTGAGGAGGAGGACCACTGGAGAGAGCAATGATGCAAAGAGGAACTAAGAAGGTAGGGAGATAAGGTAAAAAGGAATAGAGAGAAATGTAAAAAAGGGGAGAGAGAGAGAGAGAGAGAGAGAGAGAGAGAGAGAGAGAGAGAGTACTCGATGTTAGACTACCCTTAGGAGTAAAACGGCACCTTCTGAAGCAGACTCTGAGAACTCTTTACGTGTTGCCTTGACCTGCCTCTCCTCCAACCTGCCATCCCCTTAAATTATCCCCTGCTTGCCTGAGGACGAGAGCAACAGGAAGAGGAGGAAGAGGAAGTATTGGAGGAGGAGATGAGATGGATCCCCCCTCAACACGACCAACCCTTGAGCTGCATTATTTCTTCATCTCCCTGACCTGAGAGAGAGAGAGAGAGAGAGAGAGAGAGAGAGAGAGAGATTCAAGTCTGTTACCTTCACTACAAGTCACGCCTCCATCTCTGTCTTCCCAGGACTGGAATAAAATGCATGTACCCACAAATGAAGGCTCTCTCTCTCTCTCTCTCTCTCTCTCTCTCTCTCTCTCTCTCTCTCTCTCTCAGTTATCAGACCAATTGCCTCATTGACCCAGTTAATGTGTGAGGGGTTCACATGGGTCTCTTGAATAGTACACTGACACGAATCTCACAAGACACAATCCCATTGACAGATCTCCTCTACACATAACCTCACCGGACACAACTGTATGGTAGAAATAATTCCCAACTCACAAATCATAACCTGACAACCAAGGAATATTCATTGTTCAAAAAATACCAAGTGACCATTTTTCGTTATAATAAAAATCCTATTGGATGATTTTTTCATTGGGTAAAATCCTACTGTACGACCAGAATAATGGTAATTACAAGATACTGGTAATTAAGTGAAAGGTCATCATCCTTCACACAGTACAGATGGTCACCAACTTAAACTTTAACATATAAAAAAGAAGCGCCCCTGACAAACACGGCATTGAACTCTAGACCAGTTGGACTGTAATGGTCAACCCCGCAGTGTTGTCGCGACGCCTCTACCATATTAACTTTATAAGGTATTTATCTATTACAGCTTAACTTCTATGAACAGACAACATTTATTCAGCGTGTGTGAACACGGTAACGTCGATTTTTTTTCCTTTTTGCGTTCATTATTGTCGAACGCGCGGTAGAAAGGACAGTCGAAAGGACGGATGGATACACAAACGGACGCACAGACGGATGCAAGGACGAATGAACCCACAGACAGATCGCCCACACATGCGGCGAGGAAAAACAATTACATCCGCCATCTCGCGCACAAGTACATTCCTGCCAAGTTTCATCAGAATTGAATTTAAAACGGAAGACTTGTCGAGCTAACAAGACTTACGACTTCACACAGGCAAGTAAGCAGGCAGGGCTAGGCGGGGCAGGCAAACGGACAGAGAGACAGACAGACAGACAGGCACGGAAGATTGGCAGAAATGACAGACATCAAGATGACGCTGAGCTCATTCTTGTCACAGTCTCTTGTCACAGACAGACAGACAGTCATTTCACCATCTCTCAACGGATCAACCACTACTGTATGTCTGTGTCCGTGTGTCTATGTGTCAGGGTTGCTATATGTTAATATAGTTCTTTCTGTGTCCGTGTGCCATTGTGTCCATTTGTGAGTAAGTCCGTTTCAGCCTAAATGACACTGTGTGTCTGTTGCAATACGTCAGTTAGTCCGTGTGTCACTGTCATTATTTCGTGTGTCAGGTGTGTCATGTTTGTGATCTCTCTCTCTCTCTCTCTTTTACTTACACACACACACACACACACACACACACACACACACATTGTAACTAACCGTATATAATGATGAAAGAAGAAATATATGTTTCCACCTGTAAAATATCCAAAGTGAATACCGATAAAATAAACTATATGTAATTAATTAATCTCGTTCTGATATTTAACACAAGACCAACAATGAATCATTACCTAAACTCTGACTCGTATCTTCTACAGTTTCATAGTAATTGGCATCATAACATAACTGTGAGGAAACCGGAGACATCACCTTACAGTACTTCATGGTAGACAAATTATATATTGACTTTCTCGATACGTTGGAAATAATACATTGAACCATTAAAAAATATTCTTTATGCATTATGAGGGAATTGTTTGATTAGAATTTGTTAATAACGATTGTAAATTAGTTTCAAATATATTATACGAGTAAGAAACATCGGACAACTAGTACAAACGGGACTCATATGTACCTCACTTCTCAACATAAATTGAGATAATTTGCCTCACTACCGAAGAGAAGCGAGATAATTTGCCTCATTCCCTCACAGTAAGACGAGATAAAGTTCCTCACTCTTTGGAAACAAGATATAAATCACTTCACTTCCTCACAAACACAACACAATATGGTCACCCCAGAGAGTGACCCCCGTATTGTCTCACTTCTCAGTCATATAGTAGATTCATATAGTTATTTTGGCTGCCCTAGAAAAACCTTCAAGGTGAATGAAAATGTCAAATTATCTGTACATCTCCAAGGATTTGCCAGAATGTTTAAATTGTGTAATGTTTTTTGCAAAAATTATCCAAAGTTGAATATTAACATTATGTGGAATCCCCAAAGTCGAGCCTGTTTACATATTTACGCGTTTGTTCTGTTACACACACACACACACACACACACACACACACACACACACACACACACACACACACAGACATGCGTAAAGACAAATTGACAAAAATATAATTGAGGAATGAAAAAACAAGTTCTTTAAAACTTTGTGGTAAGATTGTGTTGTAGTGAAACAATGACGTACGTGTGTGTGTGTGTGTGTGTGTGTGTGTGTGTGTGTGTGTGTGTGTGTGTCTAATTAAAGAAAGAGAGTCTCGTTTCACCCATCCAAACATTTTTATCAATACCAAGATGAGAGGCCCAAGTTCAAAGAGAGTTATTCTCTCCTCTTCATCTTGTCTCCCTCTTTCGATTCTCCTCATCCTCTCTCTCCATCCTTCCCTTTTCCTCACCCTCTGTACCTCACTCCTCAGCTCCCCTTACCTCTCCTCCTTCCCTTATCTCATAATTAATCGTATTCTACTTGTTTTCTTCTTACAAACCACTTCTCTTATAATAATAATAGAAAACAAAATAATAAAAAATAATATTAATAATAATAATGATAATAACACTACTACTACGACTACTACTACTACTCCTATTTTCTTTTTTACGTGGCCTCCAGCCTCCCCCAATAGCCACACCTTCGCCACCATTTAATTACCTTAATATTAAATATCCTTACATATGTAGCTATCCTATCTGTGTTAAATTAGTTGAGCCGCAAATCTGTGCGGCATTCAGTGACAGTAGCCTCATAGTCAATATCTGCAGCAGTTGTTGGAGTTGGGGCAGAAGCTCTCGTTCCCCTGAGGCAGAGCAAAGCCGACCGAAGGAGAAAGAAGGACAGTCGACATCTCGTCCAGGCTGTAACATAACTTCTGGGCTGCTGCTTCTGTTCGGAGATCACCTCCGCGAGTCTGGCTTAGAAACATCTTGCACTTGGTCCCATCCCACCAGAGGTTGTGAACACTAGAGGAGTGAAGCTGCCTTGATCAACGTTTTGGATTCTCTCCCCATATGCCCTTATCTTGTCGTTCTCGTTCCTCCTATGTGCAGCATCGAGAGCTAGGTTACGGTGACATGCGGCCATGGGATAAAAAAAATCCTGATGTCGAAAAAAGCTCGCTGTCCCCGCGTCCAGAATCCTCGAGCACTGACGTCAACACGGGCTTCGTTAGATGTGTTTGAAGTCCTATGTTGGAAGATCTCACCATCCAATGGAAGGAGGGTCGGTTCTACCATGACATCTCGGCAGATTTCCTTCAACATATTTCCTGTAAGGTCCCTTACTTCGTCATGCCTCATGCATATGAAGCCCCCTTTCTTGCACACCATGGCGTGATCGCCGTCATAGGAAGAGCCACACACGCAATGGGAGGGCAAACCTTCTACTGGCCGACCGTACCTTAGAGCAATGGCATCTGTAAATTCTTGTTTGTTAAGACTGGAACCATTTGCCCTTATCAGTAACATAGTTAACCAGTTCCAGCCGCCCACCTCCTGCGCTATAGCTACTTTTTTTTCAAATTTTCTGGAACCTGTAACAACAGTTTCTACAACTTATCATTTTGGCAGTGCTGTCGATCTGTCGTAATGGACCTACGAATCTCGTTTACTTCACTGGTATCGACCTCCCCTTATGCGTTCTGGGTTATTATGTGGTCCGTGAGGGCTGCCGTGAGCTTAAGTGAATTTTGATGTTCGGTGGCTGCAATCTCCTCTGGATTGGTTAGTCCCATCCCTCCCAGTCTTGATGTAAGTGCAAGAAGTGCTCTTTCTGCTGGGGTTAAGTGAGTGTGTTTCACTAATTTGGGAATGAACTTGACACTGATAGCTTCTTCCAGAGGGTGGAGGAGGGGTCTCATATCTGGGATAGTACGCATCAGGTAGTTCCAACGATGCTTGACTCCATGGGTGAATGCAGTAAAAGCCGCATGTGGCTCTGTGTTAGCAATCTCAGACAGAGCTTGGATTTCACTAACCCACTCATTCACCTTTCCCGCTACATACTCGGTCTTGAAGTCCGTAGTGCCAATTACTGCGCCTCGATGTCTTTGGCCGTCCTTAGTTCTTTGCAGTGGACATGGAACATTTACACATGAAAGAGGAACACACAGGTACACAAACAAAGGTAGCTGAAGCAGTCATCAATTTTACCTTTGTTTATGTTGAATGTGGCAGAGTTTGAGGCCTAATTTAATCTTAATTGTAGAAATATTGGGACGTTGTATAAGCTAAGAGAATGAATGGTGTTTATTGATATCTATTCATACATATACGTTCATAATATACTATACAGGTATACATTCAATACAGACAGTCGTGCACATAATTGCATACTCATGCTCGTACACACACACACACACACACACACACACACACACACACGAAATATCACAGTGACTCACAACACAAACGTATAATTATTATCCCAAAATGGTGTCCAACTACAAATGGGACTCAAGTGTTCTCTTAACCCAAAATACAGAATGGAAAAATAACTAATAGATCTCTTTAGGAATACAGATGGTCAGATACCCTGTTTTGGCCGCCGTCAAAAAATACCAGAAGAGACCAACTTCCCAGTCTCTTATTACATAGAGGACGAGACCGAGACCTCGTTACTGACTTCAAAAAGTCTCGTCTCGCTGCAGTTACGAGTCGCAAATATTGGCCTCGTCTCGCTGCAATTACGAGTCGCAAATATTGGTCTCGTCTCGCTACCCTATACGAGTCGTTAGAGATTTATACGAACCCCCCCCCCCCCTCTCTCTCTCTCTCTCTCTCTAAATGGAAGTGTCTCTAAATGGAAGTGAGAGAGAATGTGCCTAAATGGGGTGTAAGAACGTATGTAACTGGATGACTTAAGCTACGATAATCCGTAATACAATATGGCGTCACATATGCACGGAGACTCTAGCAAGCCTTGTGGTGGGAGAACGTCTGTCTCAGCTAAGACATCCAAACACTTTGTCAAATATAGCGACATATTATAGTCAAGACATTAACTAGAAAGAGTACTCTTACCTCCACTAATTAAAAGGGAAGGAAAAGAAAGAGGAGATAAGTGGAGAGGAAGAAGGATGGGGAGAAAACGGAGGGAATAAAACAGGAATAAAATGGGAAGGGAAGAAAGGAAGACACTAAGAGGGGATAAAATAAAAACAAATAAGATAGGAGGAGAGAGAGAGAGAGAGAGAGAGAGAGAGAGAGAGAGAGAGAGAGAGAGAGAGAGTGTATAAATCAATGAAGGGAGAGAAACGGATACACAGGAGAGAAGAAAAAGATGGACTGAATAAATGACAAAAGACACGAGATGGGAAGGAAGATGGCAGAACAAGATCAATAAAAGAGAGAGAGAGAGAAGAGAGATTTAAACAACAGAGGCGAAGAGAAGGGAGTTAACTCAGTGTCATTCCACTTAGACGATTGTAGCATCACGGATTCTACTGGAGATGTTGTGATATATATTAGGATGAATTAAAGTAATAGAATATAAAATTATAATAAGGTAAATTATATAAATAAAATATTAATTATATTAGGAATAACGATTGAAGTTTATTTTGTTAATTATTATTATTATGATAATTTATTTGTCACAATTTGGGTAAAAACAGCCGGTAATTTTGTTATTCCTAATATAATTCCTACTATGATTTCATGTTATATTTCTAAAATAAACACAGTTTTTCTGATAGAATTTGTGATGTGTATATGAATTTTAGCTGTGGTCGTACATGTGGGAGTCGTCTTTGTGGGAGTCGTCCAAGTGAGAAAAAGTCGTTTATCTGGGAATCGTCTGGCTGGTAGGTAATCCCTTCATACATCACTGATATATAACCAACGCAACGTAAAGGCGATTTTCCAACGAACCCCACTAGCTGGTGATGTAAGGCCAGGATTATGTAATACAGAATAAGGTTCTAAGACAGGAGGAGTGAAGGTGTGTGGCAGACAGGTGAATAAAATCGGAAGAAATAACATAAAATAATTCGAAACATTGATGATGATGATAAGGCAAAAAAGAAAGAGAAAAAGAAAAAATATGATGAGAGAGAGAGAGAGAGAGAGAGAGAGAGAGAGAGAGAGAGAGAGAGAGAGAGAGAGAGAGAGAGGAATTGGGTAACAAAAAGGAATATTGAGAAAAGATGACGAAGATAATGAAACAAAGAGAGAAGGAAAGAATAAGATGGGAGGGGGTGAGAGAGCATCAGGTGTAGAGAGGAGAGGAGAGGAGAGGTAAGGTCAGATGAGATGAGCTTTACAGGACGCCTGACACAACCACTATCTGCCTACACAACACCCTCTTTATCTGGGTCATAGTCTTCCTCCTCCTCTTAGATTTCACACTCTTCATATTCTCTCTCCTTCTCCTCCTCTTACTATGCTACTATTCCTCCTTCTCGTCTTTCTCTCTCTCTTCATTTTGTTTGGTGCTGATACTGCCGCTCTTGTTATTGATAATTCTACTGAGGCTTCTGCACCAATACCACCACCACCACAGACGTTACTCTCCTACCACCCACCCACGTACTACCCGGGTCTCTCTCTATGGTCGCTAGCATCACGAAAACTTGTCATCTCCGCGTCGGCCGTCGCTACAAATACTGAGACCATGAGACCACTATCCCTTTAACACAGCCCAAATTGTTGCCCCCTCCCCCCCCTCTCCTCTGTAGACACAATACTTTAAATTCAACTTCCTGAAGATTGCTTTCACTCCCTATGTTCACTTATACATCCAATATAATTCTTAACACTAATTCCGCACGCTCGTTAGTGGTACCATAGCGGCTACCACAACCTCCTACGACCAGTGCTTCGTCACCACCGTCTCTACTTCTCTTGCAACCACATCCACAAACGCCCACGACTTCGTCCCTATTGCTATCACCACCATCATCACTTGTAGCACACAGTCTTATATCCATCACACTCTTCCACCATCACCGTGTACCACACTCTTACCACGACCCCAGTGCTCTCTTCATTGTCCAACCGATCCAGGCGCTCCTCGTCCTCCTCCAGTAGCAGCGGAAGCCACCAGCCAGCCTCACCCCCCTCAGGAGTCCTTTGTCCTGGCGGGTCGACGAGGAGGCGGCGGCGGCGTCCCCGTCTGGCAGTACTGTCGGAGCTGCAGTGGGTTGCATGGCGGTCAATAAATGGAACAAGAGGGTGGCCGGGCTGCAGTCATACGCCGTAAGTAGAAATATCTAGAGAACCGCCCCACTTGGTGTGTGGGTGTTGGCCCGCCCCTTATAGATGGCGCTGCTCCGGTGAGGGTCACTCACGAGGGAGCGAGAGACCTCTTTCAAGATAATTACCTTCATGAAGACAACTATGAGTTAAATGTATAAAGATCTAGAGGGAGGACCCTATGGTTGAGGGGTATTACTGTGCTCATCTCGAAGAAAAAACTGCTCTAGTACATATCGCTAATGACGTGTTATACCTGTGATCTGGCCTCCGGTAGATACACATGACTGAACACTCTCAGCCACCTGACCTATATCCAAGCTATTGGTTTGTCTATTTTTTCATGTGGTAAGAGCAATTAAGATATATGACTTAGTTAAATAAGATGGATTAACCGAGTTGTGAGGTGTATGTGGATCCAAAGACGCGGAGAAGTGCGAGGAATGAAGGAGGTGAATGATGATGAACTTCGACTTACTAGGACTTGTAGTTGGTCGCTGCGATCGGGTAAAGACTAACGCGTTGTGATCAAGAATGAAAGAAAGGAGAGGATGATGGAGACGGAGCACTACCCAGGGAAACGCAAGCAGGGAAACATTGACTTATATAACGTGTTCTAGAGTAGGTAGTGATCTAGATGACAACTATTATGAGGGGGTTATGTTACTGCACTGTACATACGTCACTGTGTAGTAATCTGGAAGTGAATAAATCTAACTAGAAACCATAATCAGGACATTGACCGCTAATAGCAACAAAATGGAACGACTTCTCTATGATCATGATTATACTTCAGTGGTTATAATCTAAGGGTGATTATTGGTCCTTAGTAATTTGGTAATAGGTGTTCCAGTGTGTTATAGAGACGTCTTTACTAGATTATTATCGAACACACATTTTTTTAGTCTTTAAATGGATCATAACTTAATTATTAAATCTAGTAAACAAAACCAGTGTAACGTAGCTAAGACAGACAAGGCTAAGAGGGGAGTTCTGTGGATGAAGAAAGACAACAATGAATAAGATGAAAGTTTGGAGAATGTGAGAGGAAAGAAGGGAATGGGGGGAAGTGGCAAGTAGGAGTGAGGAGGAAGAGAGGGAGGTTAGGAAAAGTGCAAGGAACAAAAGAGGAAGAAGCGAGGAGAAAAGAGGAATAAGATGGACGAGAGAGAGAGAAGTGACAGAGTAAGATGGAGAGAAGCGAGGAGGGAAACTGAGTGTAAAATGGAGATGACGGGAGAGAAATTGTGAAAGTGTGAAAGACAAGATAGGAAGAGAAGAGCAAGAGAGAGAGAGAGAGTCGAAATAATGTTTCGTCACCCTTGAGTTACATAATGTTTAATTAAGGTAAAGAAAGCGTCGAAATAAGGTGTGTGTGTGTGTGTATGCGCCGTAGAGAGTTATGTGTGTGTTGAGGGTCATTCTTTTTATTTTATCTATCAAAAAAGCCTGTGAGAGAGAGAGAGAGAGAGAGAGAGAGAGAGAGAGAGAGAGAGAGAGAGAGAACTTCCCCAGTGAAAAACTGGCTAATATTGCTCAATTTATGATAACATTTGTCTACGCACTCCTTCACAACCATCCATAACCCTCTAAAACCATTAAATCACCAACAACCATTCATAACCAACCACAACCTTCTACCACCAACCACAATCCTCCACACCCTTATCTACCAATCCGGCTCATGGCTACACATTTCTCTCTCAGTCGATAAGAATCAAACTGAAATGAATCTTTAATAAAACACAAGAGAGAGAGAGAGAGAGAGAGAGAGAGAGAGAGAGAGAGAGAGAGAGAGAGAGAGACTCCCATAAAGAAATCTTCCCACGGTTATAGATCAAGAATATCAACCCAAAGACGACCATTGGTTTGAGCTTGTCTTGTGTCGTGATTTGATTGTCTGAGTCTTAGGGGAAAATTACACGTTCCTTGTGAAGAGTCTTTGATGACGTAATTCTACCAGTCGAGGTTTACGCCGTTTAATCTGGAAAAAAAAATTTCTTACTTTTTTGTTAAAGTTTAACGGATTATTACTTTACGTTGGTGTTATAAATGTCTTATAGGCGGATATTTTCTGTGTTTACTGTTGTGTTACAATAATTAGAATATACAACCTTTATTGTAATGTTTAATTAAACAATACACATCAGAGAAGTGTTGTATTTTCTCCAACAATTCCTTCATGGTGTTTTGAATATACACACACAAACAAAATCTGTTCGTACGAGTGTAAACAAGTTTGTGATTTTATTTTTTTTTCCATATGATAACGTTTATTCCGAGGTAAACTTGAACCCTTGAGAACTGAAATACCACCAATAAATATTGAACTCTCTATAAAATCAACATGAAATCACCATTAAAAATCACCACTGAGTCCTTAAAACACTGATAAGAAAGTGTCACTACCTCCAGCACCACCTTCCAAATCCTTATGAATATAGTATTATATAACTCGCGAGGCTGGGGGGGGGGGGGGTGAATACTGTCGAAATCTACACCAATAAATCTGAAGGTGTTTGCAAATATTGAAAACGTTGCTGAAGGAGTGAATCCGAGAGCTTTAAGGTTCCGGTTGAGAGGAGTTGAGAAAGGTGAGATCTGGAGAAGAGGAGATGTGAGAGTGTTTGTTTATATCTTCATTGTTTTGATGGAATTGTTAGTGCAATTTGACCGACTACCTCTGATCTTAAACCTACCTGAGAGAGTTAAAGAGAAGGTTAAATGGGGGAGAGAGAGGAGGTAGGAGGAAGAGGGGCGGTAGAAGGGAGAGAGGGGAAGAAAGGGGAGGTGGGAGGAATACAGGGGAGGTATGAGATAGAGAGAGAGAGAGAGAGAGAAAGAGAGAGAGAGAGAGAGAGAGAGACAACAATAACACTAAGATACCCTCCCCGGCAACAAAAGACTCCACGCTGTATCCATTTTTTTAACATTCTAAAGCCATCCTAATTTTACCCCCAAGTATGTATTTAAAACTCTCCTTGTAGGAAGCCGGATACATTCTGGGAAAAAACACAAAAAGGTAATAGTTTTCGCGCCTCAAAATTTAACAATGAAAGAAAAAATTTCTGAAGTCCTGGATCTTAACCTTAGAGACTTAGGAGTTACTGAAGCACTTGTACCATCTCTTGTGGTAGTCTAAGTGTACATATATCCTTGTCTTCAGTCGGATGATACCCTTTAGTTTCCTGGAAGTTTTGAACTACGTGAGGAGATAACCTGACGGGGGGTAAATTACTTTTTACTGAACTTAAGAAATTAAAGGATATCTATATAAATTAATCTAAAAGTATATCCTGGGGGTGATTTAGTAGTTATAAAAGGATATACACTTAATCACACCTCTTCCTGGATATAAAAAACGATATTTCTTTTTGTATACAATGAAATAAGATGAAAATAACCAAGTTAACCCTGGTACTGTACAACATAGTATAATCTGTCATTATAAAGTCTGGATTATTTTATGCTGTTATGTTATTAATCTGGACGTACCCGAGTGGAGAGAAGGACCCAAGTCTATGATGTGTGTGTGGAGTTGAAATACTGTATATTCCAGCCACCCTCCCTCAGGAACGGGAGCAACAAGGGCAGACATCTCCAGAACGTATTGTCCTTCACATCAACACAGAAACTCCATTCTCATGTGGGTAAATGTATTCTGAGTGGGCGAGGTGACGTGACGTGTTAACTGTTTCAGCTGCTGACTGTGTAGCTGTTACTATTAGCGAGACTTTCACTGTTGCTGCTATTATCTATATTGCCTTTGTTATTCCATTTCAAGCTATTGTTACAGCACCATAACCAACCGCTAGCTATCACTGCCGCTATAACCAAACTTGTGCTACTGTTGTCCATTAACAATTCTATCAAATCGGTGGTGCCTTTACCCTATTATACCGTTCAAACGACACCATTACAGCTGCTATTTGCATTAGCTTACAACCAACAATTGTTATTATAATGTCTTCCTTACATAACAGTGCCAATCCCAGCAGGCTCCTCGGCGTAAAGTTCTACCACAAACGTCCCTGACCAACGTCACCCCCAACACTTTGCACCAACAAGTAAACACTCTCCAGGCGTCACATCTTTTCTCCTCAGATACGAAATAATGAATATCAACATAATTTTTTTACGGCGCAGATCTTTTTCTTCCCCCCAAAACAAACAAAGACACATAACTCTTACATATATTCCAAGCCGAAAAAAACCCGACTCCCATCTAACTCCTGACACATAAGACTCCCACCAGTTTCAGGTTCGTTCCTCGGGAGTGAAAAGTTTCTAAAGAGAGATCGATCAGGCGAAGAGATATTGCTGCCTCGAAAAGGGGTCTCTCACAGTCTCATACAAATTTGGACAGTTGGCCATCCGGGTGACATACGGCTTTTCACAAGTTGTCTCCTTAGAAGGAAGTGGAGATAAATTGTTTTTCTCTCCTGTGGCTCCCAATATTGTTTTGTTCTGGTCTTTGTTAGGTATACAGTGTGTGTGTGTGTGTGTGTGTGTGTGTGTGTGTGTGTGTGTGTGTGTGTATTTTTTGCTCTTTGATAGTGTCGCCTTCCACTCAATTCACCGATGATAATTCTGAACCATCAACAACTGCCTTGAAATTGCTATAGGATAATATCATTCTCATTTGTATACAGCATGAAAAAAATTTACTCATTATACGTAGAATTTGTAGATTAATTATATACTGTATGTGTATTTTCATATATAATTCTGGTGTATATCATGATGACCTACACCATCTTATCGAGTGATTCACATGATTGTGTATCCAATTACAAGGCCAAGAATCTCAATGTTCATATGTAAATGGCCTAAATAGAAGAATAATCCAGAGGCTTTATAATTTAAAACAATAGAGAAACTAGAATCTTGCTTAAAACAGAACCTAGAACAAACAAAAGCACAAATTACAACGTCTAATATAAAAGTACAAAATAAAAAAAAATCTAAACCACGAGCATAAACCAAAACATCTCGAAAACAAAACCACAAACTAGAATCTTATTAAAAACAAAAACATTCTCAAAAGTACAAAACTATCTAAACCAAACATCAACAAAAAGTAAAATAATCAATCAAAACTTAGAACAAAAGATAACAAGAGCTGATCATTGGATACATCAAACCACCACAAAAAAAAAAAAAAAAGTTTCCCAAGCGCGCAAAAACCACTTTCAATCAAGTTAAAAAATGCGAACAAAAAGCTACTTATTGTCCGTCAAAAACCAGACACACTTCCCTATGAGCCCATTAGAGCGAGGCAGACATACAGGTTCTCTTAGAGGTTGGTCCTGTTTAGAAACTTGTCCGGTTACCTTCACACGTATACTGGCTCAATGCTTTGACGTTTGGAGTCGTGAGTGGCACTGGCGTCGAGGTTATGAGTGGCACTGGAGTCGAAGTTATGAGTGGCACTGGCGTCGAGGTTATGAGTGGCACTGGAGTCGAGGTCATGAGTGGCAGTGGCGTCGAGGGTATGAGTGGCACTGGAGTCGAGGTCATGAGTGGCAGTGGCGTTGAGGTTATGAGTGGCACTGGCGTCGAGGTTATGAGTGGCACTGGAGTCGAGGTCATGAGTGGCAGTGGCGTCGAGGTTATGAGTGGCAGTGGCGTTGAGGTCATGAGTGGCACTGGGGGATTGCGTAGGAAGGTCAGGCAAGGAATCGAGGTTGGTTTGAATCTTTTATGTCAACACACACGTAATTCATCTAGCGAAAAGGGCAAAGTAAACACCAAGGCCAATGTGACATTCAGTGTGGCATACTGCTGCATTAACGACATACAGGTGTGACACTGCGCTTTGTTTTATGTTCTGATCTGGCAATATTCCAGACTGTTGAAAGAGTGAAGGTGCATAGGTGGTAGCTTAGGCGCATATATGATGAGTCTGAGGTAAGGTTTGTGGTGTTGAGTGTAGTGACATGAGTACAGTATAGACTGACACATAGGCTGTACTATAGGTGTTTGTGTCATACTGTCGTGTATCAAGAGTAAATGTTAGGTTTTGTTTTAATTTAGGTGTAATAGGACGATGCCGTTTAGTAGTGCTCTCTCTCTCTCTCTCTCTCTCTCTCTCTCTCTCTCTCTCTCTCTCTCTCTCAACCCGTCGACAAGTCTTAAAAGAGAAGTCTCCGAAGAATATAAATCAAGTTGTCTTAATAGTGACTGGCAATATAAATTCTTCATAAACACATACTCTTGGATGGCACCTTAGCCATTTTTTTCTGAGGTTAGAAAAAGCTGCCTTGGTCAGGACTATTTCCGGGATTGTGGTCAGGTCTTTAGCCAATTGACATAGAGGAGGAGAACTGACGGCGTCATATTGAGGTTGAGAAACTTAAGGCCATTAATTATAGTCAGTGGTGAAAGTATATGTAGAGCTCTCATCATGGCCGGTGGCTGTGTTTCCATCAAAGAAGCAGCTTACAATGTGTTCCTATGGGGCGAGGAAGACATCTACTGGGCATAGTTCTATACACATATAGTGTCTCTAAAAATATAAAGCTATCTCTGTTGTACCTCTGCTTCAAAATTAAAAAAAATGTATATTAAACAGAACGTCAGACGATAGACAGACAGGTCAGAGGAGTTTACAGTAGCGCCGCGAACAGCCTGTGCAGGTGATGGTCAATTAAGATGTGATTTAACGACACCTCCAAGAGCTTCATCTTTCCTAACCTAACCTAATCTTCAACGGTGCAAAATTTATCCCAATGCCACCCTAATTACACACCTTCTTGGACTTTCATTTACGAGAAAACAAATCCAAGTTACGAATCTTTGAAAGTATAGGTCCAGGTCCAGGTCTGGCAGCCTTCCACGTGGGGGTTCCATCGTGAAGGAATTGCCAAGTATACCATGGGGGGGCCATTACCCACTTCCCTGTGCACGGGGCTATGACGGCACTAATCTCCCGAGGGGATAAAGAAATTAATTTCCCGGTTGTCAGAGTGAGGGAATTTTTCTATTGTTGGTAAGTCCCGGAGGCGGGTCCCGTTAGTCCAGGGCCCTCGTGCTTGGGTACTGAAGGGAGAGGGGGGGGATGGAAGGAGTGGGAGTTGGAGGATGAGGGGGATGAGAAGAGAGAGCCAGAGAGGGAAAGAGGGGGGGGGGGGAAGGACCCCCTTGCCTGATTTCCGTCTTGGTAAAGATTATTGGGAAGTAAATTTAAAACGTACCGTCTCAGGTGAGAAGTAATTCCCTCACATTCTTTATTGGCAATTGTAAACTTATTGCCTTTTTTATCCTTGTCTATAATTGTTCAATAAAATTTCACAATTTATCCACTAATCGTCAGAGCAGAATACAAATACAGGTGTGTGGTGAACGTTTAGTCGTATTAATAATAATCTTTACACTCGGAAGAGATTAATATGATTTACTTATTTTTTGTCTGTTAAGAGACAGGTTGAACTAAACGGGAATAAAGTTTAAAATAAAATAATGTTATAAAAACACGAATGCACGCACGCACACACTCACGCGTATGTGTATAAATAAACAATATCAATTATAGCTATAAAAACCTGGCATATATTATATACCGAGATAATTTTCTCATTATTATATCCCATTAATCTACTCCTGACCTAAACTGTGGCACACAATTAAGAAAAAAGTTGAAATTCGAGTACTTAAAACTGCTGGTGATGGGAGTACTGTGCTTACTCAAGGTGGTGTTGTAATGTACGGCAAGTATCAGGTGGAGGCTCACCTACACTCTCTCTCACCCGAATCTTAATACTTGATGCTACCACTGTAAGACATATAGACAGAGAGAAGTAAACATTGTGGGTAAAATAAATAGATCTCACCTCACACCGTCACTGCCCTCACACCATCACTACTCCCTCACACCATCACTGCTCCCTTACACCATCACTGCTCCCTCACACCATCACTGCCCTCACACCATCACTGCTCCCTCACACCATCACTGCCCTCACACCATCACTGCTCCCTCACACCATCATTGCTCCCTCACACCATCACTGCTCCCTCACACCATCACTGCCCCCTCACACCATCACTGCCCTCACACCATCACTGCTCCCTCACACCATCATTGCTCCCTCACACCATCACTGCTCCCTCACACAATAACTGCTCCCTCACACAATAACTGCTCCCTCACACCATCACTGCCCTCACACCATCACTGCTCCCTCACACCATCACTGCTCCCTCACACCATCACTGACCTCACACCATCACTGCTCCCTCACACCATCACTGACCTCACACCATCACTGCTCCATCACACCATCACTGCTCCCTCACACCATCACTGCTCCCTCACACCACCACTGCTCCCTCACACCATCACTGCTCCCTCACACAATAACTGCTCCCTCACACCATCACTGCTCCCTCACACCATCACTGCTCCCTCACACCATCACTGCTCCCTCAAACCATCACTGCTCCCTCACACCATCACTGCTCCCTCACACCAACACTGCTCCCTCACACAATAACTGCTCCCTCACACCATCACTGCTCCCTCACACAATAACTGCTCCCTCACACTATCACTACTCCCGCACACCATCACTGCTCCCTCACACCATCACTACTCCCTCACACCATCACTGCCCTCACACCATCACTACTCCCTCACACCATCACTGCTCCCTCACACCATCACTGCCCTCACACCATCACTGCTCCCTCACACCATCACTGCTCCCTCACACCATCACTGCTCCCTCACACCATCACTGCTCCGTCACACCATCACTGCTCCCTCACACCATCACTGCTCCCTCACACCATCACTGCTCCCTCACACCCTCACTACTCCCTCACACCATCACTGCCCTCACACCATCACTGCTCCCTCACACCATCACTGCTCCCTCACACCATCACCGCTACCTCACACCCTCACTTCTCCCTCACACCATCACTGCTCCCTCACACCATCACTACTCCCTCACACTATCACTGCTCCCTTACACCACCACTGCCCTCACACCATCACTGCTCCCTCACACCATCACTGCCCTCACACCATCACTGCTCCCTCACACCATCACTGCTCCCTCACACCATCACTACTCCCTCACACCATCACTACTCCCTCACACCATCACTGCTCCCTCACACCATCACTGCTCCATCACACCATCACCGCTACCTCACACCCTCACTTCTCCCTCACACCATCACTGCTCCCTCACACCATCACTACTCCCTCACACCATCACTACTCCCTCACACCATCACTACTCCCTCACACCATCACTACTCCCTCACACCATCACTGCTCCCTTACACCACCACTGCCCTCACACCATCACTGCTCCCTCACACCATCACTGCCCTCACACCATCACTGCTCCCTCACACCATCACTGCTCCCTCACACCATCAGTGCCCTCACACCATCACTACTCCCTCACACCATCACTGCCCTCACACCATCACTACTCCCTCACACCATCACTGCTCCCTCACACCATCACTGCTCCCTCACACCAACACTGCTCCCTCACACCATCACTGCTCCCTCACACCATCACAACTCCCTCACACCATCACTACTCCCTCACACCATCACTGCTCCCTCACACCATCACTACTCCCTCACACCATCACTGCTCCCTTACACCACCACTGCCCTCACACCATCACTGCTCCCTCACACCATCACTGCCCTCACACCATCACTGCTCCCTCACACCATCACTGCTCCCTCACACCATCACTGCTCCCTCACACCATCAGTGCCCTCACACCATCACTACTCCCTCACACCATCACTGCTCCCTCACACCATCACTACTCCCTCACACCATCACTGCTCCCTCACACCATCACTGCTCCCTCACACCAACACTGCTCCCTCACACCATCACTGCTCCCTCACACCATCACTGCTCCCTCACACCATCACTGCTCCCTCACACCATCACTGCTCCCTCACACCATCACTACTCCCTCACACCATCACTGCTCCCTCACACCATCAGTGCCCTCACACCATCACTGCTCCCTCACACCATCACTGCTCCCTCACACCATCACTGCTCCCTCACACCATCACTGCTCCCTTACACCATCACTGCTCGATCACACCATCACTGCTCCCTCACACCATCACTGCTCCCTCACACCAACACTGCTCCCTCACACCATCACTGCTCCCTCACACCATCACTGCTCCCTCACACCAACACTGCTCCCTCACACCATCACTGCTCCCTCACACCATCACTGCTCCCTCACACCATCACTACTCCCTCACACCATCACTGCTCCCTCACACCATCACTGCTCCCTCACACCAACACTACTCCCTCACACCATCACTACTCCCTCACACCATCACTGCTCCCTCACACCATCACTGCTCCCTCACACCATCACTGCTCCCTCACACCATCACTACTCCCTCACACCATCACTGCTCCCTCACACCATCAGTGCCCTCACACCATCACTGCTCCCTCACACCATCACTGCTCCCTCACACCATCACTGCTCCCTCACACCATCACTGCTCCCTTACACCATCACTGCTCGATCACACCATCACTGCTCCCTCACACCATCACTGCTCCCTCACACCAACACTGCTCCCTCACACCATCACTGCTCCCTCACACCATCACTGCTCCCTCACACCATCACTACTCCCTCACACCATCACTGCTCCCTCACACCATCACTACTCCCTCACACCATCACTGCCCTCACACCATCACTGCTCCCTCACACCATCACTGCTCCCTCACACCATCACTGCTCCCTCACACCATCAGTGCCCTCACACCATCACTACTCCCTCACAACACCACTGCTCCCTCACACCATCACTGCCCGCACACCATCACTGCTCCCTCACACCATCACTGCTCCCTCACACCATCACTGCCCGCACACCATCACTGCTCCCTTACACCATCACTGCTCGATCACACCATCACTGCTCCCTCACACCATCACTACTCCCTCACAACACCACTGCTCCCTCACACCATCACTGCCCGCACACCATCACTGCTCCCTCACACCATCACTGCTCCCTCACACCATCACTGCTCCCTCACACCATCACTGCTCCCTCACACCATCACTGCTCCCTCACACCATCAGTGCCCTCACACCATCACTACTCCCTCACAACACCACTGCTCCCTCACACCATCACTGCCCGCACACCATCACTGCTCCCTCACACCATCACTGCTCCCTCACACCATCACTGCTCCCTCACACCATCACTACTCCCTCACACCATCACTGCTCCCTCACACCATCACTACTCCCTCACACCATCACTGCCCTCACACCATCACTGCTCCCTCACACCATCACTGCTCCCTCACACCATCACTGCTCCCTCACACCATCAGTGCCCTCACACCATCACTACTCCCTCACAACACCACTGCTCCCTCACACCATCACTGCCCGCACACCATCACTGCTCCCTCACACCATTACTGCTCCCTCACACAATAACTGCTCCCGCACACAATAACTGCTCCATCACACCATCACTGCCCTCACACCATCACTGCTCCCTCACACCATCACTGCTCCCTCACACCATCACTGCCCTCACACCATCACTGCTCCCTCACACCATCACTGCTCACTCACACCATCACTGCTCCCTCACACCATCACTGCTCCCTCACACAATAACTGCTCCCTCATACCATCACTGCTCCCTCACACCATCACTGCTCCCTCACACCATCACTGCTCCCTCACACCATCACTGCTCCCTCACACAATAACTGCTCCCTCACACCATCACTACTCCCTCACACCATCACTGCCCTCACACCATCACTGCTCCCTCACACCATCACTACTCCCTCACACCATCACTGCCCTCACACCATCACTGCTCCCTCACACCATCACTGCTCCCTCACACCATCACTACTCCATCACACCATCACTGCTCCCTCACACCATCACCGCTCCCTCACACCCTCACTACTCCCTCACACCATCACTACTCCCTCACACCATCACTGCTCCCTCACACCATCACTGCTCCCTCACACCATCACTGCTCCCTCACACCATCACTGCTCCCTCACACCATCACTGCTCCCTCACACCATCACTGCTCCCTCACACCATCACTGCTCCCTCACACCATCACTGCTCCCTCACACCATCACTGCTCCCTCACACCATCACTGCTCCCTCACACCCTCACTACTCCTTCACACCATCACTGCTCCCTCACACCATCACCGCTCCCTCACACCCTCACTACTCCCTCACACCATCACTGCTCCCTCACGCCATCACTGCTCCCTCACACCATCACTGCTCCCTCACACCATCACCGCTCCCTCACACCCTCACTACTCCCTCACACCATCACTACTCCCTCACACCATTACTGCTCCCTCACACCATCACTGCTCCCTCACACCATCACTGCTCCCTCACACCATCACTGCCCTCACACCATCACTGCTCCCTCACACCATCACTGCTCCCTCACACCATCACTGCTCCCTCACACAATCACTGCTCCCTCACACCATCACTGCTCCCTCACACCATCACTACTCCCTCACACAATCACTGCTCCCTCACACCATCACTGCTCCCTCACACTCTCACCGCTCCCTCATAACTTCCTTGCCCTCGTAGTTAGTCGTAGTAACAAGCGCATTATTTTTAATATATCTCAAGTGAGAGTTTCTATTGTGTCGGGTCTTCAGGTTACCTGAGCATACACATAGTGAGGCGAGATGAGGAGGAGGAAGATGAGGGAAGGAGAGAAGATGATGAAGAGAGGAGTGGGGGAAGGAGATAAAAGGAAGATGAATGTGAAGTGGCACAGGAAAGAGAGGAATAGAGAAAGATAAAGAGGAAGAGGAAGAAAGGGATGGTTGGAGAGGAACAGGAAGTGGGAAATAAGAACATAAGAATGGAGGAAACTGCAGTGGGCCTATTGGCCCATACTGGGCAGTCCCGTTTATACCCAACCCCTATTGCTCATATAAGCATCCAACCTATGCTTGAAGCTATCCAGAGTATTCGAGTTAATGATGATATTTGGTAACTTGTTCCATTCATCCACTACTCTGTTTCCATACCAGTGTTTACCTATTTCACGCCTAAATCTAAATTTGTCAAATTTAAAACCACTGTTACGAGTTCGCTCCTGGTTGGATAGTTTGAGTACCTTTGTAATGTCCCCTTTGTTTAACCCTGACTTCCATTTATACACCTCTATCATGTCGCCCCTCACTCTACGTCTCTCGAGGGAGTGCAAATTAAGATGCTTTAACCTGTCTCTGTACTCAAGGTTTCTGATGCCCGGGATTAGTCTTGTCATTCTCCTCTGGATTCTTTCCAAGGATTCTATATCCATTCTGTAGTACGGTGACCAGAACTGAAATGCGTAATCCAGGTGAGGTCTCACAAGCGCTAGATATAATTTAAATTTTAAATGACGATGAAGATTATAAAGAAGTGAACTAGGACGATGACGGACAAAGACGACAGAAGAAAACCTCGACCTCGTTTTCGATCAGGTCTCCAGGTTTCAGATAATTCCATTCTCTCCTTAGGTATTAATTGGTGTTAATTGACTGTCTGAGGCTCAAAGAGTTCCTCCCGCGCTTCAACTTAACCTCGGCTTCATTTCATCTTCAGTGGCGTCCTCTTAGACCCAACTCGGCAG
This sequence comes from Homarus gammarus, assembly GCA_958450375.1. NCBI lineage: Eukaryota > Metazoa > Arthropoda > Malacostraca > Decapoda > Nephropidae > Homarus > Homarus gammarus. Next base: position 32,913 of record CAUDMG010002898.1, on the reverse strand, counting down.
CCCTCAAATGGTGACGCTGTCTCCCCTTGGTCTGATGTTACCTGGCGTGTTCTAATTTACGTTCAGGTAAAAATGTTGCTCCCCCGCCACCGAGGCCAAGCAAACCCCTAAGTAGCAATGAACCCCATCAAGAGAGAGGTCCATTGTGAGTGGTTCCTATCCATTACCGATCCTTACCTAGCCTCTACCCTCACCTGACCTTCACCTAACCTCCTCAACTCTTCACCTGACCTCTTCACCTTCACCTTACCTCTTCCTCTTCACCTGACCTCTTCCCCTTCACCTGACCTCTTCCACACTTCACCTAACCTCTTCTCCTTCACTTCACCACATCAACCCTTCACCTGACCTCTTCCTCTTCACCTGACCACTTCCACACTTCACCTAACCTCTTCTCCTTCACCTGACCACGTCAACCCTTCACCTGACCTCTTCCTCTTCACCTACCTTTTCCACACTTCACCTGACCTCTTCTCCTTCACCTGACCACATCAACCCTTCACCTAACCACTTCTATCCTTCACCTGACCCCCAACTCATCTCCCCGCCCCCTTCTCTCACCTAAATCCCAGGCGAGGAGAGAGAGAACCTGAGCCACATAATGAAACTAATTGCCATTTGAGACCCGATACCAGAGATTGACAGATGACTGGTTGGGACGTCTGTCATTATCCCACCTTAAATAAGGAATTGCTTATGCTATATATTAAATTATATGTGTCATTTTAGCTTACCTTAAGCATGGTTATGAATATTTTGTATAATTTTATATCACATCTATTGTACTCTGTTTCTATAGTAAATTATAGTACTGTATTATATATATTACTATATTAAATTATACATTCACAATCTAATATGAAATTACACTATACTAATACCATACTATATCACCCTATATCACATTTTACTTCTTATATCACACCACACGAAGCATATATAATTACATAGGCCTATAGTATATTTACATATATATATATATATATATATATATATATATATATATATATATATATATATATATATATATATATATATATATATATATCTTGATAAAATCATGATAAAATCACACGGGAGAATGGAAACAACGGAGTACCTTATATATATATATATATATATATATATATATATATATATATATATATATATATATATATATATATATATATATATATATATATATATATATATTTTATGAAAATCCACAATGACAACGTGGATAAGATAAATCTTGATAAAATCACACGGGAAAATGGAAACAACGGAGTACCTTAGCTTTCGTCTTTATTGCCTCTGAAGATGTTGCCTCTGAAGATGTCTTGAATAAAGACGAAAGCTAAGGTACTCCGTTGTTTCCATTTTCCCGTGTGATTTTATCAAGATATATATATATATATATATATATATTAGGGTGACAATAAAAAGTGAAAGTTTTTATTTTTAGATGGCCATTTGTCCAATACTGCGTACCCATGAAAAAAGAACACAGGCGAAATCCTGGGTCATTTGGACAATATTTAGAGGTGGCTCAAGCCATTTGAAGTTAACACTACTGAAATTATTATTGATTTTTTCTAATTTCTTTATTTATGAACCGATTACTATGAAACTTTGCAGGTATATGTAGAATGCAAATTCAAACTAAAGTTGTTCCTAACATTTTTTCTAAAAATGAGTAATGAGTATTTTGGCTGGTGCAGCTATTGGCAATGCAGAGGGGAGGGAGAGGCGGGTGTCAGTCCGGGTAGGGGGAAGAGGTTGTGTGCCAGTGTCTGACTGGTACAGTAGCATCAGTTGTGTGTGAGACGTGACGGTGGGTGTGTGTGCGTCGCTCTTGTTGCAGTATTACTGTTAGTACCATTGTCTTTGTCTAAAATCAATGCATCAATTTAGGTATATAACACTTTAAAAACTTTATACAAGTGATCTTGCATGCCGTATGCTTTATGGGTGCTGTTGTTTGCATAACAGTAACAACATAAGTTACATAAATGTTTTTGTTTGTTTCAGGTTCAATGGCGAGTACACGTTCAAAAACTGAAGTTTGGCTCATTGGTCAACACATAACCGAAATCACGGGTGCACAACTTCCTTCAAGAGGAGATGTTCTACGTCTGTTTTTCCACGGTCACAATGAACATAAGAAAACAGTGAATGATTCTGCGAGTGAAGTTGCAGCATCGGCTATTAGTTTCTGGAATAAAGCACAGATTCCTACCATAACTGAGAAGAGTATTGGACGAAAGGTAGTGGATCTTTTTTTAATGTGGAAGGGACCTAAGAAAAACTGCACTCGCACTACAGACACACAACGTAAGAAAGAGGAAACTTTTTGTGATGAGTTAGAGGACCTCTTCGATGTTGCCCACCCCAAGGCAATGCAGCTCTTGACCATCAAAGAAGACCGAGCATTCCTGGCAGCGCAACGAGAAAAAGGGAGAAGAGGTGTAATGGCAGGAGTAGACAAAAAGATTGCTTGTTCCATGAAGCGTCGGGAAGAAAGCAAGAGTAAGCAATCTCTACAACAGAATCAAGCCAGTTCTGCTCTTGAATATGATGAGTTGGGTTCTTCGTCTGAAACAGAATCACAATCAAGCTCGTCATCATCTACAAGTTCCCTAGCGATATCACCAGTGGTATCTTCTTCCAATCGTAAGCGTGCTACTCTCAAAGTTATCACCCCTGAATTGTCAAGTACATTGGACCGCACTGGGATCAGTCACCGCTCTGCTCTCCGGATCGTCAGTGCCACAGCTGCTAGTCTAGGTCATGACCCAATGGAACTAGTTTTAAACTATGAGACAGTGCGTACTTCGCGAGCGACCCACCGTTCTGGGATTGCCAACGAAATTAAAGAAAAATTTCAACCTAGTGAAGTGCTCACTGTGCACTGAGATGGAAAAATTATTCCTGATGAACAAGGAGCGAGTGTTGACCGAATCGCCAATCTTGTCTCCGGAATCAATACTGAAAAGCTGCTTGGTGTCCCGAAACTATTGTCAGGGACTGGACAGGCCATTGCTACAGCAGTCAGTGCAGCGCTGGAAGAGTGGAAAATATCAGAGAATGTTTCAGCACTCAGTTTTGACACAACAGCTTCAAACACTGGGCACTTGTCGGGGGCATGTGTCATTCTGGAGCAGAAACTCGGCCGCCGTCTTCTGCATCTCGCGTGTCGTCACCACATCCTTGAGCTTGTTGCCGAGAAAGCGTATGTGGAATGCATGGGGCCTTCCTCTGGACCAGATATTACTCTCTTCTCTCGCTTCAAGCATAAGTGGAAGGACATCAGTCAAGATGACTACAGCCCTCTCTCAGACGTGATGATTACCGTGAGGTACTGGAGCTAGCAATCAGGTGTCTCGATGGAGCTCTACCCAAGTTTAATCTCCGACGGCCCGGAGCACTTCACCGAGCACGGTGGATGGCTAAGCTCATTTATGTCATGAAGATCCTGATTTTTGCTAATCAGTTTAAACTAACTGCTCGTGAGACATTAGGCTTGAAACGATTCACATTCTTTGTGCTAGAGGTGTATGTCAGTGCATGGTTCACGGCCTCCGTTCCATCCTCCGCTCCTGCTAATGATTTGCGGCTCCTCCAAGACCTGTCAGAGTACCACGACGTCAAAATATCAAGAACATGTCTCACAGTCTTCGGTCGTCACCTGTGGTACCTCAGTGAAGGCTTGGTGGGTCTTGCACTCTTCGATCCACAAGTTAATGCAACAATGAAGACAAACATAGTTCGGGCAATCGTTGAGAGGAAGGCGACCGAGGATTCACCAAAACGTGCTGCTCTTCCTGCCACATCTTCCCTTCCCACAAAGCAGCTCTCAGACTTTGCTTCTAGAGGATCAAACTTTCTATTTGAAAGTCTCAAAATGAAGACTTCTTTTTTGTCCAAGGAACCTGACACATGGTCTGATGATGAAGACTTCAAAACTGGCGTCGCAGTTGTGGGTGGTCTCAGAGTCATCAACGACACTGCAGAGAGAGGGATTGCCTTGATACAGGCATTCAACAGCAAGATCACGAAGAGTGAAGACCAGCGTCAACATCTGCTGCAGGTTGTTGAAGAGCAGAGGCGGTCACAACCAGGGACATCAAAACAGGACCTTACAAGCAAAAAGCGAAAACAATGAATGGGTTGTCGACACCTCTCCCACCCATTGATGTAAGCGTGTTCACTGCAGTTTCATTTTAAAAAGGAATTAATCATTTATATGTACAGTGTACACATAAACTTGCTCAATATGTAAATTTTAAAATAAACGGGCATATTATGAATATTCGTATTTTTTGCCTATAAGGATAAAACTTCAATTGACTTGAGCTACCTCTAAATATTGTCCAAATGACCCAGGATTTCGCCTGTGTTCTTTTTTCATGGGTACGCAGTATTGGACCAATGGCCATTCCATTTAATCAATATTAGTTATTCACCCCTATGCACTATTGTCACCCTACTCGACACTGTACTCGACCACCAGCACCATTGCCCGACACTGTACTCGGCCACCAGCACCATGGCCCGACACTGTACTCGACCACCAGCAACATGGCCCGACACTGTACTCGGCCACCAGCACCATGGCCCGACACGGTACTCGACCACTAGCACCAAGGCCCGACACTGTACTCGACCACCAGCACCATGGCCCGACACTCTACTCGACCACCGGCACCATGGCCCGACACTGTACTCGACCACCAGCACCATGGCCCGACACTGTACTCGACCACCAGCACCATGGCCCGGCACTGTACTCGACCACCAGCACCATGGCCCGAAACTGTACTCGACCACCAGGACCATGGCCCGACAATGTACTCGACCACCAGCACCATGCCCCGACACTGTACTCGACCACCAGCACCATGGCCCGACACTGTACTCGACTACCAGCACCAGGGCCCATCACTGTACTCGACCACCAGCTCCATGGCCCGACACTGTACTCGACCACCAGCACAATGGCCCGACACTGTATTCAACCACCAGCACCATGGAACGACACTGTACTCGACCACCAGCCCCATGGCCCGGCACTGTACTCGACCACCAGCACCATGGCCCGACACTGTACTCGACCACCAGCACCATGGCCCGACACTGTACTCGACCACCAGCACCATGGCCCAACACTGTACTCGACCACCAGCACCATGGCCCGACACTGTACTCGACCACCAGCACCATGGCCCGACACTGTACTCGACCACCAGCACCATGGCCCGACACTCTACTCGACCACCAGCACCATGGCCCGACACTGTACTCGACCACCAGCACAATGGCCCGACACTGTACTCGACCACCAGCACCATGGCCCGACACTGTACTCGACCACCAGCACCATGGCCCGACACTGTACTCGACCACCAGCACCATGGCCCGACACTGTACTCGACCACCAGCACCATGGCCCGACACTGTACTCGACCACCAGCACCATGGCCCGACACTGTACTCGACCACCAGCACCATGGCCCGACACTGTACTCGACCACCAGCATCATGGCCCGACACTGTACTCGACCACCAGCATCATGGCCCGACACTGTACTCGACCACCAGCATCATGGCCCGACACTGTACTCGACCACCAGCACCATGGCCCGACACTGTACTCGACCACCAGCACCATGGCCCGACACTGTACTCGACCACGAGCATCATGGCCCGACACTACTCGACCACCAGCACCATGGCCCGACACTGTACTCGACCACCAGCACCATGGCCCGACACTGTACTCGACCACCAGCATCATGGCCCGACACTGTACTCGACCATCAGCACCATGGCCCGACACTGTACTCGACCACCAGCACCATAGCCCGACCCTGTACTCAAACAACAGCACCATGGCTCGACACTGTACTCGATCACCAACACCATGGCCCAACACTGTACTCGACCACCAGCATCATGGCCCGACACTGTACTCGACCAACAGCACCATGGCCCGACACTGTACTCGACAACCAGCACCATGGCCCGACACTGTACTTGACCACCAGCATCATAGCCCGACACTGTACTCGACCACCAGCATCATGGCCCGACACTGTACTCGACCACCAGCACTATGGCCCGACACTGTACTCGACCACCAGCACCATGGCTCGACACTGTACTCGACCACCAGCACCATGGCCCGACACTGTACTCGACCACCAGCACCATGGCCCGACACTGTACTCGACCACCAGCACCATGGCTCGACACTGTACTCGACCACCAGCACCATGGCCCGACAGTGTACTCGACCACCATCACCATGGCACGACACTGTACTCGACCACCAGCACCATGGCTCGACACTGTACTCGACCACCAGCACCATGGCCCGACACTGTACTTGACCACCAGCACCATGGCCCGACACTGTACTCGGCCACCAGCACCATGGCTCGACACTGTACTCGACCACCAGCACCATGGCCCGACACTGTACTCTACCACCAGCACCATGGCTCGACACTGTACTCGACCACCAGCACCATGGCTCGACACTGTACTCGACCACCAGCATCATGGCCCGACACTGTACTCGACCACCAACACCATGGCTCGACACTGTACTCGACCACCAGCATCATGGCCCGACACTGTACTCGACCACCAGCACCATGACCCGACACTGTACTCGACCACCAGCACCATGGCCCGACACTGTACTCGACCACCAGCACCATGGCCCGACACTGTACTCGACCACCAGCACCATGGCCCGGCACTGTACTCGACCACCAGCACCATGGCCCGAAAATGTACTCGACCACCGGCACCATGGCCCGACACTGTACTCGACCACCAGCACCATGGCCCGACACTGTACTCGACCACCAGCACCATGGCCCGACACTGTACTCGGCCACCAGCACCATGGCCCGACACTGTACTCGACCACCAGCAACATGGCCCGACACTGTACTCGGCCACCAGCACCATGGCCCGACACGGTACTCGACCACTAGCACCATGGCCCGACACTGTACTCGACCACCAGCACCATGGCCCGACACTCTACTCGACCACCGGCACCATGGACCGACACTGTACTCGACCACCAGCACCATGGCCCGACACTGTACTCGAACACCAGCACCATGGCCCGGCACTGTACTCGACCACCAGCACCATGGCCCGAAACTGTACTCGACCACCAGCACCATGGCCCGACACTGTACTCGACCACCAGCACCATGGCCCGACACTGTACTCGACCACCAGCACCAGGGCCCATCACTGTACTCGACCACCAGCACCAGGGCCCATCACTGTACTCGACCACCAGCTCCATGGCCCGACACTGTACTCGACCACCAGCACAATGGCCCGACACTGTACTCGACCACCAGCACCATAGAACGACACTGTACTCGACCACCAGCCCCATGGCCCGACACTGTACTCGACCACCAGCACCATTGCCCGACACTGTACTCGACCACCAGCACCATGGCCCTACACTGTACTCGACCACCAGCACCATGGCTCAACACTGTACTCGACCACCAGCACCATGGCCCGACACTGTACTCGACCACCAGCATCATGGCCCTACACTGTACTCGACCACTAGCACCATGGCCCGACACTGCACTCGACCACCAGCACCATGGCCCGACACTGTACTCGACCACCAGCATCATGGCCCGACACTGTACTCGACCACCAACACCATGGCTCGACACTGTACTCGACCACCAGCATCATGGCCCGACACTGTACTCGACCACCAGCACCATGACCCGACACTGTACTCGACCACCAGCACCATGGCCCGACACTGTACTCGACCACCAGCACCATGGCCCGACACTGTACTCGACCACCAGCACCATGGCCCGGCACTGTACTCGACCACCAGCACCATGGCCCGACACTGTACTCGACCACCAGCACCATGGCCCGGCACTGTACTCGACCACCAGCACCATGGCCCGACACTGTACTCGACCACCAGCACCATGGCCCGACACTGTACTCGGCCACCAGCACCATGGCCCGACACTGTACTCGACCACCAGCAACATGGCCCGACACTGTACTCGGCCACCAGCACCATGGCCCGACACGGTACTCGACCACTAGCACCATGGCCCGACACTGTACTCGACCACCAGCACCATGGCCCGACACTCTACTCGACCACCGGCACCATGGACCGACACTGTACTCGACCACCAGCACCATGGCCCGACACTGTACTCGAACACCAGCACCATGGCCCGGCACTGTACTCGACCACCAGCACCATGGCCCGAAACTGTACTCGACCACCAGCACCATGGCCCGACACTGTACTCGACCACCAGCACCATGGCCCGACACTGTACTCGACCACCAGCACCAGGGCCCATCACTGTACTCGACCACCAGCACCAGGGCCCATCACTGTACTCGACCACCAGCTCCATGGCCCGACACTGTACTCGACCACCAGCACAATGGCCCGACACTGTACTCGACCACCAGCACCATGGAACGACACTGTACTCGACCACCAGCCCCATGGCTCGAAACTGTACTCGACCACCAGCACCATGGCCCGAAACTGTACTCGACCACCAGCACCATGCCCCGACACTGTACTCGACCACCAGCACCATGGCTCAACACTGTACTCGACCACCAGCACCATGGCCCAACACTGTACTCGACCACCAGCAACATGGCCCGACACTGTACTCGGCCACCAGCACCATGGCCCGACACGGTACTCGACCACTAGCACCATGGCCCGACACTGTACTCGACCACCAGCACCATGGCCCGACACTCTACTCGACCACCAGCACCATGGACCGACACTGTACTCGACCACCAGCACCATGGCCCGACACTGTACTCGAACACCAGCACCATGGCCCGGCACTGTACTCGACCACCAGCACCATGGCCCGAAACTGCACTCGACCACCAGCACCATGGCCCGACACTGTACTCGACCACCAGCACCATGGCCCGACACTGTACTCGACCACCAGCACCAGGGCCCATCACTGTACTCGACCACCAGCACCAGGGCCCATCACTGTACTCGACCACCAGCTCCATGGCCCGACACTGTACTCGACCACCAGCACAATGGCCCGAAACTGTACTCGACCACCAGCACCATGGAACGACACTGTACTCGACCACCAGCCCCATGGCCCGACACTGTACTCGACCACCAGCACCATGGCCCGACACTGTACTCGACCACCAGCACCATGGCCAGACACTGTACTCGACCACCAGCACCATGGCTCAACACTGTACTCGACCACCAGCACCATGGCCCGACACTGTACTCGACCACCAGCATCATGGCCCTACACTGTACTCGACCACTAGCACCATGGCCCGACACTGTACTCGACCACCAGCACCATGGCCCGACACTGTACTCGACCACCAGCACCATGACCCGACACTGTACTCGACCACCAGCACCATGGCCCGACACTGTACTCGACCACCAGCACCATGGCTCGACACTGTACTCGACCACCAGCACCATGGCCCGACACTGTACTCGACCACCAGCACCATGGCCCGACACTGTACTCGACCACCAGCACCATGGCTCGACACTGTACTCGACCACCAGCACCATGGCCCGACACTGTACTCGACCACCATCACCATGGCACGACACTGTACTCGACCACCAGCACCATGGCCCGACACTGTACTCGGCCACCAGCACCATGGCCCGACACTGTACTCGGCCACCAGCACCATGGCCCGACACTGTACTCGACCACCAGCAACATGGCCTGACACTGTACTCGACCACTAGCACCATGGCCCGACACTGTACTCGACCACCAGCACCATGGCCCGACACTCTACTCGACCACCGGCACCATGGACCGACACTGTACTCGACCACCAGCACCATGGCCCGACACTGTACTCGAACACCAGCACCATGGCCCGGCACTGTACTCGACCACCAGCACCATGGCCCGAAACTGTACTCGACCACCAGCACCATGGCCCGACACTGTACTCGACCACCAGCACCATGGCCCGACACTGTACTCGACCACCAGCACCAGGGCCCATCACTGTACTCGACCACCAGCACCAGGGCCCATCACTGTACTCGACCACCAGCTCCATGGCCCGACACTGTACTCGACCACCAGCACAATGGCCCGACACTGTACTCGACCACCAGCACCATGGAACGACACTGTACTCGACCACCAGCCCCATGGCTCGAAACTGTACTCGACCACCAGCACCATGGCCCGACACTGTACTCGACCACCAGCACAATGGCCCGACACTGTACTCGACCACCAGCACCATGGCTCAACACTGTACTCGACCACCAGCACCATGGCCCGACACTGTACTCGACCACCAGCATCATGGCCCTACACTGTACTCGACCACTAG
>CAUDMG010002898.1:0-17500 GCA_958450375.1 Homarus gammarus | reverse complement strand
GAGAGAGAGAGGTAGGATGATGGTACTGGCTTAGGGAAGAAAAGTGAGAGTGAGGGAGGGCGAGGTGAGTGATGATACTGGCTTAGGGAGAGAGAGAGAGAGAGAGAGAGAGAGAGAGAGAGAGCAGGTGCATAAACGTATAATGTTTTTTCTGACCAGGTAAAATGGTGTATGATAATGACTTCCTCATCCAAGTGTTCTCTCTCTCTCTCACAGATTGACATACCATAAACTCACAGAGCTTAACACGCTGGCCACTAAGAGAGCACCACACAACGGCCACTCAGGGAGCATAACACACCACACCGGCCACTCAGGGAGCATAACACACCACGCCGGCCACTCAGGGAGCATAACACACCACGCCGGCCACTCAGAGAGCATAACACACCACACCAGCCACTCAGGGAGCATAACACACTACGCCGGCCACTCAGAGAGCATAACACACCACACACCGGCCACTCAGAGAGCATAAGACACTACGCCGGCCACTCAGAGAGCATAACACACTACGCCGGCCACTCAGAGAGCATAACACACTACGCCGGCCACTCAGAGAGCATAACACACTACGCCGGCCACTCAAGGAGCATATACGTATCCCTCCCAACCTAAAGTAAATAACACAATAAATTAGCCACAAGAAAAGGGAAAATAATGGAGTGGAAGAGAAATAAACCAATTACCGAGGCCATGTGAGTAGGGCGGCCACTGTGTTGTAGCTCTAACCAGTACAGGTGTCTATATCTACGTGTATAACTACCTATATCTACCTGTATAAACTACCTATGTATACTACGAACGTCAATCATCAATAGGTATATATATGGCGCTACAATCGGATGCCATTTACTGTAGTTTGGTATAATTGGGACTTTGTGTGATTAGGAAAGAGAGAGAGAGAGAGAGAGAGAGAGAGAGAGAGAGAAGTTATGTCTCTTACCCTCCTCGTCTCTTGCGATGAGCTGTTGTGGCCAGTTACGATATGCTCTCTCTCTCTCTCTCTCTCTCTCGAACACACGACCAATATTGTCAACACAATACTACCATACTACAACCACCACCACATCACCATCATCACCACACCACTATATCACTACACCACAATCACCACACCACACAGCACTATACCACACTACACCACTACACCACGACACACCATACCACACCACACTACATCACACCACCACAATACACCACACAGCACTATACCACACCACACCACACCACGACACACCATACCACACCACACTACACCACACCACCACAATACACCACATAGCACTATACCACACCACTACACCACGACACACCATATCACACCACACCACACTACACCACACCACAACACACCACACAGCACTATACCACACCACACCACGACACAACACCACAACAAAAGGTCTTGTTGAGCAGTGTGTAGAGAGCAACTTAACCCACACAACTTAAAAGTGAGTTAACCAGTGTACCTTAGTGTCCATACCTGTTAATCACTGTCTGTCTGTTTGTCTGTCTATTTATGCCTCCCTATCGCTGGTTCTGTCGGTATATCTGTCTGTCTTAGTTAACAATATCTCCCTCTCTCTCTCTCTCTGTAAGGTGGCTCTCGCTATTTTGGGAACACTGTCAGATAAACAAGATAAGAACATGAGAATGGAGGAAACTGCCGCGGGCCTATTGGCCCATACTGGGCAGTCCCGTTTACACCCAACCCCTATTGCGCATATAAGCATCCAACCTATGTTTGAAGCTATTCAGCGTATTCGAGTTAATGATGATATTTGGTAACTTGTTCCACTCATCCACTACTCTGTTTCTAAACCAGTGTTTACCTATTTCACACCTAAATCTAAATTTGTCTAATTTAAAACCATTGTTACTGGACTGATTATTAACACAGTATTGTAAGATCTTATTTTACCCGAAGAAGTAAACTGCATGTCAGAACATACATCTCTTGCCTCACACCACCGCGACCTGGGTTTGCTCCCCCTTGAGTCATTTGTGAGACGAGAGTTGTCCAGTGTGACTCTACGGAACATCTCACGTTGTCTAGCCTCCGGGGCCGCCGCCGCTCAAGGGCACTCCAGCTTACTTCTGTAGTAACACTGGACCCATGAGGGATAACCATCTGAGAAACACGTGATCAGGACATACAGGCATAATAACCTTGGTCCCTTAATGTAGCTAAACTAACCGAAATAATTTTATTCAAAACCAGAAATACGTAGTAACCGTCAACTTTACTTTGATCCAACTGTTTAAAGGTGAACATTGCCAACCTACACATCACAGGAACTGAAATCCAATACTTCAGATAATCACTGAACACCTTAAAAAATAATACCTACAAGTTTTCTCTGGTGTATTCCCCGAGCCCATCAACGATCACAGAAAACGACGTTCCGTTTAGTTATCGCCACCATTTCCTTAAACCATTCCCTGACAGAGAACGGTTTAGCGAAGAGTCTTACGGGGGTAACTACGTCAATTACTTAATGCCAAGACTATGGGATCATATTTTACACAATTAAAGTTGATGAAATACACATAGTTGTTTAAAGGTTTTTCTTAGGTTAAATAGTGATTAAATGTGTTCTAATTTCAAAAACTTTATCTATCTATCTATCTATCTAGCTATCTATCTATCCATCTATCTATCTATCTATTTATCTAAATTTTAACATTACGAAGACTTAATCCCAAATTTTAAAACTCACGATAAAAATGAAAACATTTGCTGTCCATCCAAAAATATATATTCTTTGTATTTTTACAGATCTTCAGATTGAGACTTACCTCACCTCACCGACACACCTTGGCCACGCTCAGGTAACACTGATTATACAACACTCACCTGGGGAGAGAAAACAGTATTAATAATGATAACGGTATTGGTGGTTATGGTGTTATGGTAGGTGTTATTTATGGTTGTGTTTAAGGTTGGTGGTGATCATGGTAATGGTAAATTTATTGACAATGAATCCTGGATGGTGGTAGTGAAGGAACATGATATGATGATGATGATTGATGATGATAATGATGATGATGATGGTAGGTAGGGGTGCAGAAGAATGATGATTAAAAAGTAGTAGTAGTAGTAGTAATAATAATATAAGTAAATGAGCGCGTTAATACACTTCAAATCTGTGGCTCCTTACTAAAATTGTAAGTGGCTTTACCGTTAAGTAGCAAAAGACTATGAACTCTTAAGGATCTTCTATAAAGACACAATCTCTACCACTTAAAAAAAAATTGCTAATATACTGTACAAAAAAAAAAATCAAAGACTCATTTTCCCATACAACCAAGCTCCGGATATCGCAATTCCTGATCACCATTCACGGTCCTATTGAAATCACTTAATGCTTGAAGCTAATTAACTGTATTGGACTAGAAGCTATTGATTAATTATGTATTATGTGGAGGTGATTAATTGTGATACTTGAAGCTAATTATGTTATACATGTAGCTAATTAATATTGTTTTACATGAGACTAATTAATTGTTATACTTGAAGCAAGCTAATTCAATGTATTACACCTGAAGCTAACTAGTTTTGTGGCCTCTCCTCTTCTCCTCCTCCTTCTCGGTCGTTATCACCTGGAACAATGTGATTTTTTTGTATTATATCCTGTTGGAATTAATCACATCTAATATATTCAGAGATCTCCAACGTTTATATATCTAGTTGAATCAAATACAAGAATGGCTAATATTTAATACATAAGAGAGAAACCGAACAATTGGTGTGGGTAAACTCGTGTTCATTTCCGGGGAATAGTTTGACCTTGCCTCTCTAAAGCGTAAAGAAAACGGAACATAGTATTTCAATTCTCCTTTCAAAACGCTCATAAAATATGGCTTTCCATTTCAGGCTAACGTCGAGCTGTCCGTCACGGGGTAATAGAACCAGTACGAGCCCATCAGAACGACCCCATCAGGAGACCCATCAGGAAACACAAACCAGGAAGCCCATCAGATATACCCTTCACTCATCAGGATAGACCATCAGGACGAACCCATTAGGATACAAAGGCAGCACCTGGGGTAATAATCATTTTTGTTCGTTGCAATAACTAATGCAGGGACACTAAAACACTGTTCCTCCTCCTCTTCCATTCTTCCTTCCTCCTCCTCCTCCTCCTCCTTTCTCTCCCTCCTCCATTTTCATCTCCCTTCTCCTCACACCTCCCTCACTCCAATCTATCTTTACCTTAACCTCTCTACTCTTACTCCTCACCGCCCCTACCTCACCCTCTTCCTCACTCCTTCCTTCCTTCCTTCCTTCCCTCACTACTTCAGTACTTCTTCTCTCATTCCATCACCTCTTCTCCCCCCCTGCTTTCAACTCTCCTCTCAGCTCGCTCATCCATTTTCCTTTTCCTCCTGTCCTTCTATCTTCTCTCTCCTCCTCTCTTCCATCCTCCCTCTCCTTCTGCCCTCCTTCTCCTCCTCTCCTCCATTTTCCCTCTCCTCCTCTCCTCCATTTTCCCTCTCCTCCTCTCCCCCATCCCCCCTCTCCTCCTCTCTTCCATCCTCCCTCTCCTTCTCTCTTCCATCCCCCCTCTTCCTCTCCCCTTGCCCACACATACAACAGGTGAGGATGACATAACGACCACCACCGTAACGACACACATCCTGTTGAAGCTGACACGTACAGGGCAGGAAGGAGAGCGAGGGAACAGGGTGGAAGGAGATGAGGAAGGGGGAGAGGAGGGGAAGTGGGTAGAGGAGGGGGAAGAAGAAGGGAAGGGCTGAGAGAGGAGGGGGAGGGTCGAGAGGAGAAGGGAACGGGAGAGGAGGAAAAGGGAGGAGGAGGATGGGAATGGGAGAGCAGGATGAGGGAAAGGGCGATAGGAGGAAGGGAGAGAAGAGAGGGAGGAGGAAAGGGAGAGAAGAGGAGGAGGAAGGGAAAAGAAGGGGAGGAGTAAGAGAATAGGAGAGGAGGAGGAACGGTGTACAAGTAATAGACGTCAGCACAGTGAACAGATGACGTCATGCGCTGTAATGATGATACACATTGTGATGGTTGTCTAGTAACAACTCTGTATGAGTGAGTGTCTGTCTCTCTGTCTACCTGTCTCTCTGTCTACCTGTCTCTCTGTCTACCTCTCTCTCTGACCTGTGATGAGCTGTTCCCTACAATCACCACTACACTCACCCCCACCCTTTCTTCCTTCAGTACTACCCCATCCTCCTTCACCGCCTCCCCACGTCCTCCGTCAGGGTGGCGGCTGTCAGCGGCAGAAGGCTGTTCAGGTGACCGCCAGGAGCATCACAGTCAACCCGCCCTCACTCACTCACTTACTCACTCATTCATTCAAGCTTTAACTCACTCACTCACTGTTCAATCTCACCCCCGAGGAGAGTGTAACACTACTACTACTACTACTACTACTACTACTACTACTTCGTCAAAAATGTGGGTAATGACCACTATTTTCCTGGATGGTTCCGTAAGTAATGTGAAAGTAAGAGTGGGCGTAAAGGTGAGAGGTGACAGGTGAAAGGTGAGGGGTGAGAGAAGAGAGGATGTGAGATGTGAGACAATAAAGAGACGTAAGTAAGGAGAAAGTAAACAGCTGGATTGAGACGTAGAGAAAGTAAAAGTAACACAGGTGGATTGAGACGTAGGGAAAGTGAAAGTAACACAGGTGGATTGAGACGTAGAGAAAGTGAAAGTAACACAGGTGGATTGAGACGTAGAGAAAGTGAAAGTAACACAGGTGGATTGAGACGTAGAGAAAGTGAAAGTAACACAGGTGGATTGAGACGTAGAGAAAGTGAAAGTAACACATGTGGATTGAGACGTAGAGAAAGTGAAAGTAACACAGGTGGATTGAGACGTAACAACTGGTAGTAGTGAATAAAGGTAACAGCAGGTGAAGGCAGAGTATAATACCTTCTATACATACATATACATATACAGTATACATATACACATCAGCATATAAATATAGACTATAACGTAACAGAACGACCCACATGCAGTCACTTCCAGCCATTGAAGGATTTTTTCTTTTAATTCTTTTGTAATCGCTTAATCCCATGCCGGGGGAATTATTGGTTAAGGTATAATAGGATTATTGGATTATACAAACGTTAGGAAAAGAGAAAGAGAGAAGAAAGAGAGAGAAAGAGCACAGAGGGGAAAAACCTCTCCCTCACTGTATGTATATTATGTATGCTGGATTATATATCATGTATGTATATTATGTATGTGCTCCATTTATGTATTATTTATTCAGCTTAGCTAGCAGCGTGTGGCAATGTTATTACCATATCCCACATGCTTAATTAATGTGCCTGGCGACGTATGGAAGCTGCTAATGTATCACTTGCCATACGTCGTCTATAGCAGTTGATCAAGAAGTCTAGCCGGGGAGAGTGCTGCTCCCCTTTGTGTACATACTCTTATCCAGTAAACCGAACCTACAAAACTATACAGGTGTCTGTGTTCTCTCCTGTATATAGAACTTATTATTCAGAACCTAACATGGCGCAGTGATCCGATCTTACTGGATAATTACGAGTGATAGTGCAAAGTTTGTGGAAAGCCGGCTATGGACTCTCGCTTGGGTCAACTCCCGCGCGTAACCTCTCCTCGAAGAATTTCAGCAACTTTGAGCAGTGTCAGTGACAGTGATTTTCTGTGAAGTGTTTAGTGCATTGTGTGTTTCGTGCCATTCATGTGTGACCTTGTTCTAAAGGATTCCCAAGGTATACGGCACGTTCTGGGCATTTGTAAGGAGTAGAGTTCAGTGCACCCGTCTCTGACCGCGTCCTGAGGTTAACTGGACTGACTGGGAGTCGCCGCGCCTCTCCCTCCACCCCCTCACAGCGCCGCCTCCACCCCCCCTCACAGCTGGGGCGAGACGCTCTACCCACCCGGGACACGCACATACATGTACTAACACTAGCTGACCGCGCGGCTTCCTTATATATATTTTATATATATAATCTACTTATCTGTGTATTTAATTAATTTTTTGTCTGAAATTTTGTTGATACGACGGGCTGACCGGTCAACACTGATTTAAGACACAGTACACAGATGAAGTAGTTATGTCTCATGCCTTACGTAGCCGTGGACCCAGCGTCTGGATGAGTCAGGCGGGTGATAGCCCCGCAGAGATGGATGACCAGGCCGGCCACGACGCTCCAGCCCCCACATCGCGCAGTCCCTCACCTCAATATTCAGCGTTGTCTCCAGAGATAATTGCTTTACTGAAGTTTATGAGAGATGAGAAACGCGAGGATGAAGCCCACAGACGTTTGGCGGATGAGCACAGAAGGCAAGCAGAGGCAGAACGAGACAACCAACGGAGATTGGAAGACAGTGAACGGTTTGAAGCCTTGATATCTCGCCTCACTGTTAACCAAGCCCCTGGCTCTAACACTGCCTCGGTACTGACTGGTTCAGATACCTCATCCATGCTTCCTTCACGCCCCCCAGCCCCACCTAAAGCAGCAGCTCAAACGCCGCCCATCTTGAAGCCTGATGAGACTTTCCAGACTTTTCGTGAATGGCGGCGACGGTGGACTGATTATTCTACAATGGTGGATCTCCAGAGTTTGTCACAGCCTAAACAACTCATCCAGCTGCGTATGTGCCTGTCCTTGGAAATTCAGCATGTCTTGGCACATGCGTTGCAGGTACCCCCAACCTCTTCGCTGTCTGTAGAGGAGGTACTGGACGTTCTACAACGGCACATCAAAGGACAGCAGAATGAAGCTCTGCGCAGGAGGGAATTGTTTAGCTGCAGACAGTTGGAGGGTGAGTCTTTTGATGCCTTTTACGTGCGTCTTAAGAGAGCCTCGGAAGAGGTAGATATATGTCCAGGCCACCACCAGCAGTGCGAGGAGACCCAGTTGAAGCAGGTGATCCTGATGGGTGTTAAGGACGAGGAACTTGTCCAACGCCTCACCTCCCTCGACTCTTCCTCTTCTCTTCAGGATGTGTTGACGATATGTCGCTCCTATGAGGCTGCCAGGTGTGCCACCTCTGCCATCCGTGCTCCCCCTACAGCTGTACGCGCTGTGTCCCGGTACAAGAAGGACAAGAAGTCCGTTCCTACGCCTTCGCCCACCACGTCCACGCCCGGTTTATTTTGCAACAACTGTGGTAAGCAGCACGGAACACAGGTGTGTCCAGCTGCTCAGTCTACCTGCAACAGTTGTGACCGTAAGGGCCACTGGTCACTCACAGTACGGTGCCCAGCCAAACGCGTCCAGTGCAATGTGTGTGGTCGTCTGGGCCACTATGACAAGTGTTGCCCTTCCAACAAACCCAAGGGACCGCGTCGGCGGAAGCTTCAGCCCCCTTCCACCAGAGAGGGCCGCCCACAGTCTTCCAATCAGAGGCACGACGACTCCTGACAACGCTCGAGCCACATTAGGAATGTGTGCTCCCCCCCGCGTCCCAGGACCAAAGTCCCCCAGTACATCAGCGTCATCGTGACCTACGGCGGTGTGTCATCCCGTCTTCAGATGTTGCCCGACACCGGCGCTGATGCTACAGTCATCGGTCCCCAGCATTTGCAATGCTTGGGGCTCTCTCCAAGTGATCTAGGACCGCCCCCCAAGGATCTCCGCTTTATGGCAGATGGTTCACAGATGACCCCGGCCCTAGGTTCACTCTATGCACACGTCACCTTTGGCAACAGGTCGTGTCAAGCCTGGATTGATGTGCATAATGGCGTCCCGACTCCTTTGCTGTCCTACAGACATTGCCAAGAGTTGGCCATCATCTCCCAGGACTTCCCAACACCGATTCTCGAGGTAAAACACGCCAACAGGGTGCACGAAGGGAGCAGTAACTACCCTGCTGCCGCCCTACCCCTACCTCTGGCCAGTGACACCTCTCCCTCGGTAGTTGTCCCTGCTGCTTCAAGTCTCCACGCCTTGGCTCGCCTCCACGACAGTCACTGTGGAGCCGAGGCCACCAAACGGCGTGCAAGACAGACTGTGTTCCGGCCTGGCATCGACCCCGACATCTCCAATGCTGTCCAGGTGTGTAAGCCCCGCCACGTACTACAACCCAGCCAGCAGCAGGAACCCTTTATGAGTGACGACAACCCCACCCGCCCCTTTGAGTCTGTGTCGGCCGACTTTTTCTGTGTGTCAGGAAAGTCCTTCCTTGTTATCGTCGACCGTCTCTCTGGTTGGCCGGTTGTCATCAAGTGCGGTAATGACACGACGTCTGCCGCCACCATCAGCAAGTTCCGCCACTACTTCCGTGACGTGGGCGTTCCTGTACGCCTGCGAACCGACGGAGGGCCTCAGTTCACAAGCCGGGACTTTGCTGCGTTCCTCGACCGATGGGGAGTCCGGCATGTGTTGTCATCGCCCCATTACCCGCAGTCCAACGGCCACGCTGAGGCTGCTGTCAAATCCCTGAAGCACCTCATCCTTAAGGTGGCCCCTTCTGGGAACATTGACTGCGAGGCCTTCGACAGGGGTCTTCTTGAACTCCGCAACACACCTAACTACACCGGACGCTCCCCTGCCCAGGTTTTGTATGGACGCCCCCTTCGTTCTTGTGTCCCTGCTCACCCTCAATCCTTCTCCAAGGAGTGGCAGGCCAAGACAGAGGATTGTGATCGCCGAGCCGCCGAACGTGTTCAGGACGTCGTCGCCAGCTACAATGACCACGCCCGTTCTCTCCCCAGGTTGAGTGTCGGCACCCAAGTCCGTGTTCAGGACCCGACCTCCCTATGTTGGGACAAAGTAGGCGTAGTTATGGGTCTCGGCAGGTCACGGGACTACCAGGTGCGGTTACCCAGTGGTCGTGTGTGGTGGAGGAACCGCCGCTTTCTCCGCCCCGTAACAATGCCTTCTGCTGGCCCCGCCACCAGTGTTGAGTCCCATACCCTTCCCAGTGATGAAGTCCCTCGACGCTCAGAACGGATCCAAAAGAAAAGGTCCGCTCAAGACTTTGCTATGAGCGTATAGGGGGGAGGGAGGTGTATGTATATTATGTATGCTGGATTATATATCATGTATGTATATTATGTATGTGCTCCATTTATGTATTATTTATTCAGCCTAGCTAGCAGCGTGTGGCAATGTTATTACCATATCCCACATGCTTAATTAATGTGCCTGGCGACGTATGGAAGCTGCTAATGTATCACTTGCCATACGTCGTCTATAGTAGTTGATCAAGAAGTCTAGCCGGGGAGAGTGCTGCTCCCCTTTGTGTACATACTCTTATCCAGTAAACCGAACCTACAAAACTATACAGGTGTCTGTGTTCTCTCCTGTATATAGAACTTATTATTCAGAACCTAACACTCACTTCTCCCTCTCTAGTACCTCTCCAACCTCAGCTCCCTCCTCCTCCTCCCCCCCCATGGTGTCGGCTGTTATGACATTTGTGTTGATGATAGTGAGATCCTGTTGACGATATCATTGTGTTGGGGTACAGTTTAACGAGCGACACACACACACAGGGAGCCATACATACATACATACATACATACATACATACATACATACATACTTTTTTTACGGGCATTAGCCCACCCGGGCACAGGTCATTTTTAATGACCCACATCAAGGCCTGGGGGGCGAAAATATAATAAGACAATAATGATAATATTGATAATAATAATGTAATAATAATAATAATATTAATTATGGAGGGTAGTACCGTTAACCTGGATGGATGATGCAGGTGTGTCTGAATCAGGGGCAGGTTGAAAGACAATCTGAGTCTTACGTACATTCACCTCAAAGCCGAAGTGTGCATATGCGTCTGCGTAGGTGTTCAGGATCTCTTGTAGGTCGTGTTCAGTATGAGCAAAAGGAGGAAGTCGTCTGCACACACACACACACACACACACACACAGTCTCCATGACAAAAAAAAATCAATGAATCATTTACCAGCAACTATAGTCGTCGAACATGGAGTGGAATTGGCGTAAACAAGAGCGCAAACACTAACAACGCTGTCCGGTGTACGCAAACAAGCTTACAATCTGGTGTTTACATGCTAGACAC
Source organism: Homarus gammarus (assembly GCA_958450375.1). Lineage (NCBI taxonomy): Eukaryota > Metazoa > Arthropoda > Malacostraca > Decapoda > Nephropidae > Homarus > Homarus gammarus. Next base: position 6,489 of record CAUDMG010002898.1, on the reverse strand, counting down.
TGCCTCGTCAGCTTTGTGTGTGTGTTTTTTTATTTTCTAACACACACACACACACATGGGGAAACACAAAAAGTGACCGTAGCTAGAGTTGTCTTAGTAAATAGTGAATATGGGTAGTTGGAGAGGAGATACACACACACACACACACAGACGTCAGAACTCAAGAAGGAATAAGCAAAATATTTTAAATAGTACTCTCAGCTGCCATCCGCTTAACGTACACATCCTGAGGTAACGTCTACGTACATCCGCATAACGTACAGGTGTTTGGGAAAGCATCAAGTACAGTACAGTACGTTAAACGGACACTGACTGTTTATAAAAAAAATATTGTCTAAAATTAAAATAAAATATTATATCCGGTGTTGTGAGTTTTTTATGAGTAATATTTTACGTGTTGCCGTCAAAGTGTTTACACTCCATTAAGAGGCAAAACACCCCCCCCCCCCCCCCGACACGAAACCCAAATTTTAACCTAAAACTGTTGGTTGTGTTAGGTTAGGTTGGGTTAGGTTAGGTTATATTCTGGATCTGAGAATATAGACGACTTCTCTGTTAACCTAATCTGATTTAAACTAGCCGAACCTAACTTAACTTAACCAAACCTAAATTAAACTTGACCTAACCTAACTTAAACAAATTTGACCTGATCAAACTTGCCCTCACCTGACCTAACCTAACCTACACCAACCGCATAACTTTGGCTCAAATCCTCTTCTTCCAACAACCTAACACACACACACACACACACACACCATCCTCGTCATCGCCACCTCCTGCCACCGGCAGCCCCCCACCCACCTCACGCAGTCCGCCACTACAACAAAATTCAGCCCATAAGAGCCCGCACCTATAGATATAAGAATAGCACCATCCCATCTATTGTTAAAATAATAACCAACTCCTGATTTATGTACTGTACAGCCCTGTAAATGTATTCAACGCATATGATTATGTCTAAATCAAATGTAAGTCTGTGTATTTTCAACCACCGGCTGCAACTCTATTAATAAACCGTCTATTACTATTATTATTATATTATTACACACACACACTACAACCCCCCCCCACACATAATACACCCCTCATACACACACACACTACATCCCCACACACATACTACACCTCCCACACACACACACTACATCCCCCCCCCACACACACACATACTACACTCCCCACACACACACACACTACACTCCCCACACACACACACACACTACATCCCCCCCACACACACATACTACACTCCCCACACACACTACACCCCCCCACACACACTACAACCTCCCACACATAATACACCCCTCACACACACACACACACACACACACTACACTCCCCACACACACACTACACCCCCACACACTACACACACACACACTCCCCACACACACACACTACACCCCCCACACACTACACACACACTACACTCCCCACACACACACTACACCCCCCACACACACACAGCACACACACACTACACCCCCACACACTCCCCACACACACACTACACCCCCCACACACTCCCCACACACACACACTACACCCCCCACACACTACACACACACTACACCCCCACACACTCCCCACACACACACTACACCCCCCACACACTCCCCACACACACACACTACACCCCCCCACACACTACACACACACTACACTCCCCACACACACACTACACCCCCACACACTACACACACACACACTACACCCCCCACACACTACACACACACACACTACACCCCCACATACTCCCCACACACACACACATTACACCCCCCACACACTCCCCACACACACACTACACCCCCACACACTACACACACACACACTACACCCCCACACACTCCCCACACACACACTACACCCCCACACACTCCCCACACACACACTACACCCCCACACACTCACACACTACACTACCCACACACTACACACACACACACACACTACACCCCCCACACACTACACACACACACACACACACACACACACACACACACACACACACACTACACTCCCCACACACACACTACACCCCCCACACACTCACACACTACACCACCCACACACTACACACACACACACACACTACACCCCCCCCCCCCCCACACACACACACACACACACACACACACACTACACTCCCCACACACACACTACACCCCCCCACACACTGCACCCCACACACTACACCCCCCACACACACGAGATGGTATAAAGGTTCAACAAAGTACACATCATTACATTAAATAAATACTTTTTTTCTTTCCTTTCTTCCGGCTGATGTCATAAAATAGAGTCCACATGTGATTATATTTTGTCATCGTTTTATGGGGGGTCAGCATTACGTCATTAAGTACATATCATTACATTACATATTTTCAATTTATATTTTTTTATCAATTATAACATAGAGTACATAAAACATTTTAATTTTATTTATTTTCTATTTTTTTTTCTTGTCGATAAAGTCATTATTTTTATATCATTACCAAACATGTCTTCATTTTGGTTATCTCCTTTAATTATGTCATTAAAGAAACTTAAAATAAAAACTATATATCTAACCCATACTTTTTTTTAAACCTTTGAATAACGTCACAGTGTACACCCGCTGTCAGAACTACCTGGACACTTAATGGCAGCGTATAATTGGCTGAGTGGAGGTGAGCAACCCCATATTATTTCACCTGGTGATTAAACTCCCTAATGCTAACCTAACCTAACTTAACCTAATCTAACCTATCCTACCCTAACCTAATCTAGCCTATCCTATCCACACCTAATCTAACCTATCCTAACCTAATCTAACCTATCCTAACCTAACCTAACCTACCCTAACCTAATCTAACCTATCCTAACATAACCTAACCTATCCTAAGCTAACCTATCCTAACCTAATCTAACCTATCCTAACCTAACCTAACCTAACCTATCCTAACCTAACCTATCCTAACCTAACCTAACCTATCCTAAACTAACCTATCCTAACCTAATCTAACCTATCCTAACTCCCCACATAGTATCACATCGACTATATAATCATCAGATAAAATATAGTTAGATGTCTATCAAATAATCCTCAGGTAAAAAAATAAAACATTGCTAAATAAACCTTTATGAAAAGACATTAAAACCCATATATACCTGTACAGCATATATTCCTGTACAGCATATATACCTGTACAGCATATATACCTGTACAGCATATATACCTGTACAGCATATATACCTGTACAGCATATATACCTGTACAGCATATATACCTGTACAGCATATATACCTGTACAGCATATATACTTGTACAGCATATATACCTGTACAGTATATATACCTGTACAGTATACATACCTGTACAGCATATATACCTGCACAGTATATATACCTGTACAGTATACATACCTGTACAGCATATATACCTGCACAGTATATATACCTGTACAGTATATATACCTGTACAGTATACATACCTGTACAGCATATATACCTGTACAGTATACATACCTGTACAGCATATATACCTGTACAGTATACATACCTGCACAGCATATATACCTGTACAGTATACATACCTGCACAGCATATATACCTGTACAGTATATATACCTGTGCAGTATATATACCTGTGCAGTATATATACCTGTACAACATATATACCGGTACATTACACAGTATATACCTGTACAGTGTACAGTATATACCTGTACAACATATATACCTGTACATTAGGGTGTGTCAATTTAGGGGGTGAACTGGCTAAATTGAAAATCGAGTAATTTGGTAGCAATTTATTGTAGTCTTTAAGCATGCAAAACAATATTCTGGCATAAATTTTTTTTTATAATAAGTCCTACCTACATCAAATGGATTTTTAAATGTACATATTTGTGAATTTATAACATAACCAGCGTTTGCACACATGTTACTGTTTCAAGTTTCAAATTATTATATTTTATTATCCGTAGTCTATTTGAAAGTAACCAATGCCTTCATACTCTCTTTGCTTTGGTTTCTTGTCATCAGTAGTCTGCTTGCTATTTGTGCTTTGATGTAACCTTCTCGCCTCTCGTGGCTGTAAACATGGCCCGCTGCTTCTGTGACCATTTTCACACATCTCTCCACACTTTGAGTGTGGGAAGGCCACTTCGGCACCTGCATTGGAGTCTCTTTAAGGTTTCTCAATTCTTGGCTAGTTAGACTTGTTGTCAATGGTGGCTCTAAGACTTCCAAACTCAAGTCAACCAATTCTGACAATTTGGTGGCATTGACGTTTATTGGGGGAACTTTTCTTGAATGAAACGAACAGTCTCCCAACTGGTCGTCATCTATTAGCGTTCCTCTAATCTTTAGAATGACTTCTACAGCCTCGGTTCGGAGATTGGTACATTGACTGCAAAGCATTGCTTGCAAAACTGCTTCTGATCGAGCATACCAAGCGGACCTTCTTGCCACAGGTAACACGATGTCCCTCACTACCTTCCTCTGTGTTCTTACTAGCTGCAATTGAAACAAAAGGTGATTGGGCCCATCCACCCACATAGGATTAAGTTTCACACTAAACCACTGGGGAAGATAAACTCCAATAATAAATTCAACAATTAACCTCAAATTCTTCAGCACTTTGCCCTTCAATTCGTGTTTGGAAATCCAAATCCTGCAGAAACGAAGAGCTGTAGTTAACCAACGGCTGTGACTGACAGGTCCAATCTCCAAGAGAGCCAATGACTGAGGCACTTCTCCTGATCTTATTGCTTGGGCAATACGATAAGCATAGGATTGATCTGTGCTGAGATCTTTGATGACTCCTTCAGACAACGCCGGAAGGGGAGGGCCAACTTCGACCTTTGGAAAGGTTGTATTTATTTCTAGTTGTGTTGCTTCATCCAGCATGATGCCAAGGGGACCTGACCACTTGTTGTTGCTCTTTGTAGGACCATCAAGTTCCTGGATGAGATGACGAAGAGGTAGCTCGCCTGTATGTAAATCACATACAATCCAAACAAGTCTTCTTCCTAGTTTTTTCTCTAAATGCGTCATTACACCCCCCTGCCATCCGGTGTTCACTGCAGTTGAATCTCCACCAACAGCCTGCAGTGAACTGCCAAGTCCTCTCTCCTGAACCCAACATAAAATATGATCAGCAATGACCTCTGCATGTTTCTTCCCTTCTACTTCAGTTTCGGGAGCAAAGTGAAACAAAAACCGACCACCAGGCTCAGAACAGACAGAGTAGTGTTCTTCTTTGATGAGACCTGGAAACTTTCTGTTCACTCCCTCTACTTCTAGCAAAACTTTTGTGTCATCTATTCTTCCATCAAACAAAAGACAGGAGAGCCCTCCCTCGCTTAAATCTTTTTCATGCTGATCAGATATTTCCTTCATTATTTTTTCTTGTGCTCTTCTAATTTTATTATGATCTATCACCAAAGATACATCCTCTCGGCTGATGAGGCCTGCATCTATCCAAGCGGCAGTTGCAATTTCTGCAGCCTCACGAAGTCCAGCATGGTGGCGAATACTAGCTAAAGCAATGTTTGAAATATTTCTTGTGTTGTATTTCATTTTCTTTGGTAAAGGTTCAGATGGCTCTTTGGAACTATCATCTGATGTTGCTTCCTGTTCATCAGAAGAACTATCAAAGAAGTGATAAACATCTTGACACAGCTCTTCCTCTCTTTGGATGGCTTCTTCACTCTTCATTTTCTTCTTTTGTTCCCTCTCTCGGATTTGTTCTCTCTTCTTGGCATTAGCAATCTGCTTCTTTGTTTCTGAATAATCTATTGAACCCATTTGCATACTTCCTTGGCCTTCTGCCTTTGTCCTCTGTGCCTTTATAAATTCAAGCTCTAAAACAGGGATCTTCTTTTCACGAGGACAACCACAATCAATGTGGGAATTATTTTCTCTCTTACCTGAGTGAGAACAGTTGGATTCAGAACATAATTGTATGGAGCACTTGCAGGTCAAAATGTCAAACAGAGTATCAAGTGTGTGCAGAAATTCATTTTTCCTGGCCAAGTTTCCTTTACCAAGTGATGTTTCAACTGCTTTGTGCCATAATTTCGTTAGTTTTAGCTCAATAGTTCGACACTGATTAATCACAGGTGGTTTGAATAGTGCATTAGCTTTTGTCCATTGATGCAGAAGAGGGACTATCATGTCATTTATGAGTTCTTTATCTGTATAGTTCCTTCTGTCCTTTGCATTTTTTTCTCGAAGGAGTAACCCTAATCTTAGCATGTCTCTCACTGTTGGAAGTTCTGATACAGGAAGCTCCTTCCCTTTACCAACTAGCAGGCTCAAGTGGGTTGACAACTGACTTCTTGTCTTCAATTTTGACATCTTCACACTATCTGACAAATAGAAAAATATTTCAATGTTTCATAATTCAATTGTTGTTTCAAAAAATATCAATTTGTTTATCAAAAATGCTGTAACAGAAATAACATAATAATTTCTTAGAACAAATGTTTTATACAA